>OY744516.1:176224274-176234274 GCA_963556195.1 Sepiola atlantica
CAGGCTCCTGTTTTTTTTTTTACCATTTCACTGGCCTTCTACACCCCTTTTCCCCCTATTCTACCACCACCCACCACCCACCTCCCACCGTACACACACAATCCTTCATTACACTGCCGAAGGATTGCTTCCGAAAATGTTGTTCTCCTTTCAAGAAAAACTTTTTAATTTTTATACATAAGGAACAATTGATATTCCTACACGTCAAAATATAGAAAATAAATAAAAAGATATATTAAAATATATACCTTTCACGTTGATTTTTTATACATACATAAATATATATATATATATATATATGTGTATCCAGGCAGCATTTTTTCCTTAAGACACGTATTATTAAAAATAACCGACAACTCTTGTCTGGATATTTTTGTATTGATCCCTTCAATTTTCCGGATTAATGTCTTAATCTCGGATGAGAATTGGCTGATGAAACTGCCGTAATTCACATTTTGGTCCAGAGTACTTTCTGACCCATCTGGGTCCATCTTCAGTCAATCAGGTAAAGACCTGGAGTGAGATTTATAATAATTATGGCGGGAAAATTTAAATATGAAACTATATTTATTGGGTATTATAAGCATTTAAGTATATTAGTACTAGTGTTAAAATTAATCTTGTTAATAATCGTTTTTTTTATTTTAATGTGTAAAGCTTCTAGTATGTGGAGTTTTTTTGTATTAGTAGAACACAATACTAATACAAAAAAACTCCACATACTATATACTATTTTCAACCAATATAGTATTAAATCCACAAATTAACTAATACAAACTCTAAGAAGTAAAATAACCTGAACATGGCGTTATTTCCTCCCTAGATGTAGAAAACCTCTTTACTAATGTTTACTAATCTGTTGAAGAAACTATTAACATAATCATTAGTATAAGCATTATTGAATTCAATGTAAAGCTAATGCAGCCTGTTTTAAATAATAAAAGGCAAATTTCTGGATTTGCAGTGCCGTGTTTAAAAGAATAGAAAAACAGGGAAACAAAATTTCTAGAAATCGTTTAATATCATATTTTGAACCGACTAAGTGATAGTTTGCACGAAATCCAAGATAAAAATAAATACATATTGGCCGAGGTTCAAACTCAAAAACTCTAAATGTTTCTTTTTTAACACCAACCCTAACTTTAAGTTTAGAAATTTCAATTCGATTTAACTTTGAAACATCTGTTATCCACCTTATTTCTTTTCTTCTTTTGGTTCAAATTGAAAGAAAGCTATGGGCGAGGGAGAAAAATGTTGAAAAGTCTATGGAAACCATCAGTCGCGATTAATAACAGTAATGTTCGAAATGTTTGATCATATGTAACCTGCAATATTTTAACTAATTTATGAATTAAGTCTTTGAAGCAATCGGTATTTGCTTTAATCCAAGCAATTAGTGAGAGAAGCACTGGTAACACATTTCTGTTAATGTAAAGAAATATGTTCGATTATTACCACAATAAGCTTCCATAGTGTTAGTAGTTTGTGAAGAGAACTTGTCTTATGAAAAGCATAAGTTCTTTTTTGAGTAAGGAGAAATGTATGCATCTATGCAGACAATATTTTGTTTATTTGCTTATATCTAAATGAATAAAAGAAAAAAGTAATTTTAAGAAATAAATATAAAATATTTAATCTAAACATATGTAATTGGTTATTTGATAGATAAATTAGATCGAACCATGTGGAAAGTTGGGTTTTTTTTATTAATGAACTAAAGTGATTTTTATTTTTAGGTGATTAGTGAAAAATGTTTCTATATTATAAGTCCTCCGGGCCGGAATAAGTAATTTTTAAAATAAAATGAAGCGAAGTACGTTATTCTATTGCAAAGTACATGTTACAACAATAATAAATAAAAATTGGTTAGTCAGAATCAAAGTTTGAGTTGTCAATTTAAATGCTATTTAGGTCCAACTTTTAAAATATGGCTAACTCTTTTTTTATGGAAGTCGCTCCAGTCAAGGCATGATGCCACTTGATGTAAGGAGCTAAAAAAAATACTACTTCAAGGTCAAAAACTAGCCAATGATAACTGTTAGGTGGATAGATTCGGACCTAGAAAACAGCAATTATTCCCCCTTTGTCAGAAACATCGCTCATGGAATGTGAGGACTACAGGACAAAATAAGGGAAGCAAGAGTTACAAGGCTGCTGAAAGTAAACCCAAGGTCCACTTATTTCTCTCCTTATTGGTGCGTATAATTGATATAAAGTTTAATTTGTTGGTCTAGGATTTTATTTGTTTATTTTATTTTTATTTATACAATCAGCTGACATCCAAGAAAATCCTAACCTCCAACAGCAAAACAATACATAAGACTTACCTCCCTCGTTTTTAAAGAGGGTATGGGGAATCCTCCCATGCATTACATCCTCCTTTATATTTAAAACAATTGTACTATAAGAATTATTTGAATATCTCACTTATTTCGTTTGATTTTCGCACACATTTTGGATGAAATTTATTAATTAGTCTTAAATAAATTGTATTCATCCTGAAATAAAATTCTAATTTATTTTTGAAAGACTTGAAAATGAACTTTAATGCAATGCCTTAATCGCTGGTGGCCATGTTGTAATTTCCTATTATTTTCTTTCGCGCTTGCCATCTATAAACAGGAAATACGTTTGACTTAATTTCATTTCATTTTCACTTAATTTTATATATATTATATATATATATATATATATATATATATATATATATCTTTTTTGTTACATTTTAATTCAGTAGAAGTTCTCAGAAATCAAGGGGGGGGGCTAACACTTGACCTCTTTATGAGATATATAGATATTCGAATATTCCATTAAAGTTCTAATTTTCCTCTCAAACGGTGAGTTTACAAAAAAGTTAAGAACATTTATTTTCCTCTCCCCAATTGACCAGTTAACTATGTTATAGTATATCTTCCTTGTGGTTTCTTGGTCTTACCAGATTCCAGGACAAGAATTTCTCTAGTCTGGTGGAGTATCCAGCTTAATGCTGTTACTATAGGCAACATCACTTGGAGAATGTGCACCATTCCTCGTATAAGCCAGTGTGGGGTAGTCATATCGAGGAGATCTTATTTGGGCTTCAAATACTATGTTATTTTGAATATTTGGTCAGGGTTTACTTGGAAGGGGAAGTATCCTCATGCCAGGTTGTCCTGACAAACCTCTGTACAGAGAAACCTTAGACACTCGAGGACAGTGTCTAGTAGGCATTCAATGCGCGTGCGTATTTGAAATCAGTTTTTTCTTTTGAAATTTATTAACTGCATTTTCTTGTGGCATTTTACCATTTTGAGCATAAAGTCACTCATTTCCTGCAAACGAAATTTCAAATATTAGCAAAAATATGCAATCATTTGTTCATAACTCACGGCAACATGTGAAGATGCTCTTATCATCTGTCGAACGGCTTATGGTATAAGCAACATATCATTTCAGAATTTCTATTCTAGCACACAGAGATTACAATTTAAAAATTACTTCTTATTCAAATGGGATTTAATAGTGACAGGTCAAAGGTTAATATTCAGTTTAGTGGACCTATATAAAGGAATGAAGAAGATATCATTTTTAAGATTATTATTATAACTTACGTAGATGGATAATTCATCGAGTAAATCAAAAGTAAAAGATATAGATTCAAACATTTTTAAAATTTTGATGCGCCTGTTTAAACAAGAAAAACAAGTGCACCATCATAGGTGCCATTCTAATCAGACACAGGATGAATTTTCCAACAAAACAGGATTGACATCTCAATAAGACCAAGTTGTCATTTAAAAAATGAGGTTTTTGAAGAAATTGAATTCAATTTTTGAAATTCAGTTAACACAATTGATACAAGATTTTTTATTATAAGACTTAAGGTTTCCCAAATTATGTATATTATTCACAAGTGAACAATTGAAACTCTTGATTAGGTGGTGAGCAACTCTGCAGAAAATGATGAGAGGAATGTAGGATTCAGCACCCAATTATGTTGCCCTCTGATAGGAAAGCGTTTCGAATGACACTATATGACATACCTCATACCAAACAAAACACATATTTTTTAATTGACTCGGTTTCAAAATAATTTTTTTTCTATTCGAAAATCCAAAACCATTTATATTCACTTATTACAAAAAAATATATATACTTATATTTATTTCCTAAAAACAATATTTGTAACTCTTCTGAATAAGTTCGGGGAACTTTTTCCATTACTAACCAGCAAAGCGTTACCACTGTTAACCAAGGGAAGAGTCTATCAGACATGTGTACGAAGTGTGATGATGTATGGAAGTGAAACCTGGCCTGTGAAGGTTGAGGATGTGTGTTCCATTGAGAGAAATGATATGAGAATGATATGATGGATGTGTAATGCGACTCTTCAAGACAGGCTTTGATCTGATGAGCTCAGAGGAAGATTAAAATTTGAATAGAGAGATGTGTGCAGAACAGGAGATTTCATTGGTTTAGTCACATTGAAAGAATGGATGAGAGTGCTTCGGCTCGTAGATGTTGAGGTAGAGGAGTCAGTTGGTAGAGGAAGGCAGAGGAAAACATGGGAGGAATTGATAAGAATGGACTTGGAAGAAAGAGAGATAAATAAAGACCTGGCTACCAATAGAAGTCAATTTCTAAAAGCTGTCCAACACATGCCAGCATGTAAAACGGACGTTAAATGATGATTATTTTGGTGTTGAAGGTTAGAAATTTTCGGATGTCAGCTGATTATAAGTTTTGTTATTTTTAATTATGTGGTGTTTAATTATGCTTTTATCAGATATGTGAAACGTCCGGAGAGTTGTAGTTGTATAGGCGATGTATTGTAACAGTACAACCCTAAGGGTTGGTACAGAAAATAACAAGATTAATGTGATAATTAGTAACGCATATGACGATGATATTATTCTTTATTATGAAAATGGGTTACACAAAACAAAATTGCAAATGGAATGTAAATAATGAACTTTGATCGAATCTAGAATTCAACAATTTACTGTTTTAACTTGAATGAAGAGATTTAGTAGATAGAGATAAATAAAGTAAACCTTATACGTGATGTTGAGTAAGGAATCGGAGAGTAAAAACAAATTTTAATAAATACGACCACCTCATAGAAAAAAAATATTTTGATTTCGACACATAATGAAGACGTATCTTTGCATCTTTCCTTAGGGGGACTGTGTTAGGCAGGCTGCTAAATAGATGTGTGTAAGATGATGTCGACACCAATAAAAGTTAAGATCAAAAATCTTTTTATTTTGAGTCTTTCTTGTAATTCAACTTGCTGAAGAAAACGATCCACCGGCCGACAAAAATCAATTGCAGACTTTCAGTTTTAGAGACATAACATCTTGGCAAGTTGCAAGTGAACCCCCTTAACAAAGATAAGTATGTACTATAAGTTATGAGGTGTTACATTCCTTAAATGGACAAGTCAACTTATACAGTTCATTAGTTTAGCTTAATGGTGAGTTTGCAGTGTTTATGTTTTTTATTATTACGTTAGATGTTTTTAATTAGGTGTAGTAGATAGCAGAGTTGTGGGGTCAGAAGGTATAACGTCCGACTCCAAATATCCAACTCCGAATTTTTAAATCCTCCATTATTCAGACTGTCAGTTGATTCTTCAGAGATTAAAAAATCTGACTTCAACTCTGAATCCTAGCATTCTTACGAGTCTAACTCAGACTCAATCCAAAATCTCGGACTCAGACTCTGCAATCCTGGTAAATAGTTTAATTTTCCTGTGTTTTTCAGTAGGTTTAGTTTATGTGTGTTTTATATTTGTTATAGTGTTGCTGGGGCTGGTCAGCTGGGTGATCTATCTTACAACTAAGAAAGTAGACACAGACAAAAAATATGTCAATGGCAAAGAAGAGAGGACAAACACAGATGAACAGTGTAAAATAGAGGTTGTATTTATTGCACTAAAGGTACAAAAAGAAATAACAGAGAAGAACTGGAGTAATTGGTTTGGTGACATCTTTCGAACCTGGAGAGCAGGAAAGACTGGAAGGACAGGAATGACATCACTGGAACCTGGACAGCAGGAAGGGTTGGATCGACAGGAATGACGTCTCTGGAACGTAGACAGCAGGAAGGATGTTTCTAGACAGCATGGGACGATGTCATACAGAGTTTGATGTGGACGTCCCTGAGGTGTAATGAGGTTCCTCAGGTAGGCCCGATCCGTGTGGATGTGGCCAAGAGCTGGATCCGCAGGAACAGGCAAGTGTAGGATGCTACAGGAACTGGAAAGGACAAGAATCGGAGCTACTGGAACAAGAAGCAGGCACTGCAGGTAGGAGCTAAGCTCGAGCAGGAATAGGAGCAAGCGCTGCAAGTGAGAGCTGGAGCAGGAGCAACTGGAAGGAGCTAGAGCAGATGCTGCAAGAAAGAGGCTGAAGCAGGAACTGCTGCATGAGCTGGAGCAGGAACTGGTGAGACAGGCTGGGATAAGGTGGACATCTCAGGAAGCAGACAGCAACAAAGAGTGGAGGTTTGATCGCATTGTAGTATGTGAAAGTTGCCATGAAAAGGGCAGTTTGATCGCATTTAGTAGTTAGTAGAAAGTAATGGTTGTTGCCCTGTGAGAAGAATGTTGTAAAGCCGAAATGTGTAGGCATTGGTGACTGCCATGGCAGAAAAACATTCAATCCTGCATTTTTTTATGAGGGGATTTTAGCAGCAGGAGTCTTATATTTTTTCAGAGTGTTTTAGAGGGGTGGCTTACATCACGTTTTGAAGAAGGTGTGTTGAATTTGTAACGTTTGTAAACATAGGAGCAGTGTATAAATACTGCGACAATAGATTGTAGTTGTGTATTTGGTTTTTATAGTATATGCGAAAAGTTTTTTTTTGTTGTGGGTTTCGTGTTTTTTTTTAGTTGTTTTTATGGAAGTCGCCTCAGACAAGGCATGATGCCACTTGATATAAGGAGCTAAAAAAAATCTAGCCAAAGTCAAAACTAGCCAACGATAAGTGTTAGATGGATAGATTCCCACCCAGAAAACAGCAATTCTTCCACCTTTGTCAGAAACATGCTCATGGAATGTGAGGACTAAAGAACAAAATAAGGGAAGCAAGAGTTGCGAGGCTGCCAAAAGTAAACCCAAGATCCACTTTCTTCTCTCCTTTTTAATGCATATAATTGATATAAAGTTTAATTTGTTGGTCTACAATTTTATTTGTTCATATTTTATTTTTATTTATATAATCAGCTGACATCCAAGAAAATCCTAACCTCCAACAGCAAAACAATACATAAAATTTACTGCACAAAATGGCGTAAAATCCTTGAAACAATCTACATTAAAAAAAAAATCTAACATCATAACAAAAATCACATTTAGCATAGGTACTAACAAGGCTTTACAGAGCCCTCCAAAAAGGAGCCCGCTCCAGGAGCAAACTCCTTTTTGCTGGAGCGAAGGAGAAGAGGGCTCATTTCATATTCAGCGGGAGTGGAACGTGAGCAACTCCATTTGGGACTAAAGAGCGTGGTTCTATCACTCCGCGCTCCAAAATTATTTGATTTCTTTTCTTAAAACATTAGTTTTTTTATTCAGCAATAAAAAGGAAAAGAAAAAAGTCTCAGCTAAACTTTTTTAGTTATTTTTTAAATTATATCTCTGATAAATGTATATGAGATAGGGAGAGAGAGAGAGAGAGACAGAGAGAGAGAGAGAGACAGAGAGAGAGAGAGGAGAGAGGAAGGGAGAGAAGAAGGGAGAGAGAGGGAGAAAGAACGAGAGAGTTACACATAAAAACAGAACATTTGAACTTCTCAGGTTTTTTTATAGACGCAAGTAGATTTTTACATCTACATGTTACATTTTTGATAGGACAGTTTTCTTAAGACAGGAGACAATTTGGCAACAAATGTCTTCAAATGCGCCGGTGAGTCCATAGATGTCTTTGAAATTATTTTCTTAAAGATTTGAATATTTTTGTATTTATGACAAGGATGTTTATTGCTGATTGAATAAATAAGCCAATTTTTCTTTTAATTTACAGACAATTTATGTTTGTACTCAATCTTACTGCTATTATTATTATTATTATTATTATTATTATTATTATTATTATTATTATTATTATTAATTATTAATTATTATTATTCAAAGAAAAGTTTTAAAAAATCTTTAAGGGTAATAATAACTAAAGAAATGTTTGTTTTCATAACAATTAATTAAATACATCTGTTTTGAAGCCATTTGACCCCTACCCATTATATATTATTCCCCACCCCAACGAAATAATACCACATATCGCTATAACTCTTGAAAATAGAACTGTGTTTTTGTCTGCTGTTCAAAGTGTAGTATCTTCGCAAGTGTCTCCTCTCCTGCTACACCGACGAAAATATTTTTTCGACCCAAAACTGTAAGTAAAATTTTACAATACATCTATCAACATCTTTTAAATGTCTATCTGTATATCGGTAAAGTTTATACTTTCTACGCCGTAAAATATTTTCAGCTGATTTTATATATAAATTATTTTGTGATGTGTTCTTTACGATAAAACCGAGACTTTCTAAAAAATGCATTTCTTTTATTTGTTCTAACATTGTTTTTAATAAGAAAACTTGGTATTACTGGATCGTTTAGTTTAATCCATCGTATTTTAATTTTAGTGAAAAATAAAAATGAGATTCTACTTTTTTTTTAGGCGATTACATGTAAACAGCCTGGGGAAATATCCGCAAAAAAAGGACCCCCCCCCCCATATTTTAGACTTTAGTGTGGAGGATCACTTTCCTATATAAATTTAACATAAAATGATCAACCACTTCCGGACCAGATAGCATAGGAAATAACATGTAACCAATTTTTTTATAATGAGAGTGCATTAAGATTAAAGTTTTATATGATAAATCTGAACTTCTTTAAATATAAACTTTTCAAATAGTATTCGTTAAAGTCCTCCTTCATGTAAATAAAAAAAATAACATTCATTTTTCTAGTTATGTGAAAATAACATTCTACATTCATTACAAGATTTACTTAACATTTTAAAATATTCTTGACCCAATATTTTTTCAACTCCCAAGGTCTAGGCCAGACATTTTGAGATTAAATTGATCTCTGAATTGTTTATTGACAATTTATTGATATTTTTTGGCCAACTTATGAAAAATATTTTTTTATTCAATCTTTAAAAAATAAACGTCATTGTTTTTTTTCCGCTCCAAATTGTACTATTGTAAAAAATATGGATAAATCGATTTGTTTGAAAGTACTTGCACGTTTCTCTGTGGTAAATAATAATATACATTATACAATATAGTTATGTTCGTAAAAAACAAAACAAATATTAAACAACATGACGATTAATGTTGCCCTGGCTGTCTCTCCTTGAGAAATGTTTTCTTTAAAAGTAAAACTTTATTTACTTAAAACAAATCTAAATTCCCTTCCAAAATAAATAGAAAAAATATTGGGTCAAATTTTCCTCCTCTGAAAAAAATAGGTTAATATAATGAAAATTAAAATTGTTTTAAAATACTTCAGAGAGTTTTCTATTTTTATTTTATACCTCAGGAAATGAAAATTTACGTATAATCCTATGCTTCATCCGACATGTTCTCCTATAACCCTTAGCACATCTCAAAATATTAGCGAGGTTTTTGCAAATATTATCTTACGGTCTTACACTTAAAGGGACATCCCCACCCATATTGATGAGATCCTTCGACCACTCATTGGCAGAATAGAACGTTTATGAAAGAAGGTACACTTTCATTATGGAGCGCTGGAAAAGAGCCGCTTCTTTTTTATAGGAGTTATAGGCTCCATTTTGAAAATGGGGAGCGTGAGAGGAGCCAGCTCCAATTTTGGGTGTTGGAGCAGGAGCGGGAGCAGCTCCAAAAGTAGTGGAGCGTGTAAAGCCCTGGGTACTAACATCTTAAAATAAAACTAAATAAAACTAAAATAAATAAATTAAGAATAGATCAAATAGCACTTTTTTTTCTTGCCAAACTAAGAGACTAAAACAATCAATTAAACAT
>OY744516.1:176241774-176544274 GCA_963556195.1 Sepiola atlantica
CTAATTTGAATCCTCTTTTCGATCGGAAGCTTATTTCCATGGTGACAAGGTACACAACACTCACAGTAAATGGAAATGGTATCTATCATACATATTTAAAAAAAAAAGCTTTTACAAGAAAAACAATCATTCATTAACATTTAAATAGCAACCCCACCCCTCAATTTAACATTTTTGGGGGAAAGAAAAAAAAATTCTGTTTCTTATCAATCAACACATTTTCAGATTATAAAAATGTTATTTTAATTACTTGCTCAATTTTTAGTTCAGTAAACAAAATAATCCTGTTTACAAACACCTTTTCAGAATTTTGAGCAGGAAGACCATTTTACAATAAACTTACGTAAGTAAACAGAATACCCCTTTAAAAATTGAAAACGTAAATTAAAAAAATTGTTTTTATAATCTGAGAATCTGGTAGTCAATTTGATAAATTAATCAAAAGACTTAAAAATAAATAAATAAAAACAAAAAATTTAGAGGTTTGTGACCAAGTCCTTGGGATTATCAACTACAAGTCCTTGAGGGGAGAGGGAGGATCATTTTACATTAAACTTTCATGGCAAACTAGAACAAGTCGGTTTGAAAAAAAAAGAAAGAAAAGAGTTACCTGAAAATTTAGCATTTAATTGAATCATTAAAAATTAATTCAATCAATCAATTAAATTATTAAAAATTAATTGAATCAATTAATTGATTGAATTATAAAAAATTAAATAACAAAAATTCTAGAATATGTTATTTACATCCACCACATTAGTTTTTGTTTTTTTTCTTCCTATTCTTCATGGCAAGAAACAAATAGGTAGATATAAACAACATTTTGATCATAAATGTCACATTCACAATTAAAATAAATATAGGTACTATGAGGTGATATTTCTTCATTGAAACTTTTTGTGATAATTTTTTAGAAAAAAAATGTTATGTTTAATAAAAAATAATAATCCAATATTTATTTTTATAAAGTTCGAATTACTCTATCCGAGTTTGGATACCGAGGATTTTCAATAACTCCTTTCCCAAACTTTAGTTCGAGAAATTCTTGTATGTTATTTGGTGCTGATGCCATTAAACCGGCAAAAGGAATTTTAGTTAATGGTTTCAAAAATGTTTCAGGGAACTCTGTGTCCTGCCTGTGAGTTTGAATCCAAGTGTCTTTTGTCATTGTACCATTTTTGGAATAAAATGGGAAAATGTCAACATGCATATGGTTAGAACTGCTGTACTGAACACGGAAGAATTCTCCTTCTGTAGCTTTTTCCCATAAAAAGCCTTCAGGATCAACAAATTTCTCCTTTTCACATTCAACTAGTGGCTGGCATTTTCTTATATCATCTCGATAAATACCTATATCTACATCATAATCCCAGGGGATGATGTCCCCATTCCGAGCAGCACCAAGCAGACTGCCTCCTTCTAACCAGTAACGTACTTTACAATTATCAAGAATCTGAAATACATGCTTTGACGTAACACGAAGAGCCTCTAAGCAACAGGGAGGCGTCCATTTTCTATTATAGATGTAATCTGGCATGTCATTGATGACGGTTCCAAAGCACCGAGAAGTTTCTTTCGTACATCCATACCACATTGTATGTCCATCTTCAGGAAGAACCACCTTTTTGATTTGTAGCAACTTATATAGGTTTTTGAGTCTTATTCCCATCTCTTTTTTGTGTTTCCACTTGTTGTGTGGGTCAGTAAACAATATACGATTACTCACAAGTACAGGTTCTCGATAGATGAAGCTTTTCCATCGGCGAAGAGCGGCTTGAATGTAGAAGGAGGTGTCAAGCGGCCTGGAGAAAGCAAACGGGAACTCAAGAAACTTCTCGGTGCGTGTCAGAATGGCATGCTCACCAACAACCGCATCACACTCTTGATGCAGGCCAGGGTTTTCATAGACCAGCGTCCATCTTTTCAGATCAACTTGAAGGTTCAAGCAGGTAGCATGGTCGCGACCGGTCGATAGGGCAAGTGATGACAGATAAGAATGTTGTTTCAGATAAAACAAGGCTCCCAACAGATTGCTTGGATTGGTCAGTTCTACAGCATCGGGTAAAAGCAGCAGGAACTGTGATTTGACATACGTCTGCGGAAGTGACAAGGATGATGATTGGTCAGCATTAGGCTGCAAGATAACAAGGCGAACATTAGGAAATTCCTTTAACATCAATGGTGGATAAGGGTGCCGGTCAGCAATGATCAGCACCTCTAAGTCCGGCAGCATATCTATTATTGACTTTACTGTGGCTGTCACATAGTTTTCAAAATCTTCAAATTCTCGAATCACCAAAGTTATAGAATCGGTGAGTCCTGTGTATTGGATTCTTTCCACTTTGTTGGCATCATGGTTATGTAGGCGGCCATTTTGTAGATCATTTTGTATTTTAAGAAGATACAAAAATATGATCACGTTCACTAAGAGTCCAATGCATAGGAGGAGTTGGCAGCGTGTTAACATGCATACCTGTCTCATGATGTCTTCTGCTTAGCATCGAGGCATTTGCTAGCTGGAATTAGTCAGTAGACAGCTGATACCAAAACCTGGAAGAGCAATTAGTCTGATGAGTGTCAAAACCATATAAACAAAATCTGGGATTTGTTTACTGTACACATGGATAAAGGAAGGGGGGTAAAGAAATAAAATGTCAATATGAACCAATCATTATGAATTATGGAATATATATTCTAGGCAACACGATAATTAACATGGCCACATTATTTTCTTTGTGAACTTTACCATTAACCTACCAAAAAATAAACTTTTAAAAGACAAATACAAAAAGTTTAATAGAGAAAAAAATTGCTCTACATCAAATTTTGATTAATATTATGTAATAAAATTTTAACCGGACTGGTGTGTATGCACAGGAGTGTCAATAATATATAGATGCAGAGTAAGCTCCTAAACTAATGAACTTATTAGGATAAGTATTCTAGGCAACAATGCATAAATAGAGTACACATGTATCTCTTATATATCTAAGTGTGGAAATGTGCAGCTCAAACTGCTATACATATTGTTCGAATTTGGTTGGTCAAATAATTTGGCCTAATCAGTTATCAAAGTTCTACTGCTGTGAATTCAGAAAGTTTTCATTAAAACAATTTCGAACATGTGAAACAGAGGTTTTGAAATTTTTTCCATGTAATTATCATAGATATCTGTCCAGAAAGTTCTTTGGAAATCCCTTACAAAGGCACGCCATCAACAAAATTTTACTGAAAAAAAATCTGTTCACATTCATTCTCGCCAATTTGATATTTTCACTTAGCACAGCAATAAGTAGCAGCTTGTAAACAAAGACGGCGATTTTTTGGTCATTTAAATTTGGTCAAACTTATATGAGCTGCTCAAATGCTGAGCTATCTTCTTTTTAAAGGTTTCATGACATTCACCAGCAAATTTTACATATACATGCCAAATTTCATTGCTTTATTTTCAATAGTTTACTTTTAACAGAATTTTATCAATGAAAACACAAAAATGTTGATCCAATATTTTGGGGAAAATGGGGTGTTTTATTTTTCACCTTCAGATGCTTATGTTTCAAAAAGTTATGGATGAATTTTGATAATTTAAAAACTAAAAGTCTTTGATCAATTTATCTTTTAGAAATATACTATTTTTATAGCAAAATCTAAAATTTGATTTTTTTGTTAGCATTGCTATTTTAAATAATCAATGTTAATTAGCTATAACATTCATTGTGTGAACCAGTATTTTGCTGTATATCGCTATCTTTATAAAATTAGATATGTTGTATCATAGAATTATGATACAAATCAGTTTGACAGTAGCTTTGTTGCTGTCAGGTATGATTCTATTTAGTTCTAGGAGGTCCGGTCCATCCTTCCAGGCTTTACTTTCACTTGGAGAAGGGGTTAGTTCATTGCTAATCACTTGAGGGAATCAGGGGCTGTTTATGCATTTTTTGTAGGCCAGAGTGCGCTGGGTTCTCAAAACCACATCTGACCGTGTGTCTAACCTCCTGGTAAAGAGGTAAATGATGTTTACAATCAGTTAAATAAACATGTTTATATATTTATTTACCTCCTCTGCAGGTAATGAAAAGCCAGAGCGTTAGATGAAGTGCACTCTGGCCTACAAAAACATTTCTGAGCAGCCTTATCAACATTACCAGATAGGGGCGCCTCAGGCGATTAGCAATAAACTTGGGACCTCCTAGGGCTGAACAGAACCATACCTCAGCCCGACCGCAACAAAGTCACTGTCGGGCTCAATATCAAGGATGCATCCTCAATTGGTACTGGGAATACCTACTCAAGCTGTACCAGCTAAGTATGTACAGGATTCACTCCAAAACTAATTAATAGATTATTATGAATTTTGAAACACAACTGCTAGATGTAAGGAGTTAAATGTGGGCTATATTTAGCTTAATTTAGATTTTGTGAAATTTTAACAATAAGTATTGGACATCAATTAATAAATATTCTCCCAAAATCATATTATGGGCACCACCTCCCATTTGAAAATTCAAATATATAGGATTTGCATTGAATGTGTTTGATAGTCACCAATTATGCAAGATTCCTTGAATTTTAATTTCTTTTTAACACCCTTTAAGCTTAAATTTTAGACATTTTCTAGAATCAAAATCATGTAATGGATGGTGACCAAAATTAGAATAAGGATTCTAGACATAAGGTTTTATATCATTATATCTTGATTTTAATCTTTGTAGGGGACATAAAAGTAATGCAAAAATGTTCTTTTAAGGGGAATTTTACCTGTCCTAGGACAAGTATTCTTTTAGTATAATATATATATATATATATATATATATATATATATATATATATATATAAATTGCGGTAATGGTCATCTGAGGAGAAGATTTTCTTTGAAAACTCATGAGTTAAGGACTTTAAAGAACTTTGCCTGAACTTTGAATTGTAATAAAATTTGATTCGTACCTAATTTTATTCTTTCAATTTATCTATTGCTATATATATATATATATATATATATATATATATATATATATATATATATTATTGGGTTTATATAAGGAAAGTATGTTTTCAATTTTTTACTCCTTACAGTATCCGAAAATGTCCAATTACAAGCTCAATGAAGTTTTATTACAACATTCGGAGCATATATATTATATTATATTGATTCAGCCCCCCCCCCCCCACCAAAAAAAAAACATGTAACGGGCAATCCAAAAACATAATTCATATCAGTTCCTTCAATTCTTTATTTCCGCACTTCAGTAGAGATTTATCATTTACATTTTCATCTTACATACAAAAACAATCAATTTTTCCACCTACACGTGTTTCGTGGCAGACAAAACAAAATAACAGTTCGTTAGTTTGTCCGTCAGTCATCAGAGAATAATAGAAATATGTAGTGGAGTTGTAGAAACAAGTTATAATATCGAAAGGCAGAAACAAAAAATACACACAAGAGAAAAACGATGAGAGGACTTATATACATATATTTTCAATGCATCGTTCTTTTCATTAAGTAGAACGCTCTTATGACGTCAAGCCGCCGCATAAAGTGTTAAAATTATCACCGTTTATTCGCTGTTCAACTTTGGCCGAGTGGTTCAGGCGTCGAGATTTGAGTTGCAAAATACTCGTAATCTGGGGTTTCGAATCAAATGACCGGTAGTGAATAGTCATATCTCTATGCTGATGAGTCCTGATTATAAAGGCCGAAACGTATACGTACATAGATAATAAACAATAACAAATATTTATTATATATATATATATATATATATATATATATATATATATAGCACTAGATAGAGTGAAAGAATAAAATAAGGTGTGAATCAAATTTTATTACAATTCAAAGTTCATTTTATTACAATTCAAAGTGTATTCAAGGTGTATGCAAATTAATAAAATGATAGAAAAAAACAAATCATATGAAAAGTTCAGAAAACTCACTTGGTGTTGAATATTATAACCACTTTTGCGCGGCTGACTTACCAGGGTTTTTTTGGAGTGGAATGGGTCGCGCTGTCTACTGGGCTTGCGGGAGCTTGTGTCGTAGAGGATTACCTTTGAATATTATTTTTCACTGGAGTAACTTTATTGGACCCGGAAGAAAATAATGGCTGAAAACATCAGGTCAGTTTAACTTTATTCGAATTGGCCTTAGCGGCGCTTGCAGCTAACCAGGAAGTTATGGTTTGCACAACTCCTACTATAAGCTCATAAGAACCCTTAATTAGACATTATAATATTCAACACCAAGTGAGTTTTCTGAACTTTTCATATGATTTGTTTTTTTCTATCATTTTATTAATTTGCATACACCTTGAATACACTTTTCACTGTCATCTACTGCATCGATAGTAAACAAATTTCCCGCCTGGATAACTTTTTCGTTTTTGGACTACCATTCACCAGCTGGATTGTTTTTTAATCAACCTCTTTGACATCTTTCTTGAAGCTGTTTTAAACTTTATGACTGGGATGAACTGTATAAGTTTAACAAAAAAGTGTGTTTTGACCCGATATATTTGATGTTTTATATACTTTTATGTATTTTATATATGGTTTTATATATTTTCAAAGTTTAATTTTATTACCTGCAGTAATGTCATTGCGGTAATGGTCCTCTGAGGAGAAGATTTTCTTTGGAAACTCATGAGTTAAGGACTTTAAAGTACTTTGCTTGAACTTTGAATTGTAATAAAATTTGATTCGCACCTTATTTTATTCCTTCACTCTATCTAGTGCTATTAATGCTCTATCAAGTATATTGAGCTTTATTTTTATCCGGATGTTCACTAATTAAAGATATTAGTTGCCTCTTATATCTTTTGTTGTATTAACCATATATATATATATATATATATATATATATATATATATATATACACGAAAACCTTTGAGAAAAAAAGCAAAGTTGTAACTGTAATACCAACTATAGTTTTAACTTATTTTAATACCTATGTATTACTGATAGTGTGCCACAAAATGAAGGTATAAACATATTAATATATGGAATCAATTTTGTGTTTCATATTTTATTCATGTTGGAAAATAACAAATTCACATTAGAAAAATTAGATTTTTTCAGTATTATTATTATTACAACATCCATCTACTTTCGATAGAAATTGACAAATTTTTTTGTGATTTGGACTAATTTTACCTTTCTATTTACGGGAATTTTTTTTTTTTTTTTTAAACAGTTTAATTAGAGGAGGAGGAAGATGAAGGGAGTCGGCAGTTTAAAGCTAAGGTAGAATGTTTACCATTTCTGCACCAACAAACATTTTCTCTACATAGATTTAATATTATTTTTATATTGTGCATCATAAGTTTGGCTAAGATCAAAGTATAGTATCTGTTCTGATACTACACTTCATCTGTTCTGTCCTTGCTCAGTGAAAGAGAAATCCTTCTAAACTGAGGCAATTTAATTTTTGTCTCAATCCAGATAGCCTCTTTTGGGGGAGTTGGATTTTCTCCACATTAAGTAAATAGGGGCACACGACTCTTAACAATTTGTCGGACTTGTAATTGCATCACCAAAATCCTCAATAATAAACGATAATGATTTTTCATTATTCTGGAATTTACTGATGGAAACATGCCTTTTATTAACCTCAACAATAATTCTGTCTAAGGTGGCTATCGAGAATACTGAAATTGGAGTAAAAACTCTAAATTCGACTTCGCCTCATAATTCAGAGATGGTGGTCGAGGCGCTAAAATCCGCAGAAGCGGAAGAGACTTTGTCACTTCTTTAGTTTAGGTGTGAATCAGAATTAATTTGTTTTCAATTTTGAAAACAGGGGCAGACAATCAACCGGAAGTAATATAGAATTAAATATTTTTGGTTATTTCCAAGATTTTTAAAATGTTTTTGTGGCTTCCTGTTTAATCTTGAAACAAATACGTCACGTGACGTACGGATGAGCAGAAATGAAAAAAAAAATGTTTTTGTTACCTTTTCTGATTTATTCGAAGTTTTTTTTTTTAAACATTTTATATGGGATTAGAAAATGTTATGAAGTGTAATAAAAAAAAGTTACGTTATTAAGAAAGAAAAAAGAACTTTCGATTGATAATTTGTTTGTTAAAATTAATTCAATAAAATGTCTTATTATTATTATAGCATATGATTTTTTATTATTTGAAACACATTAATAAAATGTGTTTTTTTTTTAAATATAAATATTCTTTGTTTATTACTGCATTAAACAAAAATAATAATTAAACAAATGTATTATTATTATTAAACTATAATTCGAAGGAACAATAATAATTGTTTATGCGAATTTTTTTAATTATTATTATTAATAATTTTTAAAATTCGCATAAACAATTTTTCATTTCTGGTCATCCGTACGTCACGTGACGCAGTATTTGTTTCAAGATTAAACAGGAAGCCACAAAAACATAAAGATCTTGGAAATAACCATATTTTTATCCAAAACAATCAATAAAGCGAACAATAGTAACAGCGGAAAGTGTTTTTTTTATTTAATAATGTAAAATTTTATAAAACGAATAGTCAATGGTATAGTTTAAAACTTCATAAAAACAAAGAGTTTGTCTGATTTGTTTATCAAACAAAAAGTCAACATTGATTGTTTTTGTATAATTTAAAACTTTATAAAACGAAAAATTATCATTTGTGCGCCTGCAGTGATTCTTTTTTTGGGGGGAGGGGGGTATAATTTAAAACTTCCGGTTGATTTCTGATTCACAGCTAAACTAAAGAAGTGCCGAGACTTTAATTGTGGCTTACGGAAGCCACGAACAAATACAGACTGTACGAAGGCTGATAACTCGATTTCATTCATCAACTTGTTTCAACGTATTAGAGTTTTAGTCGAATCTCTAAAACTTTAAATATTACCTTTTAAAATGAAGATTGATGAGTTAAAAAAAAAAAAGAAGAATTCTCAGAAATATTATATTTTACCTTTTTTTTCTATTTTGGAATTAGCGTTGGGTTAATGAAGGCTCTTTAAACAAAAACACTTTTTTTCTGAAACAAAAATGTTTTTGTTTCATTTTTTTGCCTCAGTTTTTTTTTCATTCATTGATCCGAAGTTAGGGTTGACAATACAAATATATATATATATATACCATATAAAAATGAAAGAAACGGTGCGCGCGCCTTACCGAATCGAGCTATCGTGATAATAGATATTTACCTTGTTATTTTATTTAAAAGCCTGTCTTTAATCGTAGAGTTTATAATTAAAAAATAAAATATATGTTCATAGAGAATTACCGAACATGTTGCAGTCCCGTCGAATAATTGGCTTTTTAAATATTTCCAAACATACATCAAAATTCATGGATTGGAATGAATAAGGCGAAAAATGCTAAGAGTGTAGAAATTTTCGTAAAATTATCGAAATTCTGCCTAAAAGCAAGTAGATTATAATAATTCATTTGTGCTCTGTAAATCAAGATAAGACTTTTCTCGTAATCAAAGAACATTAACAAGCGATGTTTTTTTTCCAAACAATAACATCTGCGTGCCATTATTATTCATTCCACTTTTAAAAAAATGGTTTTAAACATTGACATTGTGCACAAATAAACGTAAACATTCAAAATTGAAATACATAAAGCGGACTATAACAACAAGGAAATGAAATAATGGATTATTTACAATTGAGATATTAACATACGAACCGAGAGAAACATTCGGCTAAATTTGTTTTCTCTTTTTAGAAAGCGACAAGGCGGTGCCATTCATTTTCTGAACCAACTAAAAAAATAATTCCTTCACTTCTACTTTTTATTTATTTAATTTTTTCCTTTTTATGAAAGTCCCTACAGAAGATGATTAACGTAAAAACAGGAGATAGGTAGGAGGAATAAAACTGTCAGTAGAGTTCCACACGCATGCAGTTCTTGAAAAGAAGCTACTGGAACAGGAAGATGTATTTATTTACTCCTCTCCAGGAGGTTAGGCACAAGGCCAGTTTTATCTTACTCCCATAAGTAAGATGTGACCCAAGATCGGGTCGGGAAAGTGGGGGTTGAAAAGCCAGCGCCCGAGAGGTGAGCACTCTGGCCATTAAAAATTGCCTGGGCAGCCCCGTCGGCATTCCCCGGTATGGGCGTCTCAGGCAGTAAGCAATAAACTTACTCCTCCCCAAAGAGGGGAGGCGAAGCCTGGGAGGGTGGACCTCCTAGAACTGCACAGGACAGCCCCATAGACCGGCGTAAATCAAGCCCCGAAGGCCAAGACAATACTAGTTTATGGAGTGTAGTATCCATCGGAACAGATACTACACGGAAGATGTATTATAACGGGATATCTGAAAAAATGATGAAAATCACCAGACCAACGAGTCAAACGAGCTGGACCAATGAATACATAGAATAAACCAGACAATTCTGAAGAACACATGCTATAATAGTATGTATAGAAGAGACTGAGGGCACATGTTCGTCTTTTCTCACAGTCCGTTTTTCACAACTTTTTACTGACCAGTTTTTTTTTCTTTTTTCGGTGTACACTTACCTATCAGGCTGCTAGAGAATTCCGGGGTTTTTGGGAAATAATTTCAAATATTTTACATTTTAGAAGGGGGGATCAGTTTCCAATGTTAATTCAACGTAGACTGATCCCCCTCTTTTTGACCATCTCAATTTTAAAAAAAATCTTTTTCGGTGTACAATTACCTATCATGTCAGTAGAGAATTCCGGGGTTTTTGGAAAGAAATTAAAAAAAAATTGAGATTTTAAGACGTAAAGAGTTGTGAAAAACGGACTATGGTAAAAGACGAACAAAACTGATCCCAAAAGTGTACACCGAAAAAAGAAAAAAAAAACTGGTCAGTAAAAAGTTGTGAAAAACGGACTGTGGGAAAAGACGAACATGTGCCGAGACTGAGACTAGCAACATCACGTATGTGTGTGTGAGAGAGAGAGAGAGTAGAGAAAAAGAAAGGGTGGTGCCAACTAAATTATACATACGCTTCGGAACCTTATCAAGAACAAATGTAAAATATTTAAATGCTTAATATTCAAAAATATTTAAAATATATAAATTAATGTCTTCCCTCAGATCATATACAAAAGAAAAGAAAAATGGATAATGAGTATGTAGTGAAAAGGGCAATATTAAAAACACTGGCATAAACATATCAACTTTATTTACGACTTAATAGAACAACCAAAAGTAAAGAGTTCAAAATGTCTAGACGAAGAATGTGTTGCTTTCTCCGTATGTGTGTAGACTTGTATGTGAGTGAGTTTGTGAGACTGTGTATAAGCTGGCGCTATATTTAGTACTTCATGACTGTGTCTTGTGCTGTTTGCCGAGATGCCAAACTGCCCGGTAGATTTAATTTGCCTGCAAGGAGTGTAGCAGTTGATAACACTGTGTTGTGACTGACATAAGTTCATGTGGCAAGTTGAGTCTATTATTGCTGGCTGTTTTGGAGGTTTTGCTTATGTAGCCAATGCTAGCAGGTGTTCAGTTCCCAGGACGGTTCTTTCTGATTGGTTGGACTTCAATCAATCATCGGTAAAAATTGATTAACGTCGGTAAGAAGAGACTGTACAAAAAACGGAGAATACTCGAAACGAAATTGATCCAGTCAAGAAAATTCAATAATACAGAACAGAACCAGTTATCGCTAAAAATGTTACTTTCACCTTTTCCATGACCTTGACATCCCAAAATTAAATCAGGTCTAAGTTAGACCATG
Source organism: Sepiola atlantica (assembly GCA_963556195.1). NCBI lineage: Eukaryota > Metazoa > Mollusca > Cephalopoda > Sepiida > Sepiolidae > Sepiola > Sepiola atlantica. The sequence goes on from OY744516.1 coordinate 176,253,469, forward strand.
ACTGATATTTAGACCAAGTTTGGTGACGATTGGTCAAGTGATGCGAGCCTACATAAACAAATTCACAAACATAGTGATAAACCAACCAACCAACGAACAAACTCGACCGAAAACATAACCTCCTTGGCGGAGGTAATTATGAGTGCAACAAGATAACTCTTTTCTAAAAGGTAGGCTAGATTTCTATTACTTTATTATTATTTTCGTCGTCTTAAAATAGTTTAAAATTAAACCCCGAAAAGGGGAGACAACTCTCAAATTGACTCTTCCGCCGTCCGTAGGTGGCGCTCTACATACACTCCGCACGTGTTTCACTACAGGTCACCTTTTTCCATCATTTGTGTGCGTATTTAATTTTTCTTGTAAACACAAGCAACTATTTCCAGTTATTGTTATTCGAATTGCTTTAATAATCAAGACATTGTATTTGATATCATCTTATTTTCAGTGGATTGGCGTGTACAAAGAGCGAGCGATTTAATTGCGCCGTGTTTACTTGATAAGAGTTTTCACCCAACGAGATACACAACATGAACATGTCGCAGAGAATATTCAATACAATTGGTAAAATCGGTATCGGTTTTGTGGCAGCCGGTAGTATTGTCCAGTCAGCTTTATTCAACGGTAAGTATATTTTTATAGTTGCCATTTTATAGTTTTTAAATTGGAAAACCGAAGTAAGAGAGTGAAAAAAAAAAAAAAAACTTTCAAAGACCTCGCCTTCTTCGCTTACCCTCTTACTATGAAGGTCATTCCCTGCTTGAATTATGAAATTTAGTGAGAAGATTGCATTTGTTTGATACTTTCGATTAAAACAAAAACACAACTTTTAACTTAGATACAACGATATTTGAAAGTTAATATTAATCTTATTTATCTGTTTTTAAAATAAACTAAATTTATTCTTAAATTTATCTTTCTCGGTTTCGCCGGTTCATTTCACCGGTATCTCTTCTCGAAATTCAAGCAAATAATTTTTCTTATCAAAATTCGGTTTATTTTCTAAACGTAATATAAAACCACCCTCTCCCCTCTAAAATCGGTATTTTTATAGAATCACTCCCGGCTCTAAATCGTTTTTCGGACATTTATAACGACAGCTAACAGCACGAGAAAGGGGTGAAAAAGCAAAAACAAATAGGCAACAAATAAGTGGTGCCAAAGTCGAAATAACTTACTCTTCTACTTACCTGGATAAGTTTATTTATGTTTAACTTATTTTAAAGCGTTTTTAGTTCGATTTAAAACTAGTGTCGAGAGTCACCTGATCACATTTTGTGTTTTCAATTTTAACATGGCGTCTCGACACTATTTTTAAATCGAACTAAAAAAAAACAACCCCTTTTAAATAAGTTAAAACACAAATAAACTTACCCAGGTAGGTAGAAAAGTAACTTATTTCGCCTTTGGCACCATTTATTTGTTGCCTATTTTTTATTCACCAGTTTTTCGTTGTGTTAGCTGTTATAAATATCCCGTTTTTCTTACGTAAAAAAACGAATGGTTTACTTGTCTCCACTTGAAGTCGGAATTATTAGACACAATGTCGATTTTTAATGTGGGGAAAATTCAGATTCACCCAAAGGGGCACTCTGGATTGGGTTTAAATACCAAGGTCAGATGAAGTTTTGAAAAGCTCTAGGTGAAATGCGTTCTGACCTACAAAAATGCCTGAGCATCCCTGTCGACATCCCCCCTGTAGGGGTACGTCAGACAATTAGCAATAAACTACTCCCTTTTGAAAAAGAGATGGTTAAGCCTGAGAGGGTGGACCTCTTAGGATTGAACAGAACCATACCTCAGCCCGATGGAAGCAAGGCGTCTGTCGGATTGATTGTTGAAGAGTATGTTGGCGAGAAAAAAATAACTAATATATACGATATACAAAATTATCGAACATAAAAACATCTCTCTTCTTGCTGTACCCTGAAGGGGGCCGAGGCAGTAGTCAGAAGGGGGAAAGGTATGCTAAAAAAATTGCTCCTTCAGCAATCCACCCAACAGGGTCTGGTAAAAAAAATGGAGTCTCTGGTTGGAGCAAAGTCGTACTGTTGACACCGACTCGTAACAGTCTGCCTATGTTGTGCAAATGCCCACCCACTCGCAAGAGTGTCTGTCGATCTCGTTGAGGGGTTGACGTGTGAATCCGAATGAACTCCTCGGTGTTGAAGTTCCTTCAGCATCGTAAAAGTCTGTCCATATTAGTTTAAATATCTCCCTCGTAAAAGAGTCTGTCAATATACCACTATAAGTGGAAAAACTGAATTTGAAGTGTCCGACTTGTAAAAGAGTCTGGGAATGGCGGCGGTAGCCATCGCCGCCACTGTTTGCTCCGTTCGCACAGAGTTCATCCTGAATATATATACATATAGGTCTTTGCACTATCTCTCCTCCCTTAACCAAAAATGGCCTTGTCCAACTTTGCTCTGTTGGGTATCATAAAAAAAATGCCCAAAATCTTCGAATTTCAGATTATAATGTCCGTTCCTCGTATGAATGTAGCAAACAACCTTCAATCTATTCCAATACAAAAATAAATGTTAATAAACGTAGGAAAAAAAACTAAATTTATCGTTTAGATAAACTCGTGGCTTACAGCAGAAAGAGCCTTAGAAGGAATATTGTAACTGGAATTCCCTCAAATATGGTGATATTCTAGCAAGAAGTTGAACAGAAAAAGAAAAAAAATATAGAAGGAATGTCAAAAGACAAGGAATCCTTCAAATAGTAGGAATTTGTAATATTCCAGTGATTCTTCCTTTGAAGAAATAATAATGTCGTCCTTAGACGAACAAAATTAAAGTTTGGAACTAATCCAGCGATAAGTACAATGTTAAAAGACGAAAACAGAAGAAATGCAGACATTCCTCTGAGCCCTCTTTAGAAGAAAGAGTAGTAAGTTTAAAAAAAACTAGGCTGCTTGCATTGGAATAGAAAAAGATAAATCTGTCGCACGAAACAATGTGAATGTTTATCCTCATCATATTTAAGATATTACTGTTTTTACATAAGTCTGCATGACTAATAGAAACGTATCTACGATAGCTACAGAGAATCACTATGGCAAGTAGTACAATGGCCGGAACAATGGATTCGTTGAAGCTAAATTGTAGTGAAACAAAAAACGAGATATTTCATTGGGAAACATCATCGTAAAGTTTCAAATATTTCGGGAGATCGAAACAAAAAAAAGAAACAAGGAAGAAAAAAAAATTCATCATTCAAAAACAGTAACTTTTTATAAGAGTTTCCATGATTAAAATGAAATTTAAAAGTTGAAATAAGTTAACAGTCATATTTCTTTTGGTTCTTTCTTTCACCGCACAACATATCTAAGATACGCCATTCGTATGTTTTGAAGCGAAATTTCGCCTTTGTAGAATACCGACGCAATAGTCGTATTGCTCAAGTCGGTTTTAATGTTCAGGAGATTTCTTCTGTCGTCGCATGGTGCCAGGATCCCAGAAATATAATTATGTTGCGATTCACCGCTTCAAATTTATTCCAATAATCAGTATTGGAATAAATTTGAAGCGGTGAATCACAACATAATTATATTTCCGTTGACATTAGATTCTTGTTTTTACGTGCGATTATACGTAAACACTCGGGGAAAAAAATTTAATATTTCACACCCTAATGCTGGTGTTCACTTAACTATATAAATGTAAAATGATCACCCACTTCTTGGCCAGAAAGTGTTTTTGATTACGCTGTTCTTGACTAATGTTTTGGGTATCTTTCAGAATGATCAGTACGCTGAAAACGCTCAAAAAAACAAATATACAACAAATAAAAGTAACTGTCGTCGATAAAAGTTAATTTAAAACTGACCTGTGATATTTGTTTGTATTTTTAAACCGTTCCAACTGCTATTTAGTAGAAATCAATAGTTTTATCTCGCGAACTTGCAAAAAAAAAAAAAAAATGGCGCTTGCTCGTAAGACGCCATTGTGTCTAAAGAAAACGAGTAAAAAATGAACAAGAAATTTTTTTTACATCTAATAAAACCCCATTTATAGTACGTAAAAATACAAACAAATATCACAGGTAAGTAGACAAATATCTCTTCTCGACGTAGGTTAAACTCACTTGTTGCATATTTATTTTTATAACCCCGTTCTCGTTAGTTTTTTAGACCCCGTCCGCGACTGTACTGATCATTCTGAAAGATACCCAATGTTTTTTTTTTATTATTATTTCTAGAAATATATATTCCATCAAAGTTTTTCTATATAAATTACTGCTTCAAAGTAGGGTGCATTTTATAAGACATTTACATTGCGAACAGAAACTCTGTGTAAAAATATCTCACTTCTGACGCAATTCTCTCCCTGTATAAGAGTCAAATACGTCCTAAGATGGAGTATTGTTGCCGCTCAGAGCACCTTTCCTGCCTTGACAGAGTACAAAACCGACTTCGAAATCTATTCTACACCGCCGCTTTCTCACAGAAGAGACGTTGCTAATCTCTCCCGGTGTTTTAAACTCAATAACTCTTATCCTCGAGTGGCCTGTGGGCCTTTATAAGTGGTGACTAGTTTGTAAAAAGAAAATATTTTTATAATTTGTAGTTTTAAAAACATCTACATTTTATAGGAGGGAGGTGCTTTTCTATAGCTTTTTAGTTTGATCTAATTTGCAATAAAACCCGGTCCTTTTTTGTAAATTTCTTATGTCGTTTTTCATAAAAAGCATGAACAATATCTTAATGTAACATTTTAAACTACAAAATAAACATAATTTCTTTTAATGTAACTTCGGTCATCACTCATTTAAGGCAAAAGTCAAAGGCAGACCCCATGATATCATTGTGTCATCTTTGATCAAAATGATTACTATTCTGGTTAATGTTGTTTTAGAATATATATGAATATGGGAGAGGGGAATGTCTGTCTCCAAAAATCGTAGGAAGTGTATTTGTTCACAAACAAGAAAGACAACAATATGTAACTAGTAGTCAAACAAATTACTTTCTCCTTTCTTCGCCCGTCCCTATGTGGCTACTTCTCATCTGCCCGTACGCGTGTTTCTCGCCTCTCTTGTTTAGACAATATTATTTTTATTTACTATTAATCGATTTTTTTCTGGTAAAACAAGATCCCCCCCCCCCCCATCCCTCTTTTACTTTTCTTGGATGCAGAAATTCCAGACTGACCTTGTCGTTCTCAATAAAAGATGATAGTACTGTAATAATGGAAAGAACATTTTTGGCGAGCCATCCTGGTTTAATTAAATCAAAATATCTAAAGGGTTGATACCAATATTGGCCCTATGTGTATGACTAAGAAATGGCCCTTTGAAAACTGGTACATGGCCTCCTTGTTAATGATCTAAGATTGACCGTATGAAAAAAAAACCTATTTAGCAACAAGACATTAGAAAAGAAGGTTTTATTAGGTCAAATTCCCGGATGATGAAATAACTTTTCATAAACATGAATTGTCATCTGCTAAAATGCTTCCTGAGAGGAAGTTTGTGGAAAGGTGTGTTGTGAATGGAGAGAGGTTTTAAAGGAAAGAAATTGTTCATTTTTACTATTTTAATGTGGGGGCAAAATCCAGCTTACCAAAAAGATGCACACTGAATGTTGACAACAGTATATCTGTATAGACCTGTCGGCCCTCACAAATGAAGGGGCTTCAGGGCACAAGCAATACCCCACCTCTGAATAAGAAAGAGATAATGCTCGATAGAGTACAATATATTGTCGGGTCAACATAAGCATATATATATATATATTAGTTCATAAAAAGAAAATATGTCACAATATCCTCCAAGAGTATTTGGATGTTTCATTTTGATCAATAAGGACCTCCAAAGCAAACCATAGAATTTACCCCCCCCCCCCCTGATATGTAACACGATGTAACTTTAATATAGGTTAATATTATCATAACTTTTGTACCATTCAAAAGAAGAAACATAAGATAAATTGCTAATGATTTAAAAAAAAAATTTCAGTGTACGAAAATAGTGAAAATGAGAAACTAACATCTTTACATTATCAAAGCCTTAAAAACAACGTTCCTATGTAGTGGCCAATTTTTATGCGCTAACACACGTGTGTTTAATAAATCTAGCAAAAATCAACTAATGATCAGATTTTCATGAAATTTTCGATATTTGTTCACTATTGGATGAATTTATGTTTAAAAGGCTGTTTATGTAAAATATATGATAGGGAAATATTTTCTTGTACGTGACCCCCCCACTTATTTCATTTTTATGAAATCTGAACAAAAAATATTATCGATCAAAATTGTAATCTATATGTTTCAAGTAGACTGTTTTTTTCCCCTGTATCTTTGACCATAATAAGAAAATAACCACTAGGAAACTCACCACGCCATTCTACTACTTGACTGGAGCATGTTTCAAGAAACTTTCAGATAATATAATCCTCAAACATTAAATACTATTATTAGACCCCTATGTCTGACTCTCTCCAAAACGTAATAGAAACAGAGAGTAGCATGCTTATTTTTCCCCTATCATTTTACTCCTACACACTGTAGATAATATTAAATAAGGAACTAATATTCAAACCCCCGATTTATTATTTCAATTTAAAATAAGAAACGCTCCCTTTCGTTTACACAAATAACAGATTATCGAGTTTACGCCTAACGATTTCTTACTTTTTCACCTAAATCTATTCACATTCTGGAATTTCAGAATCAATAAACGAACGCCGCAACTTTTAACAAAACTTGATTCAAAATGGTGTTCTCCATCCACTACGCTCAAGTGCAAGGCAATTTTATTTCCAATTCCATTTTTATCATAATTTAATTTTGTACATGCAACCTTTAGTACACACATTCATGGCATTTTAAGGGCTTCTACATCTTGTGTGAACACATAACCTTGTCACTGCCAGTGCGGCATTCAATTCCATTGTTTACAACACTTGTACGGTAGCCCTGTAAGGTCACGTTCTACATGACACAGTCAGCTAAAATTAACTTCTAAACATTACTCCAGATATGGGAGCCTCTAGGTTCACTTTTTTTAATAGATTACCTGCTAGAATTCACATGATAACGTTAATGTTCACTATTCGCGACTTCTCAGTACGTTCTTTACACTACATAAACAACATCTTTGTACAAAAAAGTTCTTTAACCAAAGCGGTCCCTTCTTCCCCATCAGTAAAATGTTTCGCTTTTATCCATCCATACCAAGCTTATGTTTACACGAGAACATTATTAAGCGAGATGATTCTGCCAACAATACAGTCAAGCTAAGTACATTTCAAACAAGTTCAATATTACAAAACAAATAGTCATTAGGTTTTGTTGTCATTACTAAATATTACAACTTAAATCACATTCTTATGACTTTTTCATGCCAATACCTATTCGTACAATATGTTCTGAATTTGGCTAGCATTTCACGTACGATAACACCATTTCTTCCTTTCTAATTATACATAAATTTTACTTATTCTACTCTGCAATGCTACTGGTATTAATCTTTTCTCTGTACTTCTCCACTTTACAGACCGTGCTGAAATAATATCCTTACATGCCAATTCTTAACAATGAGAAGGTTGAGGAGGGGAAGGGATACATGGTCCGGGTCAGTAAACTGCAGAAGTATCCTTTTCTCTCCTCGATCAGTGAAAGGGAAATCCTTCAGGCTGTACCAATTTTTCTTTTAGTCCCAATCCGAAGGGGTCCTTTTTGCCAGGAGATGGATTTTCCACAATTAAATATGTTAACTATTCTGTACTTTCACCATACAATTTAATAAACATAATAAACCGTAAAAAATGTATTTTAACTTGGAAATAATATCTAAAATATAAAAAAAAATGGTCCGGATCCGTAAACTTCAGAAGTATCCGTTTCTCTCCTCGGTTAATTGGGGAAAATACATCTTCCCACAAAAGGGAGCACTTCGGATTTGGAAAAAATTATCACAGTCTAGAAGGATTTCTTATTCACTGACCCAGGAGAGAAAAAGAGTACTTCTGCAGTTTACGGACCCGGACCATGTATCCCTTCCCCTCCTCACCTTCTCATGTTAAGAATTGACATGTAAGGAATAAGCATCTGGTTCTACTTTTTAAACATTAAATGCATATGATTCTCTTTATTTTTACTGGTACTTGTTTCTAACACACTGAAATTAGGTCAAATAATTACCTTTTTCTTTCAATCTATTATATTGAACCAGTTGCAAAAGGAAAAGGGGCAGTCGGGGTTAAAGAGAAAAGTTATTAAAATGAAAAAAAATTTTGTAATTTTTTTTATCCATGCCATCTGGCAACGCCAGGTAACCCTGCTAATATATATTATGTGTGTGTGTATGTATTGTATCTGCCCAACACATGCTAGCATGTAAAACGAATGTTAAACTGAATATGATGAGAGATTAAATGAATATTAATTTTAATTTTTTTGTCTTTCTGTAGTTGATGGTGGTCATCAAGCTGTGATATTTGACAGATTTCGTGGCGTCCAAAATTATGTGATTGGAGAAGGAACGCATTTCCTAATTCCTTGGGTGCAGAAACCAATTATTTTTGATTGTAGATCAAGACCCCGTAACATACCTGTCGTCACAGGTAGTAAAGGTATGGAAACATTTTACCTGTTTTTGTCTTATTTTGTATTCTTCAAATGTAGTAGGGATTTTTAAAAAAAATTTAATTCAACATGCATTGCTAAAATAAAAACTTAAAAAATGAAAAAGTTATATAAGTAAAATTCTGGTAGGTTGAGAAAGGATAGCCAGTTTGTGTGCCATCCTGAAAATTGAAAAAAAAAAGACGTTTACTGCCAAGTAATATTTAACACGTGCAGTAAAAAATAAGTTTAAACTGTTAATCTCTGTAAAGCTGATTCATTCTGTGTATTCAAACAAAATTAATTTAATGAATTTGTAAACAGATTCATTTTAAAAAAAAAAACGAATTAAAAGGAAATAATAAAATTCTTTCTGGTTATTGTAATTTCTATTTTCCTATCGTTTTTTTCTTTTCTTCTATTAATTTACTTCTTGCCATTTATTTTCCCAGATCTTCAAAATGTCAATATCACATTGAGGATTCTTTTCCGGCCACAAACTGATGCCTTACCCAAAATCTTTACAAACTTAGGATTGGATTATGATGAAAGAGTCCTGCCATCAATTACAACAGAGGTTCTCAAAGCAATTGTGGTGAGTCACAGGTGATTCACGTACGATCATCACATCTGTGAAATGAGTTTAATGCCATAATTTACAAGTCAAAAAATTGTTTAAAATATTTGGATTCAAATTAATGAAGTCTACTTTTTATCTATTTTTGAAATTTTTCTATAACCAAAAGAGTACTCTCTTTCTATACTAAATAAAATATTGCTATCATTTTTTTTTTTTAAATACACCTTTCTAAAAAAAAATTTTTTGATAACTTCAGTGAAGATTGTAGAAAACCTTATAAAATTGTTTCTTGAGACAAACATTTTTACATTAAGAGATTGAGGTTATGTTTTCTGTTAAGTTTGTCGCTATGTTTGTTTGTTTACAGCCTGACATTGACTTTGACCATGAAAAGTTTGGTCAAGGTGGAAATTGACAGAATTTCAACTTCTGATTCTTTTCAAAATTTGATGTATGGATCTGATGCTCTTTGATAACAGTAACCACCATGCAAAATTTCAGATAAATAGTTTTTGAGTTATTAATGTTTCCTTGTCATAACTTAGGGAATACTTCATACAATATGGAGAAGTAGGACCCAGATAAGACATTGGCCCATCCTTACATTGTCAGGCAGAGGTATTCAGTCTCACAACTGACTTGCATTCATTCTGACAACTGCAACTTGTAAAATAGTTTATGTATGAGTATTTTTGAATTCTATTCTAGAAACAGATGTTTCTACACAGTTTGACTATGCCCTTGATAGAGGCAACTACCGAGGACTGAAGCTTCTCGAGCAGACCATGAAGATATTTGAGAGAGTGACAGAGCAGCTGATAAGACAACAGGTGCACATCGATGGGATGCAGTTTGGTTTTATGCCTGGCAGAGGTACCATTGATGCCATTTTCATCATTCGACAGCTCAAAAAAAAAACACTTGCCCACAACTAAGACCCTATATGTCGCTTTTGGCGACCTTGAGAAGGCCTTTGATTGAGTACCGAGGAGGGTCATATGGTGGGCGATGAGGAGGCTGGGACTGGAGGAATGGCTGGTGTAGACTGTGCAATTAATGTACTCGAACGCGAGAAGCCATTCAGTGTGCATCAGGGTTGTGTGTTGAGCCCCCTTCTCTTCATCATCGTCTTGGAATCCCTGTCACTCGAACTGAGCGGATGACCTCGCAATTGTCAACACTTCACTCAAAGCTCTAGTTGAGAAAATCACCTGGAGGAATAGTATGAAGGACAGGGGCCTCTGAGTTAATATGCCTAAGACAAAGGTAATTGCTGGTCCCAACCTGAATTCCATGAGAAGATCAAGAAAGTTCCCTTGCGCGGTCTGCCTGAGTGATACAGGGAGAAACTCCATCTTCTGCTTCGTCTGTTCCTACTGGGTCCACAAAAGATGCAGTGGAATCAGTGGCCTACTCAAACCGGATCAGCAATACAGGTGTTCTCGCTGTGTGGGCACATCTAGACCAATCAACGGCAGGCCAGTGAAAGAGATCGCAGTTGGGGATAGCAAACTGGAAGCTGTAGCTGAGTTCTGCAACTTGGGTGACTCCCTTTCAGCCGATGGTGGTTGTGAGACTGCTGCTATTACTCGATGCAAATCTGCCTGGAGACACTTTAGAGAACTCCTGCCCATCTGGACAAATAAGCATCTGGCGATCACAACTAAAGGACAGGTGTACCCCAGCTGTGTGAGGAGTGTTATGCTTTATGGCTCCAAGACGTGGGCTGCATCGGCGAGCACTCTTCAAAAGACTGCAGTGCAACCAAAGAGCTATGATTTAGATGGATTTGTCATGTCAAGCCGGAAGACGACACTCTTCTGTGTGGGCTTGGTATACAAGAAATATTTGATGTCCTTAAGCTGGGCAGGATGAGATGGCTTGGCCATGTCGAGTAGAGCTCCAGCTGGATCTCCCAGGTCAGAAATATGTCCATTGCATCAAGTCGGAAGACCAAAGCTCTCTTGGGGTGAGCTGTGTAAACACGACCGTGCAGCCCTGGGGATTGCAAACTTAGATCCTCGCGACCGCCGAGCCTGGAGAGGAAGACTTTGATCAAGACTGACAGACAGGCTCCACCCTCTTATAGAGGACTAATCGAAGGCCTGTTTAAAAATAAATCGGATGATGATGAAACTATTTTCATACACATACCCATAATCTCGCTGTTGAAGATGGACAAATGGATGCAACCATTTTAATGTTTCATCCTGAAGGTAATGCATCGAGTTTGCTCCTCACAAAGTTCTCTAAAAAATATTTTTTTTATCCAATTTCTCAGGAATATATGGGTTTTAATAAAAAAATTTCTTTAAAATTAAAATGTTTGAAAAAAGAACATCCATACTCTTTCCAAAGAAATTATTATTATTATTATTAATATTCTTTTTGAAGCTTTACATAAAAAAATGGAATAATTTCAACTTGTTAAATGTTTGAAAAAACTTTTCAGGCTCAATTTGATGCGAGTGAATTGATCACAAATCGTGAGGTTGTCTCTCAGAGAGTATCAGAAGAACTCATAGAACGTGCTGCTACATTTGGTTTATTGTTGGATGACATCTCATTGGTAAGCCGCCTTTTACTATTCAGGATTTATTTCATTATAAAAACATACATTTTCTAAACAGTATTACATTATCATTAGTTGTCTCTTTGAACATTGAGAATTATTTTAATGCAATCTTTAAAAAAAAAAAATAGTTACATCTTAATATGTTTGTCTTTTTAACCCTTTTCATCTCAATGGTATATATTTAAACAGAATTCTTAATGGTATCATTTGCATTTTATTCTCCCTTAATTGTGTTGGCCTGTTTTTGCACTAGAACTAAAGTTCTTCTCGATTTAAAGAAGACTTTTTATAAAAACTCTTATGAACAAAATAAAAAAAAATATTACAACTACACGCAGGATTTGATAAGCTTTTTACCATTTTTTTCTTTTTATAACCATTTTATATTTTTTTATTTTATCAAAGTTCACCCCTAACAAGGTCAGCTGCCACTGTAGACATAAGAGGCTACTGAAAATTAGGGTGAAAGTTTTGGGGGTCATCCTAAATTGCCTGTTCACATTGGTTTAAATTTCTGCATGTCGGGGGAGCAGGGAGGGAGTTTCAAAGGCCAGCAGCATGAAAAAAGAAGTTATTAGAGTAGAAGGCTCTCCGGCATCTTGGGACCTCCACTGTGAATGGATGGGATTTTGCTGATTGTCTGGTCGGTCGAGTGTATTTATGTCGGGAGGGGGAGGGTGTCAGAGCAGCAAGTTCATCGGAGCACAAGTACTTGTAAAACAAGCACAAGAATGCAACATTGCGGCAATGGGACAGGGGCTGGAGCTTGGTGGATAGTGAGGGACCTTGTTTAAGAGGGTGAGACTAGTGGATGGTGCAGCAACAATACTCAATGAGGTGTCACTGATGTGATCTCTGATAGAATCAAAATCAGCCTGCTTGTAGTATCTTGTCGTTTTGAGCAATGGTTCATCAGCTTTGGGAGGAGATATCAATCATTACCAAGGTGATCAGCATTCCCGAGCCGGCTATGGGCATTTCTCACACAAGCCTCGGGCAGTGAGGTCAAGAACGGGTCTAGAAGTGAGGCTTGCTGGTCCACACGATCAGAGAGGCGAGTCAGGAAAGTGACAATCTATGAAAGACATTTAACATCAACAACTTAAAATTATTATAAAAAATAATTTGTATACAACACATCCCCTACCCTCTCCTAAAAATTTTGTTATACCAATTTTATTTGCAAAAAAGTTCCTCTGATTCATGAAACAAACTTTAGCAAAAATTGTTCAATTATTTTTTTAGTAGGGGTGTGGTAAGGCTCAATTTTCTAATGTGAGTTTAACAAAATCTAGTTTACCTTTTAGGAATTTCGATCAGGGGATTGCGTATCAAACTGAACCTTCTCCATAAAATTGAAAAAAAATTTTTTTTATCTAAAATTCTAATTAAAATGGAATAACAAAAATTTTAGAGGGAAAATATAAGGGAGATAATTTTAAATTATGAAAACTAAAATTATACCAATGCTTTTTTATTAATAAGTAGGATTTTAGAATTTTTCGAAATTCACAAATTATAATTCATGTACATTCAATTTATAAAATATAAGTTTTTGTGGTTTTAATTTTGAAAAACTTACAATTTTTTCCTGTAGACTCATTTAACATTTGGCAAAGAATTTACAGAAGCTGTTGAGTTGAAACAAGTTGCTCAACAAGACGCTGAAAAAGCCAGATATTTAGTAGAAAAAGTAAGTATTTTCTCTTTTTTTTTTTTCTAATCAAAATAATAAAAATTTCTAAACATTTCATTAAATTGATTAGAGAATTATCAAATTGTTATGACTTTGGAACTAAAGTACATTGGGAAAGATATTGGATTTTATTGAAATTAGGGTTTTATAAAATTTTATTCCTTATCTAATATAGCATTTAGTCTATACATAAATTTATCTTTAGTTAGTTGACATCTTATTGGTAAGCCACCTTGTACTATTCAGGATTTATTTCACTATCAGAACATAAAAATTCTTCATAGTTAAGGATCAAAATGTATTTTTATCTCCTTACATTTGAAATTGTTTTGCTGTAAATGCTGTAAAATATTTTAATGTGAAAATATAAATTCTGTAAAATTAGAATTGTAATTCTTTTATAAAACATACTTTTGAGATTGCATTTAAAAGTGGAAAAATGTAAAAACTTGCATATCAAAATGTTTTTTCCCTCAGCCTAGATTTATTACTCATAATTAGAAATTCTGTAATTCATTTGTTTTCTGATAGAATTCGCCCCAAGTAATATTTCCAAATTTAATGTTTGTCCTCTTTCTTGTTTATATATTAATTGAAAATTAACTTCAATTTTAGTTTGTTACTAAAAATTGTTCATATAAAAAGAACAATCTTAAGAAGATTTCAAGGGCAGATAATTCGAAATCTTAAGAAAGGAGCTGGAGGCTTAGTGAACAAATCGCTGTTATGATACGCAGAATGGAAAAAGACTTGTAATTAAAGTTGTAGTGGATAATTTTTTCTACTTTTTTGTACAGTGAGTAAGAATATAACGCTGAATAAGTATATAATATTGTTTTTATAAAAAAATAATTTTTTCATACGGCCGCTGAACAGCATAAGCACCCAGTATTTTTTAGTTGAAGTTTAGCTTATGATCAAAAGTTAGGGTTTATTAGTGTTCCCCATCCCTGTGTTAAAGAAAAAAATCTGACACTTCAATTTTGTTATTTTATGAGATGCTTTGTTTGTTGTTCATCTTTGGAGTTTGTTTTAGACCTAAAAACATGGTTGGCTACTGGTACTCTGTAAACATAAATGTTTGCATGAAAACTTTTCATTTTTCAAAAAATCCTGTCTCAGTACAAGTGTCTTGAAATATTTTATTGTCCTCTGGACACCATTTAACCTCAAGCTCTGAAAACATGTCATTACAATTTGAAAACATGAGCAACCACATTCTTAAAAAATGGTTCTAGTACCGAATGTATACATAAATAATTATGAACTTTTTGATTCTTCTGTATCGATTCCTGGTGGTTATAAGAAAATTAATTTTACAATAAAAATTCCCAAATAAATCGTGTGACATGAAAATTACAATGCTATTTGTTTAGGAAACTAAGATGTATTAGGATGTAACAGGCCTTGTTATAATTTTGTAAAAGAAAAAAAAACATCCTAATGTTTTTCTATTTCTTTCCTCGATAGGCTGAACAGATCCGTCAAGCAGCTGTAACAACTGCGGAGGGCGACAGCATAGCTGCCAAAGTATTGTCAAAAGCTTTTGTTGATGCTGGTGAAGGTTTAATTGAATTACGAAAATTGGAAGCAGCTGAAGACATTGCTCAACAACTCGCTCGCTCTCGCAATGTACTCTATCTACCAAAGGGACAACAGACCCTACTCAACCTCCCAACAGCGTAGATATACAATCACCTTCACCCCAACAACAATTTGTAGATAGCTGAACTGTATTAAACTGAAATACAAATAAATGGTCAGATAAAAAACAGAAATAAATATGTCCATGGTATTTTACAAAAATTTTGCAGTTGCGGAAAGTTTGGTTTCTAAAAACTAAACCTTCCTTCAATTTTAATGACATCAATATATTAAAACATTTCAACTAAAATATAATATTAAGATTATGAAATTATAAGAAACAAAGAATGTTTCTTAAATTTGAAGAATTGATTAGGCAACATCATGGCAAGTATGAATAAATTCACTTTTCTTTTTCTTTGTATCCATTTTGATTTCCTAGTACAAAATTTTTTTTTTTAATTCAAATAACTAAAATTCCATTTATCATTGTTTGAATAACTATTCAATAAAGCCTTATAATGACCTCAACTTTTTCGTTAGATTCTTGTTTTGCAAATAATCTCTTGTCTTACCATAATTTTTGGTTTGAATGTTTTTTAAAAAAAGAAAGAGGGGATAGATGACCTCTCTTATTCAGCTAATTTTGTAATTGGGGGGGGGGGGGGCTCGAATGACCAATGCTGGGTGATAAGAAAAATAAACAAACCAGAAAAGAAAGGAAAAATGATAGAAAATTTAATTTATATATAATTTTTTTTTTTTTTTGAGAAAGCCAAATTAATGAAAGCTTTTTTTCTCCCAGGCATTAGAGAGTGGAAGATGGAGTCTAGAGTAAAAAGGAGTGGACTGAAAAGGGATTTCTCTGAAACAAGTGAGAGGTTGTTGGGTGAGAAAAGAAAAGCTAGAAGATTAGTTTGATTTTCTGTGACCTAACCCTGAAATGAAATTTCATATAAGCAAGTAGACTTGGGAAAATCAAGTAGTTAGAATCCATGTGTCATAAAGACTAGATGTCACACCCTCTGTTGAAAGAAATGTGACCCACAGATAGATTATAACCAACTTCGTTAAACTTACATCAGCCAGTGTATAAAGAAGGAAATCCATTTACCCACATTGTAACTACATTCACAGATAAAGAACGGGAGTGATTGTTATATTCAACTCTAGTGAACGTTCTTGTAACTCACCAACAGAATTTTCGGTTCTTTGAGATTTCCTTTGCAGCTAACACCAGATGCAAGCTGGTCGGCACACATGTAGTTACCACGGGCTTTGGTTGATAATTTCTGTTGACTGGAGTATACCTAATGGCCTTTTGTTCTGCACAATTTTGGGATCTGACCATGAATCAACTGTTGACTGATAAAAGTGTAACACTAATCTATTGCACAATATAGTTTCATCTCTCCCAAGACATAACGTTAAATGTATTCCAAACTGGTGATAATTTGCGTTCTCCATTGTGCAAAACAAGGATTTCAAGTCCAATCCACAGTCAACAGCATTTGAGAGACAAATAGAAATGTATCAAAGTCTATTATTGCAGCATCATGAATTAAACTATTTCAGTCTGAAGACTTGTGTCGTTGACATCATGAAGAATTCATTGTGAACAGTAGTTTCTGCTTTCTTTTCATATATGCAGAGAATTACAAAAAACTGAAGAGTGATTTGCTTTTGTCATTTATTACAAACTATCACTGAAACAGTCTGAAAGATTACTGCAACACGGTAAGAACATTGTTATGGATATCAATCACATCTCGGAAGGTGATCTGTTGCCTGTACAGCTCAACAGTTTCCGGGGATTATCTCGGAACACAAATGAAGTCTTTATATATAGCTGTGTATGTTTATATATTTACATGTACAGGAAACTAATCAACCAATCATGAATTTTGAAACAGGTGTAATGTGGGCTATATTTAGTTTAATGCAAAAGGAGATTAAAGCCCTTTGCGAAAACTCAGATTTTAGGGAAATTTCAACAATAGGTATTAGATATCATTTAATAAATATTCCCCAAAGGGTTTTTAGGGGGCATAATATGGGCACAATCTCCCATTTGAAAATAAAAATATTTCAGATTTACATTGAATTTGATCCATAATCATTAAACACCAATTAAGTAAGATTCCCTGAATTTCAATTTCTTCTAGTTTCCCAATAAATTGATTATGTACTATCAATCAAACATTACCTTTTCTGTTGATGAAGATATGTGTGCAGTTGAATCACATCTTATGTGCAAAATGATATCCAAGTTAACCATTCAAAAATAAATTATTTTCCAGTTGAAGCTTATTTTAGAATCCTGATTAATTCAAAATTTCCTTCCAAAGATTGTTCTTGCTGGTACTGGCATTTATTCCACTGGTTTACTCCTCAATTCTGCATAGAAGATATGCGGTAGCTCACTAGAGTGGGTTATTCAACACAACTTTTGCCAGTTCGTGAAATTTATCAAATTTATGCTCTTTGCTTCCAACCATCCATGCCTGATCTATGGCAGAAAGTTTGGTACCGAGGAAGCAGATCTTATGCTAAACTTTTCAAAATGATGCATGATGATTTCTTACATGAAAAAAAACAAAAGAAAGTGATTGCACGTCTTCCGCAAGACTATGAAAATGTTTGTGGTGATTTTGTTTTTTTATTTAAACTTATTTCACCCCAAACAAGGCAGGCCGCCACTGTAGACGTAATGGATTACTGAGAATTAGGGTGTAGGTTTTGGGTGTCACCCCAAGTTGAGAGCAGTGTAGCGAGATGTCTGTTTACATTAGTTTACAACCTCTGCATGTTGGTACTGTCTGGAAAACAGGGAGTTCCATAGGCCAGCAGCACGAGGAAAGAAGCTTTTGGAGTAGAAGGCTCTCCAGCATCTGGGGACCTCCACAGTGAATGGATGGGATTTAGCTGATTGTCGAGTTGATCTAGTGAATTTACGTCGAGGGGGGGCACCAGAGTAGCCAGTTCATCAGAGCACAATCCATTGAAGTATTTGTAAAACAAACACAAGGATGTGGCAATGGGACGAGGGCTGGAGCTTGGTTGATAGTGAGGGACCTGTTAAGTTGGCGACTTTTTAGACCTTGTCTAAGAGGGAGAGACTAGTGGATGGTGCACCAGCCCAGATGCAGCAATAATACTCAATGAGGCGTCTCTGATAGAATCAAAATCAGCCTGCTTGTAGTATCTTTAGTTTACTAGCACGGTAGAGGGAGACTACCTTCTTTGCTGCAGCCTTGGCAATGTCTTCAATGTATTTGTTCCAATTCATGTTACCTGTGAAAGTTAGGCCGAGGAGTTTGAATGATGAACTCTCAGGTAGGGTGTTATTTGCCATGACAATCGGTGGTTGGAGAGGTGTCTTGTAGTTAGTGAAGGAAAGGAGCTTTGTCTTTGCGGCATGAAAAGTTACCAACCATTTATGACCCCAATCCACTACAGCCTGGAGGTCATTTTCTAAGGATTCAGCCATTGCCTTGGATATGATCGCATCTGTTTTGCCTACATGACGAGAGTAAAGCCTGGTGTCGTCAGCAAATATACCAATCTCAGACTCTATGTCATCAAGGAGATCGTTTATGAAGATCAGGAACAATAAAGGTCCAAGGATAGTTCCCTGGGGTACACCAGTATTTATGTCATGTTGCTTAGATGAACGGCCATCGAGGACAATCTGGATCTTTCTTTTGGTTAAGAAGAATCTAATTATATTAAGTATTTGCCCAGTAATACCATATGAGCGTATGTCATACCTTGTCAAAGGCCTTGGATGTATCAAGCGCTACTGCCCTAGCTTCACCTGTCTTGTCCAGTGTCTGATACATGCAATCAGAGATGACCGTTACAATGTCCGCAGTAGATCGTGCTTGTCTAAATCCATACTGGCGGTCAGAAAGAAGTTTAGCATTAACTGGGTGCCGGACTATCACTAGATTGATTAAGGATGCAAAGATCGGGAGTAGACTGATTGGGCGGTAGTTTAGAGGATCAGTTCTATTCCCAGAATTCTTGAAGACTGGTACCACAGAGGCAATTTTCCAGCTATCGGGGAAGCAAGATTCAGCTAGGCATTTGTTGGAGAGGACAGGGGCCAGCTCAGCAGGGCATTTCTTTATTACTATTGCAGGTATAAAATAAGGCCCACAAGCTTTGGAGGTGTCAAGGCTTTTTATGATGTCTCTGGGATGGGGTGATGACCAGGTTCTCAAGTGTGGCTTCTGTCTGGAATGGGAATTCAGGGAGGGGGTGGTTTTCTGAGTCCAAAGTGGAGTTTGAGGCGAAACACTGGGCAAGTAGTTCAGCCTTATCAGTTGCCGTGCAAACGACATCATTGTGGTTTGATAGTGGGGGAATCATTGATTGTCCATTACACTATTGTAGATTTTCCAGAAATCGCGAGTACCTAGTTTCTGTGACTGAATGCATTTTTGGTTATCTCTGTATACCTTCTC
Source organism: Sepiola atlantica (assembly GCA_963556195.1). Classification (NCBI taxonomy): domain Eukaryota; kingdom Metazoa; phylum Mollusca; class Cephalopoda; order Sepiida; family Sepiolidae; genus Sepiola; species Sepiola atlantica. Next base: position 176,272,949 of record OY744516.1, read on the forward strand.
TTTGCTTCATCTATCACTATTTTGCAATCATTTCTTGACTATAAATTTCTGTCTGTATGTGACTTATGGCGGCCGAATTTACGGAATGCTCAGTTGGAGTCTCTGAAATAGTGGGTGAATGTCTGGCATTCTACCAGATGTCACATTGCCAGCAAAAAAAAAAAAAAAAAAAAAAGAAAAAAGTGAATTCAGACACCTTAGTCAACAAAACAAAAATTATACATCACGACCTCAATGTAAAAAGACTAAAGATTCTTGAAGCACTGTATATAAAAACTAGACACTACAATCAACAATATCAATTATAAGGCTAGCCACAATATTTTAAAGTGCTTAGCTTAGTAATTGACATGGCTGAAAAAAAAAGTTTACTTTTAACCTTTTTAATTTTTAATTAGTCACGCTCTTTGCACCTGATCACGTTCCGTATACGGCGTCTCATCACCCATATGTACATTAAAAAAAAAAGCATACATTGCTGCACAGTTCAACAAACTCAGCAGATATGAACAAGCCAGACTAATACCCCGCCTGAGGACGATTAAATGAATCAATCGAATGTAATTGCAAAGAATGGAACAAAACCTACGAATCCTATATATAAGAATTTGACAAAAATACTCGATGGGCCATCCGAAAAAATTTTTTTAAAAAAGACTTAAGCAGAAGCATTCCATGTTCGAATCAGCTCTTCAGTGCGGCTAGACTAGCATCCATCCCAAGCCAGGGATTGAACCTACAACCATCTAATTGATAGTTGGAGGCTCTAACCATTAGACCACTAAATATTTATATTAAAAGGTTTGGTATCACCAATTTCTCTTTTTTTTCATCCCCCAAAATTCCTATTTCAAGGATTGATTCCTTGAAATATCTGAAAATGAATTAAAAAAAAATAACGTAACTTAATTGTTTACTAGCGGGACCCTGTGGAAATTCCACAGTGTTTTCTACATCAATCTGTATAATTTACTGTTAATAATATCATCCGGTGGCTAGAAATATGCACATATTTTACTCACAAAAATTTTGCGTGACGGAATGGAAGTATATATATTTATTTATATTACTCGGTTGCCGGGGCAAAAGCTGTCTCTTCACTAAATCTTCTTAAATAGGAGTGTCAGATCGTGACACACAAAATAAATAACACACACTCTATCGTATTAATATATAAATAATAATAATAAGAAGAAGAAAAGGAGGAAGAAATTTTAAATATTAAAAAATAAAATAAATAAATACATACCGTAAGCCTGAAACCGGCCCATTTGGTAAGCGTTTCCGCTAATGAAACGGGATGCCAGAGTTCTATCCTCGGTTGAGTCATAGCAAAGACTAAAACAAACATTGCTAAAACTCTCAGTATTATAAGGTCAGGATCAAGGACAATTAAGCAGTCCTGGGGAAAGAGTGGCGCCCTCCCCTACATCTCGGGTTAGCCGCTAATGTAAAGAGATCCTCTACTGTAATCGGACAATTTAGCCTTTTATAAAGTCTGAAATTAGCGACCACCTCACCTAAAATAAGCGAACGCCATTTTTGTTTGACGAATTTCACAATATAACTAAATGAATATTTGAAATAAAAAAAATTAATTTATCAGATGTTAACTATACAATATCATTGCCCTTGTCTTACTTTTACGTATCTATTTGGTACTTTGTTACATTGGGACCTGGGCTAACTTTGACCCTGACCCTAACTTTAACCCTAACCCCCAATGACCCTGAACTTTATAGGTAACCCTACCCCCCTCCCTGACCCTAACCCTAACGACGGGGTCAAAGTTAGCGCGGGTCCCAATCTAACAAAGCACCATCTATTTGTTAGTAAGTTACGCTTGTTTTATTATGAGCACCCCTCAGATAAGAGTGAAATATTTTAAAAAAATGAATAATTTGCATTCAAATAACGCGTGTACGATGGACACTACTAAAAAGGGTTGATATACCGTAAAAACTGGCAGGCTTGCGAAATAAAACGAAATTATGCTTGTTACTTTTTTTTTCGATTAGATTTTCTTTTTTATTTTGCTTTGAATCACGACTTTCCTCACTTTCGTTTTTGTTAAAAAATTTTTTACTTTTTGCGATGTATTTATTTGTTTTTATTGCGTTTTCACTTTTCAATTACGTTTATTCTCTCTCTCTCTCTCTTTTACTATCTTCTCCCTCTATCTCTCTCTTACGAACACAAACTTTCTCTTTCTTTCGTACGCGCTCTTTGTGTTTCACTGAAAAAAAAAAAAGGAATTCCACAGTGTTTTCTACATCAATCTGTATAATTTACTGTTAATAATATTATCCGGTGGCTAGAAATATGCACATATCTTACTCACCAAAATTTTGCGTGACGGAATGGAAGTATATATATTTATTATATTACTCGGTTGTCGGGGTAAAAGCTGTCTCTTCAGCAATCACTATCGGTCGCGACTCCCCTCCCCCGTTGTCAGGGGCAAAAGTAAATACTAAATCTTATTAAATGGGAGTGTCAGATCGTGACACAAAATAAGAAACTTAACTTCTCAGATGTTAACTATACAATATCATTGTCATTGTCTTATTTTTTACGTCTCTATTTGGTAGTTTGTTACATTGGGACCTGGGCTAACTTTGGCCCTGACCCTAACTTTAACCCTAACCCCCAATGACCCTGAACTTTATAGCTAACCCTAACCCCTCACTGACCCTAACGACGGGGTCAAAGTTAGCGCGGGTCCTAATGTAACAAAGCACCTTCTATTTGTTAGTAAGTTTACTTTTTGCGATTTATTTATTTGTTTTTATTGCGTTTTCACTCTTTCTCTATCCCCCCTCCCTCTCTTACGAACACACTCTCTCTTTCTTTCGACCACGCTCTCGGTGTTTCACTGAGAAAAAAAAAACAAAAAAAAACATTGCTTATTGTCCGTTCAAAACATTTAAAAAATAAATACTGATCCCTTACCATCTGAAAATAATAAATAAATGTTTTAACACTTTAAGAAGTGGTGCAAATAAAAAATAAATACTTAGTTCAAACTATCATTGAAAAAAAAAACATTGCTTAACGTCCGTTCAAAAAAAAAAAAAATAATAGACATGCCCTAAAAACGCCAAAATAAAAAACAAAAAATAGTTTTAAGTTTTAAGCAACACAAAAAAGTACTTTTTGACCAGGTGATTTAAAAAAATGTATTATTTCTTCCCCATCCCCTCGAAATGTAGAAAAAAAATTGTAGCGGTTGGTTGGGATCGAACTATAAACCAGTCGGGCCAAAGACAAAATTACTACGTCGCTTACCGTTGCTCTAAAGGGAAATAATTAAAATATGATGCAAAAATTAGACTAATTAAATGTTGTTAATAATCTAGGTGCGGCACGCATGCGCAGAGCGTTTGCCGGAAGCGTGACACACGTACGTACACCTTAGCGTATTAATATATAGATTTACAGTTATATACGGTATAATCACATTGATACACCAATTCCCGCTAGATCACCAAAGTTAAGTGACGTTGAGTGATCAATACTAGATGGGTGATCATTTGAGAATACCAGGCGTAGTATGTGGACACCTAGCTATGGGCAAAATAGTGTTGACAACCTACAGTGTCTAGCGTGGTGAGTCACCAATAAGGTGGATGGAAACCAGGGATGGATCCCTCTTCCAGGAGTGATCAAAAACCCCGATGGTAATGGTGAGTTTAAAAAACGACTCCATCTAATTTCTTTCATTTTATTAATAATTTTTTTTTATTCTTTAATCAGCAAGGTTAATTGGCATTGCCTTGGAGTGGGGAATAACAAAAATTAGTGTTCAAACAATGGCTAAAAAAAAAAAAAATAATAATTCCATGAATTTTTAAAGTAAACTATTTTCGCAAAAACAGTTCAAATAATAAACATTCGTTTTGCAATGTGCTATCCGCATTAGAAAATTTCAATACCAGGAATTTTAAACTCTAAATAAATTATTTAGATTTCAATAACCATATATGTAACAATGTTACACACCATTGATAATGCCAAACAATTTAGATTAATAAAGGAGAATCTCTGCTGAGTTAAATGGGTTTAAGTAGGTTGAAAAATGTTAGTGCATTACTCAAGTCTCTGCTAATTCTCATGTTTAATTTATCTAATACATCATGGCGTCTGAATTTACCCATAAACTCCATAAAGACACATGTTTAAAAAAAGATTTTATTCAAAATAATTTATTATTATTTTTTTGTTTAATGTGTTTAAGCAGTTGGAACTTAGCAAAAAAAAAAAAACAACCAACTTCTGATAATTTTGGTAATCATTACTTTTTCAATAAAATAATGTACAATAAAAAAAATTTATTAAAAAAAAAAAATAATAAAATTATATTACTTTAACATTTACTTTAATATCTTATTGGTTTACACTGACTCAAATTATTACTTTTTCAATAAAATAATGTACAATAAAAAAAAAAATTTATTAAAAAAAAAAATAATAAAATTATATTACTTTAACATTTCCTTTAATATCTTATTGGTTTACTCTGACTCAAATTATTACTTTTTCAATAAAATAATGTACAATAAAAAAAAAATTTATAAAAAAAAAAAATAATAAAATTATATTACTTTAACATTTCCTTTAATATCTTATTGGTTTACACTGACTCAAATTATTACTTTTTCAATAAAATAATGTACAATAAAAAAAAAAATTTATTAAAAAAAAAAATAATAAAATTATATTACTTTAACATTTCCTTTAATATCTTATTGGTTTACTCTGACTCAAATTATTACTCCTTTAAAAATGCCGGAAAACTTTCTACTTTAATAGCATCTTTCCTCAAACTACTTGGCTTTAGAATTCTCTCCCTGTTTCCCCCGACTGTACCAACATGCAGAAATTTAAATGTAATGTGAACAAACATTTTGCTGCACAACTCTCCACTTAGGATGCCCTTGTAAAAAAAAAAAAGAAAGATATTAATACTTGCATTACTTTAAAGAACAACAGTGAACAAACTGCAGGGCTCAGGCCACATGTTGCCTAGAAAGTGACTGAACTGTGTGCAAAGAGTTAAAATTCAAAGATATACTATTTCAACTAGAATCAATAATAATACTGAAATGCACTTGTCCAAAACTCGTTACACCATATTTGTTAAGTTAGAAATAAAACCAAATTGTTTTTATTGATGTTATAACCACTGATGGAACTAATTGCATCAGCAATCAATGAAAAAAAAGAAGAAGCAGGAAAGAAAATTTTTGTTTGGAGAAGTTGATGTGGATTCAAATTGGCAAACAGTTTTATTCTGTCACGTCTATTTTTCTTTTCTATCATCAATTGAAAGGAGAGTAGAAAGTGAACCTTGGGTTTACTTTCGGCAGCCTCGTAACTTTCGCTTCCCTTATTTTGTCCTTTAGTCCTCACATTTCATGAGCGATGTTCTGACAAAGGGGGAAGAATTGCTGTTTTCTAGGTCAGAATCTATCCGCCTTACACTTATCGTTGGCTAGTTTTTGACCTTGAAGTAGTATTTTTTAGCTCCTCCTGGCTTCATGCCTTGTCGATTTCCATTAAAAAAACAAAAGAAACACATTTTTATTCAAAGGCATTCAGAATACGTGTGTTCCTCTCATACGATATATTAAAAATGGCAGATTACAGGAAAACATAACAGAGGTAGAGAGCATCGACAGAGCGAAATAACGAAATACTATTTCTATAATAACAGTCAGAAGTTTTTTGTTCTTTTGAGTTGACACCTATACATATTCCCCCACCACCACCATCCCCCAAAAATAAATATATAAATAAAAATAAATTAGAATACATGAGTGAAAATGGATATTGTATCTGAAATCAGCACACCAAAATTAAGTTAAAACATATTTTTATGTTTGTTTCAATTTTCTTTGTTTTGGGGTTTCAGTTGCTGAGGCAACACGAGAGGCACCCGTGTCTGACGTTCTTCGGCTTGTTCTTGCGGATCTGTTTTCCTTTGTCGTCATCGCTCGTCCATTTGTGAAGCATCAAAACGTTTTCATATTCCTCATTTAAAAACACCCGATCGGCAGAGAAGGACGTTTGTTTTTTTTTTTACTCGCGACCATCGCACGAGTATATTTCAAAAGGATTCTTTATTTTGATTAATTCAACAGAAGCGTTGTTTTCCTTGTTTCGCCAGGTAAAAAAGAAAAAATATTTAACGACATTTCGGGCACGTCTACTTCACTTATGTGTCACTATTTTGTTCATACAAGTGGAATTCTTGTTTTATACTTCACCAACAACAGCTTGCTAAGCAACAGCCCTAGTTAGATGGGAACGGTGGAGGTCTTGGACTGCCAAAAGTGTTCAAGTTGGTAAAGGATAGGCATCCAGCCGTAAAATTGCCTTAAATACAATGTCTAGTCGAAATACAGCAGGAAAAAAGAAAGGCAGTGCCAGTAGCACTAATGCTGCTGGTAATGTCTTGGGCTTCGTAGATCCCAGGATGCGTGGATCTTCAGGGCCTATGGATTCCATCAAGCCTTGTCAAAGACAGGAGTGGAGAGGAAGACTTAGATTTCGAGACTAGACAATCAGGCCCCACCCTCATCAGAGGATTAATTGTGGCCCGATTCAACAAATAAACCGGTTGATGATGATGATGAAATCAGTAGAATCAATGTCTGTAATCTTAATATCTCAATGTAGCTTAGCAAATGTTTATAAATTAATTTTGACTGAAATTCATATGAATCCCTCATCATCATAATCAGTTTAACATCCGTTTTACATGCTGACATGAATTGGGCGGCTTTTAGAAATTGACTTCCAAACTAACCTATCCCTGACTAGTTCTTTATTTATCCATCTTAAGTTTATTTTTATCACTTCCTCACATGTTTTCCTTGGCCTTCACCTGTGAACTAGACTTGCTACCTTAACTGTTCTGCATCTACTGACCCAAGAATTCATCCATTCTTTCAACGTGGCCATACCTTCGAAGTTTCTTGTTCTGCACACATATCCCTATACTGTCCAGATTTAATTTTCCTCTGAGGTTATCAGAACTAAGCCTGTTTTTAAGACTCACATTAGACATTCATTGTACGAATCGCATATCATTTCTCTTCATGCAATGCATGTCCTCAACCTTCACTGGCCAGGTTCCACTTCCATACATCATCACACTGCGTACACATGCCTGATAGACACTTCCTTTGGTTGACAGAGATAACGCTCTGCTGGTTAGTAATGGCAGAAGTTCCCTGAGCTTTATCCACTCTTAACTCTTGCAATCACACTAGCATTTCCTTGTGCTCCTATGGTATCACCAAGCTAAAAAAACTGAAACAGCTGCAATTATTCTCTTTGGATGTCATTCAATTCATTCAATATCAATTCATTGACGTTTTTGTCATTTTCTATTGAACTACAAGATTTTTTTTTCTTTAAAAATCTTTTTATTAAGAAAAAAGCATGAAATAAATTAGTCCTTTGGAATTTACAAAAATATTATGATTCATAACATTTTAAGTAAAACAATTTAACAACTTCAACAAATTTTGGGCGGAGAATCCAATTCAAACGTTTTACATTAAAAAGTGCATGTATGTGTTCACAAGAAAAAAATCTTTCATTTTTTTTTAAGGATTAAAAAAAACAACAACATAAGAAACTACCCCCCTCCTCCTCATATTACATCTCAGCTACTTGTACAAGACAGTGATTTTTGTGTAGAACATTAATTGAATAACTTTTCATAAGGGTTTCAAAGAATGAATTTATAATTAACAACATTTAATCATAAGGAGGGTTTTGTTGCATATAGGATAAATCGTGCATATAATTTATTGCAATGGTGCATATAAAAAAAGCTAGCAACTTGTAAAAAAGAATTTAATGCCCAAAAGAATCTTTATCAAAATTGCAAAGAAAAAGTAAAATATATGTAAAAAAAAAAAAAAAAAAAAATTAATTTAGAATATTTGAAATTAAAAAGTTAAATAATAAAAAAAAAAATTATTATTAATATTTCGTTAATGTTTAAATAAAGTATAATATGACCAATATCAATGTTTTTTAAAAATCAATTCATGGAAGCTATCAATTGTACCGGTATAATTCATGATTTATAAAATTAGTTTACTATGAAATTATATAGAAAATAATTCTAAATACACATAAATGGACCCAGTTTTCAAATGAGCATAAAATTAATTGACTTTTAAACAAAACCATTTTTTCTTTCTTGGTGCATTCAAATGAAAATTTCTGATTTTTCTACATTTTGGGGATTGAAAGTTTGTTAACAAATTTAATGAATCTTCAATCTAACTCCAATGTATGAACGTTGGATCAGAAGTTTTAGTCGATTTTATTTCATGTAAAGTTATGTTTTATGGTTTGAAAACAAAATATTGCAATTAGTTCAAATTTATGCTTCCCGAAATATTTGGTTGATCAATCAAATGAAAGGGTTGGATTTCGCATGTCTCAAAAGAATGCAACTTACCTTCATTCAAGATCAAAAGCAAACAAAATACTAAAATAACGAGTAATAAAAGAAAAACAGTGCAATATCATTGATATGTGTTTACAACAGTTTCTACATTTCAGTACATGAAATCACTACAAAAACAAAACTTCTGAATTCAGTCCATGAAGTTAAGACTGGACCAGGGATGTGAGCTGCCAATGGCAAAAAAAAAAAAGCTGAAACCGAGATGAATTACGCCATACCCCCCCCCCCCCCGCATCGTGTGTGTGGGGGGCAGTCAGTGCAAAAAACAAAACAAAACAAAACAAAAAAAGCTAAAAACAACTTGGACGCTGTGCTAGTGATAAGTAGTAAAAATACATTTAAAATAATTTGAAAAATATTTAATTAGTGAAATATCAATTTTGGTAAACAAGAAAGTCAAAATTAAGAGAAATGCTAATGTGGAAGAAAGGAGGCAGGAAGTCATTCTTTAATGAAACAAAGTCTCCCCTACCCTCATGAATCGTTTGAAGTCTTAGCCTTCATGGCAAAATTAAGAGTGTCAGTTTTCAGAGAGAACTGTCAAAAAAGGAGAGAGAGAGAGAATGGGACAAGATAAAGTGAGGGAGAAAGAGAAATAAAATCCAGCCAAATAGTGACAAAAAATAAGGCGGTAAGACGAGTGATTTGGCAGAAATCAGATTTTTCTTATTTAAAACAAAAGAAACGGATTCTGACTAAAAAGCGAATAACTCACATCCAGTGATTTAAGCGGAAATCTGCATTTTCTGGATTAAAAATATAAAGCGGAGAACTCACATCCCTGCTGGATACGATTTGTTTTTGTGGTAAGGCAATTAAAATTTCCAACAACATTACATGAAAAGCTTTGTTATTATAAATGAAGAGTAGATGCAGGTTTCAAAATACTGTAAAATCATAAAATTGTTATCAAGAAGTGTTATTTAACACAAGCTTTTTAATCAAACTTTCTTTGAATAAAAGACAATGGGCACCGAGACACTTTTTGTAAAAAAATTGCATAGAAATTTGCATAAATTGAGATCAACATTTTTAACAATGTACCCATGTTCTCTTTTATCAAATAAACATTCATCATTGCGAGGTAGGATATTTTAATAATTGCCAGAGCAACATGGCATTTTAATGGGACAGCAGTAAATTTTATAGACGTTTTATAAATGTTAAAGAAAATAATTCTGACCACAAATATACGTGCAATAATAATACTTGGCTTTACAAGCGCCTTAACTTGACTTGGCTTTACGAGCACCTCTCCATCGCCACTATTTGTGGAAACGCCTTGAGCCTGCTCTCAGCCTGCCAAGCCAGCAAGGCATCCAATGAAACTTCCTGATACTTGCATATTGGTTTCGAAAAAGATTTTAATTATTATTTGTCTCCCCATTAATCAATCGAACAATGAAACATTAGACAGCAATTTTAGTATTTTATTAACTATCAAATCTTTTCACCTTCTAGAATCTCAAAAACTTAAGTTTTTCAGGGTTTTATTTCTAAAACTGTTAATGTATTTCAAGCCAACTTTCAGTTAGTGTCCAAGTCACATTTCTATTTAAGAAATTGTAATTTTTTAATATGGTTTAGTTTCCCATTTTGAAACAATAAATAAAATTATAATAATACTATGTTGCTTAACACGTTGTAAACTCATCCTGGTTATGTTTTCAACATTTCAGCTGTTGTACTCCCCAGAATCCTTTATTTAATCTACTGAGACAGACTGCGCACATTTCACACCTTTTAAATATCTCATATCAGTTATTTTGTCTTTAAGTTCCTTCAGTTGAGATTGAATTCACACTATAAACATGCACAATGCTGCATGTTTAGTGGTGGTGCATAGATGCACACTACAAACAGCAGGTCTGCAATGGGAAAAATATTTAGCTAAGAGAAAAGACCACTCAAGAAATTGGTTAGCCTCTTAAAAAAAATAATGTCTTGTTAAAAACGAGAGTTCATGCCGAAAAGGAAGACCAATTGAGATCTTACAGAAGTTATGTTAACTCTGCATAATGGGCCTCCTGGTCAGTCAGTTTTTATGGCCATAGATTAACAGTTGATAATTCTCAAGTAGACTTGATATGGATACCCCTATGAGGGGCTGGCTGCGCGTGTAATTATGAAGCAAGGGTTGCACAATCCCTAACAACACCTCTCCTGAGTCGGCACTGCTTGATTCCAATGGCAAGCAGGTCAAGACGACTGGAAACAATGCCGAGATAAACAGAGAGCACATACAGCACCTGGTAGTCCCAAATGGTCACCCATTTAATACTGGCCAGGCTCAACGTCGCTTAACTTCGGTGATCTAACGGGAACCGGTGTGTCAACATGATTTGTATCGTATAATGACAGGATATATATATATATATATATATATATATATATGCATTCTGAGTGAAACAAAGAAGAGGGGGATTTTCGTTTCTATTTGTCTCAGAAACAGATAGGCCCCAGACTGACAGGGCCGTTGTTTTGTGTTCGGTTGAAAAGGACTGCTGTTGTGATTTCAAGTTTGTCGTTTGTCAAGAAATAATTTAAATTTCACAAAATAAAATATTGTTACTTTTTTAAAACTCAGAGTCGTAATGCTCCCTCTTCAGTCACACTTGTGCATGTCAATATGTGTCTATTGTCTATACAAGCGCAACAAACAGACGCTCGCAGACATCGGGTTACGGTCGCATATCATCCGTGTGTATGTATGACCTGACGGATAGAGAAGAATGTCGCTCTACTGGCGTCCTTAAAATATAATGGCATATTGACTAATATAAAACAGGAATAAACTCAGTCCGCCCTAATAAAGTGAAATAAGGTGTTTAAAATAGAATGTTCGATGTTACAGCACTGACTGAGATGAGATGACAGACATTACGGTGAGTGTCGAAATCAAGCACCAAATTTGGATGAAGACGATGAGCGGATGATCACGTCCTGTGCAGTGAACGCACACAAACGTAAGTTTATAATGATAAAAGCATTGATTAAGAGATATTCTATCTACTAGGCTATGTGTTGAATTGCTGGTGAAGTAAGAAAATTATTAACTGATACGAGAGATCTAAAAAGCAAAGAGGCTATGGAATATGGAATAAGCACAATCTTCCTCATCAGTGTAGATTAAATAAAAGGTTCAGTTAGCGATTCATGGATGGTTACTGATTGCAATAAAAGGCACCTGAAGAAGACTATGGGATACGACAGCTGAAAGGTTGAGAACAAGACGAGCAGAAAAGTTTGATATGGCCCATTAAGGTAGTAAAGCGTCTTATTAAGAGAGATAACTTACGTCAACTTATTTTTTAGATTTAACAATTGATTGTAAAGATTTTTTCAGATTAAAAACAATGAAACAACAAAAACTAAAGTGAAGGTATGAGAGAAAATAGGGTAAATGTTAACTTTAAGGTCCTAAATCGGTACAATTGGTGGCCTTCATGAACCCAACAATCCAGAGCGGGGGGATCAGTTTCACATATAAATTTAATGTAAAATGATACCCCATTTCTAGACCATTCTAGCTTTTTCGGGCATTTAACCAAATTTTTTTACCACTAACCCTAAGTCCGAGTGAACCCCCCCCCTCCCAAAAAAAATCCCCCACATAATCGCCTATTCGAATAGCCAATGTAATTCCATGTTTAGTATTGTTTTTCTTTGTTTCTTCCAATGGAAAAGTTGTTTTCCTTTAAGTAGCCAATAAAAATGTTTAAAAGATAAGTTGAGATAAGTTATCTCCCTTGATATGGCACTGTCACCCTAAAGTAAAAAAGAGGCCCCCTGATATGTTCAACAATTTCCTTTCTCAGCATCTGACAAGAAAAACGCTGCACGACGGATAAAAATGGATAAAAGATTAATTATATTTACAACAACTGTAAATCGGCAAGATTCTTTTTTTACAGAACTTCTTTCAGATTATCACACTGATATGTAAAACTTATTTGTGATATCTACGAACTCAATGCTCTTTATTTTATTTTGCATTTTTAAACTTTTTTGATTTGCATAAATAGAAACAAATAGCTGGCATGCACTTATTTTCATTAAGACTATTTATAAATGAAAAAGAATTACGCAACAATTTGTACCTGAAATCAAGCTACAAATTGTTCTTCTTAAATGCTTGTACATTATTCTAGTGTTAGATAAGGAAGGCCTTAATTCAAGAATGGAGAGAATAACGGTCAAACAAACTAGGAATGATTGACAGCTGTGCATTCAGAACATGACCTCAGAGAACAAACAGAAGTTGAGAATCGGAAGTCATTCCCCAACAAGGGTATTATGGTCTCTTTCCTGGCAGATTTCGAGGCGAATAGTTGCAGAAATCTATACTCATCCCAAAACCCCAATGGGGTACGGGGTGTTGGTCAAGCAAACAATGTGATAGCCTAAGCATAAGATTGGCCAATGCTTGTCTCTATATCTCTCTCTCCTAGTCAAATGGACATTTTTATATGTCTCTTTTGGATTTCTGTAACTGTTGTATTAATGTTTCCTCATGCGAATAAATCCTCCATCAGAAAAAAGTCCTGTGTTCCTTCTAATCGATTAAGAATGAAGACGAGATGACATGCGAGTTTAGTTTAGTGGCAGGTTGTATAATGAGTTATAGATGCATCAGCAGACGCCGTCAGTATATAACGCTATGTACTATAGATTCACTTTTGATGAGTTGTAGTGCACCGGAGTACTGTATACAATTACATTATTCATTATTTCATTAACCTCAAGAAGGTCTTTCTTTCTTTTATTTAATTGTTTATCCAGATGATAAAATAAAAATAACAAGGCAGCCATTAAAATTAGTTCAGCAATCAATTTTGATAGCTGTCATCTGAAATACATAAACTGAAAGAAAATATTGGAGCAGATAAATTGCGTAATAAATTTTGAGTTTATTATTTCCATCTTTCAGACGGTTTTCCTCATCTTGGTTGTTGTTATAACATTTCAGCTGTTGTACTCTTCAGCCTTCTTCATTGTTTTCTCTTGTCGTAGTTGGTAACCTTGTAAAAATGACAATAACCAAAATGGCGATAGTCTGAAACATGTAAATAAAAGCAATAACATTCATCTCCAAAAGATTGCTACATTTGTAAGTTCCAAGAAAGTTGTATTTTAAGGCAACTTTCTGAGGGTTTTTTTTTTAAAGTTCACAATTTTTCTTTTCTTTCTGCTTTGCTTTTTTTGTTGTTTTCATTGGACAATTTTTGAAATGATGGCATTGACCAAGTCTACATTTTCAGTCTTAACCAAAACAATATCGTAAGATTTCTTATACTTCTCAAGAGATTCATCAACCTGTAAAAAAATAAAATAAAATCGGTGAATTGATAAATATAAATATTATGCAAATAATTTTAATTAGTAGAGCAAACATCAACACATCAGATTTTAGCTTTAAATCTCTATAATAAATGCCAATGCGTGTGAGTGTTCTCTATAAAAAGAGGTTAGAAAATCTACATAAAAAAAACTGTATATTTATATCTAACATTTTCTGGGGAAGACAATGGAAGTGGTTCCGAATCTCTGAGTGTATGGGATCCTAGTATTGGTAGATATCATGTTCAGCGATTCTTTTGCTGCTCTATCCGCTTTCTCGTTTCCACCAATGCTGATATGGTATCCAGCATAATTTAATTTTACACTGCTTCTCGTAATAGAAAGGTGATTTTTGTTTAAGATATTTACGATAAAAGGGTTATCCATTCTTTTGTACTTCAGTACTATGAGCACCGATAGGGAGTCAGAGAAAATGATTTGGATTGTTGGTGTTTCTGTCAACATCCATGGATTAAGTATTTTCTTGTATATTTTTGTTTTAGATCTTGATTGTGATGTTGTGTTGGGGAAAGTTCTTGTTTTGTGAGGGTTGTTTCATTATCTTTTTTATTTGTTCTCTCTTGAGCCAGTGATTGTTTGGTTCCTGATGTGCCAGGAATTTGTGGTGGTTCTATTTTTGTTTTTTCTTATGTTTTGGTTGTTTTTTTTGTTTTGGTCTATCTCAGGGTAGGTATTCGTATTTGTGATTGTTCAGGTTGATTTCACTTACAAAATTTTTGGCAGTCATAAATATGACACGCTCATTAAAAAAAAATACTGAACCTGGGTTCAGTAATTTTTTAACGATCATGTCGTATTTATTTATTTAATTTTTTGTAATTTGTGCATTTCACTTACAAAATTTTGGGCAGTCATAAATATGACACGCTCATTAAAAAATTACCAGGAAATAGCTGGGCAGAAATCAGCAGGTTACGAGTGCGCATGTCAGTGATGCGCTAATTGCCTGTCTATCAATGCGCCTGTTTATATCAGCCAAATCACAACTTATTATTACGGAAAATATTGCGCATTCAAACAAAATAGATCTGTCATGCAACTGCTACAGATCCTACCTAATTCTATTGTGAGAGAAAGAAAGAGAGAGAGAGAGAGAGAGATTAACTGAGCCAATCTTACCTTTTCATTCAAGTAGCCAATCTTGAGCTGGGATGAATCTTCTTGGGCCCCTTCTGCCATGGATAGATCTCCCAACGAGTCTCCCATTAGGATAATATTCGTACGCATTTTCAGTTGGTCAAAGTAGGCAGACTTGTGAATACTATTCTCGTTTTTGTTAAATGTATGGATAATTTCATCCTCAAAACCAACCATTAGATTCTGGAGAAGAGAAAAGATAATAAAATTAGTTTTTTGAATTAAAAAGATTAGAAAATTAAAGGAAAAATAACAAGACCCCAAAATACTAGTTCATTTTTAATTTAAAAAAAAAAAAAAAAAAAATCAACCAAAGTTTTAAATGTCAATACTCCCTGGAAACAGTTGTCTTATACACAAAGCATCTGTGGATGTTTTCATCAGCTTCATACTCCATAAAAGCTTTTCCTGCATGGCCAAACCTATTCATTCACAAATGGGTTGGATGACGCATACGTAGTGGTATAAAGGTGACAATGCTGAAGATTTCCAAACTGTAGTGTTTTCACTGACTTCTCAAATTTTAAGATGAAGCATTGTTCAAACTAACCCTCATCTACAGCAGTAGACCCTATTTCTATCGAGCACCAAAGCTGATGAAGTAAATGAATTGGTAAAAACGTTGTTTTATTCCAATCTTAGAAAAAATAGACAAACATTATCATTTGACTCCCAAACGGTTCTTAAAAATTGACTCCCAAACGGTTCAAAAAAATTGACTCCCAAACGGTTAAAAAAAATTGACCCCAAACGGTTCTTAAAAATTGACCCCCCAAACGGTCCTTAAAAATTGACTCCCAAACGGTCCTTAAAAATTGACTCCCAAACGGTCCTTAAAAATTGACTCCGAAACGGTCCTTAAAAATTGACTCCCAACCGGTTCTTAAAAATTGACTCCCAACCGGTTCTTAAAAATTGACCCACAAACGGTCCGTAAAAATTGACCCACAAACGGTCAGTAAAAATTGACTCCCAAACGATCCTTAAAAATTGACTCCCAAACGGTCCTTAAAAATTGACTCCCAAACGGTCTTTAAAAATTGACTTCCAAACGGTCTTTAAAAATTGACTTCCAAACGGTCTTTAAAAATTGACTTCCAAACGGTCCTTAAAAATTGACTCCCAAACGGTCCTTAAAAATTGACTCCCAAACGGTCCTTAAAAATTGACCCACAAACGTTCTGTAAAAATTGACCCACAAACGGTCAGTAAAAATTGACTCCCAAACGATCCTTAAAAATTGACTCCCAAACGGTCCTTAAAAATTGACTCCCAAACGGTCTTTAAAAATTGACTTCCAAACGGTCTTTAAAAATTGACTTCCAAACGGTCCTTAAAAATTGACTCCCAAACGGTCCTTAAAAATTGACTCCCAAACGGTCCTTAAAAATTGACTCCCAAACGGTCCTTAAAAATTGACTCCCAAACGGTCCTTAAAAATTGACTCCCAAACGGTCCTTAAAAATTGACTCCCAAACGGTTCTTAAAAATTGACTCCCAAACGGTTCTTAAAAATTGACTCCCAAACTAAAATTTTTATCTTTTGGCTGCATCCAAGAAAGTCAAAATTATAGATTTTAAAAAAAATAAATATTAAAAATTAGTTATAATCATCAAATGCAATCAATTAGAGATAAAACCTTTAAAAAATGTGTGATTTTAATTGCAGAGTTGGTCAATTGCACAACACATTTTCTTCTCCAAACATTTAACTTAGGTACCTCAAACAATAGAGAAGATCATCTTGCCGATTTTTGTACCAAAAACAACTTAATAATAACTAAAACAAAATATAGGAATAGAAGTTCACATGCATGATCATCACAAGACAAAAAACAAAAAAAGTGGATTTTATTTTGACACGTAATGAGATTACTGTTTTTTGAAGGTCTATGTATATTTGATCTTTTTTTCTAGAAAGAATAGTGGTAGGGTGCAGAAAAATAGGTAAACCAGAGAAGATGATGTGATAATGCATGTTCCTGTACTTCCAAATCAAACAATCAGTTCAACAATGTCGTGAGAGATAAAAAAAAAAAAAGAAAGAGATAAGAAGTCTTGGAGACAGTTAACACATTTTGCATTATGTGGAGAAAGAGCTTCATGATGATGAGTTAGTTTGATAAAGGATTTAACACTTTTTACAAGAGAAATACAGATATAGTTAAATAAAAGGATGTTCAAAATATCACACAATTTGAAAAGGGTATTCTCTGTCTTTTATACTATATAAACCTCATGCATTAACTTGAACCATTTTTTATGATTCCAATAAAGTTAGTTTGTATTGTTTTAATTTTTAAATAAAGTTTTGAATATGGAATGGAAAAGTAATTTTAAATGCTTAAGTTTTAATTAGTACAAAAAAAATCAGAATTATATAAACATGTTTTTGTAAAAATATTGACTTTCCCTATGCATAAGTGTAAACCTAACAGGGGATGATCTCTTCTCTTCCCTACAGCTCCTTTCTCTCAAAAGAGAGATTGCTAGTCTCTCTCTACTCTATCTTTATTTACATGCAAGGTGCTCGACTGAGCTCCAATCTATAGTTCCTCTTTGTAAGACATTCACAGCAAGAACTCATCTTTCTACCACAATGGAAAAAGACTTTTGTTTCTTCCTTCATGTGTATAACGTCATGCAGAATTTGCATAAATAGAATTTCTTTGCAAGGGCTTTTCATCTGTGGAAGACATTACCATAGGACTGCTTCCATGCAGACTACAAAATAGTCATCTTCAAATCCAATGTCAACTAATACTTGTCATAAACTGCCCCATAAGTAATCAAATGTATTTCATACCTTTGATTGTTCCTCATCTTTCGACTGATAATCATTCCATCTCAGTAAACCTAATTCTCGAGTGGCTCTTGGCCTTAATAAGTGGTTACCCAATAGTAAAAAACAAAGCCAGGAAAAGTGGAGATATCTACTTCAAATGACAGGTGTAAGAAAATGTAATTTTGATCCTTACATTTCTCTTCTTGGCTGGGGTGCTTTATAGAAATATGGTCCTCTACAGTTAAGTGGGAGAATCACACCTTACACAGACATAAACACCAAATAAAATAATTATTGTTTCCTACCTGTTCATCAAATTTCATGAAATTGGAAACAATCTTCATGTTGGAATAAACCTTAGATTGTTGCTCTAGAATTTCACTGATGATATCTCCAAGACCTGCTGAGAAGATCAATAAGGGAATATTTTGTTGTTTCAGATTCTGGAACAATACATCACAGCCATCCCTAAAAAGAACATAAAATAAATATATATTAGTCAAAATTCATGATTTATTACCCTTTTAGTTAACAGTTTTCCCTATGTACAGATTTTATCATCATCATATTCGGTTTAAAGTCTGTTTTACATACTGGCATGTGTTGGACGGCTTTTAGAAATTGACTTCCAAACTAACCTATCTCTGGCCAGCTATTTATTTATCCCTCTTTCTTAAGTACATCTTCATCACTTCCTCCCATGTTTTCCTTGGTCTTCCCTTGTGACTTGAACCTGCTACCTCAATTGTTCTATATTTAACCTAAAAACTCTAATCTATTCTTTCAATGTGGCAATACCACCAAAGTCTTCTATTCTGCACACATTTCCCTATACTGTCCAGATTTAATCTTCCTCTGAGGTCATCAGAACTAAGCCTGTCAATAAGACCCATGTTACACATCCATCGTATCATTTTCATATCATTTCTCTCCACACAACACATGTCCTCAACCCTCATTAGCCAGGTTTTACACATGCCTGATAGACTCTACCTTAGTCGACAGCGATAACACTGCTGAATAAGAATAATCTTTTATTAGTAGTGGGATCCATGAAAATTCAGTGGCTAATTTAAAAAAAAAAGCAAAGACTTTAATCTTATTATTTTTACTAGCAATAATATGATCCCTCCAGTCGGATAATTTTGCTAGTATAAATGACGAATGAACATACTACACTGCTCTATAAAGGAGAAAGTAATGCCTGGGAGGATGGTCTTATAAAAACAAAACAGTACACTTAGAATTGAGCATTGAAAGAGAGAACATTAGTCTGAAATAGTATAGTACACCGAATTGAGCATTAAAATATAATAGTATAGATTTGACTTCAAATACAGAAGTTATAGTATAGTTTTGGCTTCAGACAGACAGATACCAAATCTCCAGAAGTAATAGACGTATATAGATGCATAGTTTATTAGTTTTCTATATTTAAATGTAAATGCATTGAAACATCTGCTTCATTTTAAATAGGTTTTAAATAATTTAAGTACGAAAACTGAATTCTTTTACCAAGCTAATATTTTGATATAGTGACCTCTTTGTGAGTTGAATACTCTGAATAGTTAAATCGCCAGCTGTCATTAGTAATAATGCAAAGCTCTTCATAAAAATGAATAGAGCTCTCTTCGATTACTGATATTGTTTATATAAACAGAAAGATTTCCCTTTGTCACTTGTGCCAATGATGCAGTGGATAAAAGCTGGGACTGTCAAAACAACGACTGGGTTTCAATCTCAGCCTGAAGCACTTGCATGTCTATCCACACTGAAGATGACAAAATTGTGTTTGCAACTTAAAAAGGTCACAGAATCGCACCTGCCATAATTGATTTGAAAGTTGGATTATCAAACGATAATTTTGAAATGACAGATTTAATCATTTGTATTAATTGAATTATTTGGACTACTGTTCTCATCTTGGATGTTATTCTCACATTTCGGACGATATAACTTCCAACCTTCTTCCAGTGCACCTTGTCAAACTCGAGAATCTGTATGGAATTTCGAATGGACCCCTTTATTTAATCCATGGGAGTAGCTTGTTCTCGTTCCATCAGCCATGACTAGGTAGAAGTCTTAAGTAATTCGTAATTGTATTCTTAGTATCACCCACACTGATCAATCTCCAGAAGACTCTCACTTAAAACTGATTATTACTTAGCGCTTATATCCATAGCGCCTGGCACAAGGACCATTTACTTTAGCATAATTTGAGATTTAATTGTTACAATCAACACTTGTTGCAAGTTAGGAAGTGAATCAAAAACACGATGTATTTTGTTCTTAGCAGGCATATTTGACAATGACACCGAATTAACAACCAAGAAGATCTATTTTTTTTATGTTTATGCGTGATAGCTGAAAGTATTTCAGACAGAACAATTTTTACCTTTTTTTTTCTACCTATTGACCATGTAATATATCACGCCAGTTCTGGGGTATTTTCAATCACCTTCTTACTGGCTGTGAAGCGGAGAAATGTTCCACTCTCCTGGTGGCCAATGATTCAACGTCTTCTGTAAACAATGAAGTTGGCAAGTTGGGTTGGCAGAATTCAATACAGAGTTGATTTTAAGAATATGCAAAATTTCATCTTTTCAATCACTGTACGGAAATAGGAAAGTTGTGAAGTTGCAAAGAAACCTGTTGTTGACGTATAACTTCTTTTTAGAACTGGGCTTATAATTACAATTTGAAAGTTGAGGAAAAAAACAATTTTGTATCTGACCAAGAAAATAAATGAAATTCTTTGATCAAACTTATCCAAATGAAAAAATAACATTTTTCTAATCATAATTTCTTTATTTCAATACAATAATCTTGAATAAGATTTTTGAAATTTAAATCTTGAAACTTTTTTTTTTTCAGTAAAAATATTTGTCAAACTTTCCTTTCAACTTGACTAGTTTCATTCATTCGGAATTGATCAACAATAACCAGAATGGACCTGAAAGAAAGAGGAATAAGGACCTGGGCAGAGATAAGTTAGTTTGGAAGTCAATTTCTAAAAGCTGTTCAATGCATGCTCGGATGTAAAACGGACGTTAAACCGAATATGAGGAGTTTATTTTTAGATTTTCTTTATCCATAATACTAATAACGACATAAGTATATTCTGAAAATCAAGAATGAAGTAAACAGAAAGAGAATTAAAATAACAAGGAAACCATTCATAAATGTACCTTAGTCTTGCTGAAGAGTCTTTAACCATCTGCCTTAGAGAATCCTTAGAAATTTTCAACCTTGTTAAATTGTTATGTGCTTGTGTATACCTAAAAAGAAAAAAATATAAAACTCAAGTACATCCTGACAAGTACTTTTTTTTAAAACAGTAAAACAGAGTAACATTCTGAGAACTATTTGAACGAACGACTAGAAAATAAATAAGAGACTGTAGAAGAAAGAGGTTAAAAAGACATTTTATTTCTTAAACTTTTACAAATAAATGTACAGTTTTTGTGAGATACAAATACAATAATCTTTATATGTTACCACAAAAAATGAGATTAAAGAATATGAATCTACAAGATTTTAAATGACACATACATGTATTTTTAAAATTTTTGCTAAAATGGTTTCATTTTTTTAATTATTATTATGAATTTTATTATCTGCTGTGAATTATATAATCATGTTGACACACTGGTCCTTGTTATGTCACCAAAGTTAAGCGACGTTGGGTGATCGTTCGTGAATATTTCTGTCGAACTCGTCCAGATTCCCGAGTTTGACAGAAATATTCCAGAGTTCGAAAATATACACCTGAAGAAAGCCGGAGGTTACAGCGGCCGAAACGTTGTGAAGAGAACAGTAGTCCGAATAATCGAAATTATATAAATTATCAATCCTCATCTAAAAAAAAAGTCAGAAACATCATTTTCAATTGTTTTAAAGATTTTAAAGTATTCATTTCCATTAAATGATAATAAACACTTCACAATAATAATTTTTTTTATTTATATAGAAAAATTATCACCTATTTTGATATTTTATATCAAAATAAATTTGTTTTTCCACTTAAAAAACAAAGAGAATTTTTTTTTTTTTATATGTTTACATACCATTCCACCATTTTAGGGAACTTTTCTTCAACATTCAGATTTGGGTCGATTTCTATTGGGTAGTATTTGTCTCGTAATTCTGCAGCCTGATGAGTTAAAAGGAAATTACATTTTAAATGAATGTTGAACACCATAAAACGTAAAAAGAAATGGCAAAAATTGTTACCGGTCAATGCTGCAGAACCTATTGACAAATTTTTCTTAAGAGGGTGTTGTAGTTTACTTGAAGCATCGTGTAGTATATTAGAAGGCTGGAATATACCGGGTTGTAAGAAGGAAAAGGCGATTTTTTTTATTAAATCTTATTTGATCGAGGATAAAAGCTGGGAGCAAGTAAGATTTAATTTAATTTAAAAAAAAAATCTCTTTATTATTCAATATTCAGTTTTTCTTTCTTACAACATGGTATATTCCCGCATTGTAATTGAGCCTTCTAATAAACTACCTAATTTTCCTTAGATTTTCCCTTAAATGTGGAAGTTTGAAGGAGAAAAATGTTAAGACTGTAAAATATGTAGTGCTAGTGAGCCACTAAGAAAATATACAATATCATAAACTGTTGAAATTGCAAAGTTTGCAAATGACAGACATGGAGTTGTTTGTAAAAACTAGCAGTTGCTAGCAATTTTTCGTTTATGCCGACGGCACAAAAATAAAAAATAAATCAGCAGAAGTGATTAATCATTAGGGCTGACGGACTGACATACATTAATAGTAAAACGTCAAAATAAACTTATTTAAAATATTGTATTTATCAAATTTATAATAAGTTATCTTATTTGCTATTTCATCTTCTATTATATAAAGTAAAGTCGTTTGTTCTGTTTGTCTAGTTAAAACTCAGAAACTACCAAAGATACATTTACAAACTTTACATATTTTGAATCAGTATAGTGTTGAGCTATTTATGTGACCAAATTAGTACATGGGAAGAGGATCAACATGTTTTTTTTAATTTAAGTCATCTTTACTGGTAATTTTTTTCTCTTTCAAGGCATATTGCCACTGAGACGTAATTAGTGATCTGTGATTAGGGGTCAGATTTATAGAGAGCATCCTAAGTGGGAAGTTGTGCAGCAAGATGTTTGTTCATATTACATTTAAATTTCTGCATGTTGGTACAGTCGGGGGAAACAGAGAGCAGAGAGGGAATTCCAAAGCAAGCAGTCTGAGAAAAAAAATTATTAGAGTAGGAAATCTTCCGGCTTCTAGATATCTCTACAATGAAGAGGGGGATTTTGCTTTTAGTCGGGTTGGTTGTGGGTATTTACGTTGAGGGGGTACAAGTGCAGTAAGTTTGTCGGAGGACATTTTGTGGAAGTACTTGTATTGAGAATATTCTGAAGTGACGTCAAATAGTTGGCTGCGATGACTTTATTTTTATCTTTCATGCTTTCTATTATATTGACACGGTTGTCAAAGTTTCTACATGAATGTAAGAGAAAGTAAGAGAGACGTTCTAAAAATAAAAAACAAGAATAGAATTACCTGCATTTACTTGCCTCCCAATGTGGGTAAAATTAGACAACAATTTGGTTTTTAATTCAAAGAAAAAAAAGAAGCGATCTGAATGTGAACAGAAATACCTGTATAGTCTTGTCAGCACTCCCTCACAAATGAGGGAGGCTCAGGCAATAAACAATAAACTCATTCTACCCTCTTCAGAAAGTTAGAGATAATGTCAAAGATTGTCTTGCCTCCCACCGGGGGTAAAGTTAGATTCAGTCGTTTTTAATGTGTGAAAAATCAACTTTCTGAAAAAGAATCACTCCAGATGGAAACAAGACCTATATAGTCTTGTCGGCACTCCCCTCACAAATGAAGGAGGCTTAGGATACAGGCAATAAACCAATCTCCGCACCCAAGAAAAGAGGACGTAATGCCATATATTCTCCTTATTTACTTGCCTCCCCATGAGGATAAAGTTAGACTCAAGGTCGGTTGTTAATGTTGGTAAATCCTGCTTTCCAAAACGGTGCACTTTGGATGGGAACAACAGATGCTGTATAGTCCGGTCAGCATTCCCTCGTGAACAAGGGAGCATCAGACAAAAGGCAATAAATCCACCTCCCCAGAAAGTAGGATGAAATTCTAGATATTGTGCGTATTTACTTGCTTTCACTGTGGTTAAATTCATTTTGGTTTTGCAGGCGTATGTTTTAGTGTTGTCTACTTTTGTACATTTTGTCGCAGCTTTCAAAATCATAAACCGCTTTGGCCTTTTTTAGTTTGTTCCGTAAATCGCAAACATTCGGGCTGACAGATCTCTGACTGGAGAAGTACCTAAATGTCTATTTAAATATCTAATACTATATTAAAATATATCCGATATTGGATAAACCATGAAACTACACTAAATTGTTTGCATAATTTACTATGAAACATTAAGGATTATATATATATATATATATACACATACACACACTTATATTATAAAATAACTACAAGAATACGTGTTCTGGAAACGGGTAAAATTCATTCTTCAAACAGAACAGTTTTGCAGCACTTTATGTCCCCTTATAAAGATTAAAATCAAGATATAATGATGCTAAACCTTATGTCTAGAATCCTTATTCCAATTTTGATTCTAGAAATGTCTAAAATTTAAGGCTTAAGCTTAAGAGGTCTTAAGAAATTGAAATTCAGGCAGTCTTGCTGAAGTTAGAAACCGGGTTGATTTTTAATATGGGGAAAACCCAGCATTGCCCAGGAGCAATAAGTTCAAATTTGAGAGTTTGTGTGAATTTTTTACATAACCAAGCACAATGAATTAAATGCTTATTTTTTTTCCAAAATACGAGGTGTGTTCAGAAAAGTAACTAGACAGAGTATGTATTAAGAACAATGAATTAAGCAGTAGCCACTATTGCAACACGCTATCATAATAATAAGTGTCTTCCTGGTCGTCCCCCCCCCCACTCCTTCGATGTAGAAAAAAAAAATCTTAGAGGTTGGTTGGGATCGAACTATAAACCAGTCGGGCCGACGTCAAAATCCTATATCGCTAACCGTTGCGCCAAAGAGAAATACTTGAAAATATTACGAAAATTAGGTGACTTGAATGTTTTTCCAAATCTAGGTGCGGCACGCATGCACGGAGTTTTTGATGTAAGCGTGACACACGAACATACACTATCGTATTAATATACAGATTACACACACCTTTTAGAACTCTTATTATGTATAATCATTCCCTGAGCAATGCCTGGTAGTCATGTTAGTTTTATAGAAAGTAATTTATCAAACAGATTATTCTCAAAAAGATTAATTTCTAAAACAAAAAAAAAAGAAAAAAAGAAAAAAGAAAAAAAAAGATAAAAAAGAAAAAAAAAGAAAAAAAAAGAAAAACGGGTTGGAGAGGTTTATGGGTGAGAAATATTACTGGATATTCAGAAGAAAGAAATCAACTACAAACAAAGCGGCAGACATAGAAGACAATGTATAGTTATGTATATCTTAGCTGAGAAGTATACAGACATAGAAAATACTGCTTATATATATTTAGCACATTTCCATAAACTCAAGGTTGTGGGAATACTCTTTCTGCCTACACAAAGATGGTCGTCGCATATTAATAACTATGGCTTCTAATATTTTAAAGTGATGTTTAGACCGTGCTCTGTGCAGTACATACATCCAGGCATTCTCGGACCAATGACTGCCATAGGGGAACATTTATTGGAGAACAAATCCTTTGCCAAAGCTACCAGCAACAAGGTGTTTTCTACAAACCGGAAAAACTTTTTTTAAAGTATTTTAAAAGATGCTCCAAAATTAGAACATTGCCAAGTGTTAATATAAATTTTGCACCTACCTTCTGACGGAAATCTTCAGGCAGAAGAGGGCTGTTGTCAAGTACACCTACAAAGAAAGATTATAAGTCATGACGAAAGATTAGATTGACAAATTCCAAAACTTTTATATATTTATAAAATTCAACCAATCAGCATATCAATATCAGATAATTAGATAATTTATATTTGCTGATCTGTTATTAGACTAAATCTGAGTGAATCAATGTTTGTTTCTGAAAAGCTTTTTTCCTATATACTTTAAAGACACAAAATACATGCTAAAATATTCCTTAGTTCCGGGATTTAGTTATGCTTGAAAAAAAAAAAAAATCCATTTGAATTTTTCAAATCAGCCGTAATTTATAGTTAACTGAAGTCACCCATCTCTCAGTTATTTATCATAGATGAAAGCGACAATTTTCAAATAAAACCCTGAAAATATTTTGTATTGATATTAAAGACAGTCCGGGGAGGGGGGGGGGGGGGGGTATGCCTCTACACCATTTCCCCCATCTCGAAAAATTTGACATAAAATGCTGTGGTGGCTTCTAGTGATATTTGAGCTTCAAATTTTACATAAATTTTAATTAGAAAAAGAAGTTTTTTTAGTAATAAAATTATATTTTTGTGATATGAAAAACTAAAAATGAAGATCATTTGTAATATGATGATCTATGTTAAAACTATAAAATAACAAAGATTCCAAATAACATATTTAAAAAAACTGTTTATTAATTTCCATTTTTAGAAAAGATGCAACGTTAGTTTACACTACACACATTTGACTTTTGACTCTTAAAAACTTCTTCGCTTCAGAGTTTTCGTTGCTTCATCATATTCTTTTTCATTTTTTGTGCTAGTTGGGGAATTGTAATTTTAGTTGACTTTGTCTCTTTAATCTTCAAGTCTTCAGCTTTTCTCTTTCAATTTGAAGCCTTTGATTATATCTCCTATCTGCTAAAATCGAAAAACCCGGAACACTTTCATCACTGATTTATGTAGCAGTATTTTTAGAGGTGTGTTATAGAGGCAGATGTGTAAAAGTAAGATTAAAATCGGAAATTTCCACATAAGTAAAAGAATGGAAATTCCATTAGAAGTTAAAAAGAGTAGAACTAGAGTTACGTGTACGGGAAGTTGTGTCATGGGAGGAAGTATAAAGTGACACGTAGTGCTGAAGCGAGAAAAAGTATTTTTCTATGGTAGACGAACTGATTGGGTTTGGTTGCCTTTTTCGAAGCTCCATCTTGATTCACCCCCCTCTCCCCAGGGGAGAGTGGGTGATGCGAAGCGTACGTGCAACACTACAGTGCTGTAAAAGAAAACATCAAAGAGCATGAAAAAGCCTTTGAGACAAATATGTTGTTGGTGTATTTGTTACATTGTTCCAACTGCAAGGAGAGAGGAAGACACAAAAACTTTGAATGCCACATCAACATTTTCAAAGACTAGCAGCTGTTTTGTGTCCACAACGCAACACCAGTCAGTCGTCAATAATGGGTATCGACGACACCATCCCACACACATACTATGTTACATTTATATATTTCTCTTGCCCTCTCTCACTGTATGGCGATTCAACCACTAATATTTTTTAATGTCTCTGAGCATTTAAAGAAAGAGTAACTTATTTTTCAGCATTCCTTCTAAATTGCTTTATTTTGTCATCCAATTTACATAGTATGTTTGTACACACCACAATGTAAATTAGATGGTGAAATAATGTATTTTTTGCATCTATATTATTCTCATGGATAATATAGAGGCAAAGAGACTTCTTATTTTTAGGTTTAAATTTAAAAGATTTTTTAAAAATCTATTTTATTCATCCCAAACAAAGCATATTGCTACTGATGTGTAAATCTGGCCCCTACCACAATAGTGTGGTAGGGGCCAGATTTATAGGGGGTGGGAGCAACCTGGGTTGGGAGTTTGGGTAGTAGGATGTTTATTCACATTGTATTCAAATTTCTGAAACAGTGAGTAGGAAGGGAATTCCAAAAGAAAGAAGCTCTCAGAGTAGAAAATCTTCCAGCATCTAGAGACTTCTACAGTGAAGGGTGGGATTTTGCTGTCGGAGGTATTTTTGTTGAGGTACCCAAGTGCAGTAAGTTCATCGGAGCACATTCCATGGAAGTACTTGTAAAACAAGCACAGGGATGCAACACTGCAGCGATGGGACAGGGGCTGGAGCTTGGCAGACTGTTATGCAAAAAGAATGTCTTAACAGATATGCCACAGATTATTAATTTTTGAATGAAATCAAAGTAGAATGAAGAGCAGTAGTAGTTGTGGGTCGACGGGTCACGGGTACGTCTAGTAATATTATAAAAATAGTAATCTCTTTTCCTTGATTTTGATGTAAACAAAGTCCTGCAATGATAATGCATTCAATTTCAAATTAAGTTAACGAGTGATCTTCAAGTTGAAGTAAAGTTAATTATCTTAATGTGAAAGACAACACAAGATTGAGGGGGAATAATACTTTGACAAGTGAGATTGCGTGCATTTTTTAATTCTTAGAAACTATTTTGTTGCTTGTGAAGTAATAAAAAGGGTACAAGTTGTAGATATTATGGTTTGGAATTTTTGAGATGAGGATTGATAATTTGGATTATTCAGACTACTGTTCTCATCTTGAATGTTATTCTAACAATGTTTCGGCCGATATAACCTTCGACGTCAGGGGTGTCTTGCTGAATTTGGGAATCTGTATGGAACCCCTTTATTTAAAATAGGGGTAAGTCTCGTAACTCTTATTTAACCCACAGGGGTAGATTATTCTCGTTTTATCAGACATTTTATTAGTCTTAATTATATTTTTAGTATCGCCTGTACTGAGGTTTTAACAATCAACCTCCAGAAAAATGTTATTAGAACTAATTATTACTCAGCACTTTATCCATTACACCATTTATCATGGCTGATGAAACAAGAACAATCTATCCCTGTGGATTAAAATTTTTGAAATTCCATACAGATTGCAGAGTTTAACGAGATGCATCTGGAGAAGGTCAGTGGTTATATTGGACGAATCATCCAAGATGAGAACAGTAGTCCGAATAATCAAAAAAATACAAGTTGTAGATAGTTTATTATTTTCTGGAGTGAGTGGAAAAGTGTACAAGAAATAAAAGGTTGAAAAATAATGGAAGACTAAACTTACTATGACAAGAAGAAGTTGATTTATTGTTATAGGTATGGCTACTCAAAGTATGATCGAAATCCGATACAACCTGAAACAGAAAATAAATACAGATTAAAAACTCAATAAACGTAACACAAACACGTACACCCTATTGCATACATATTAATTAGATATCACAAAATGACAGGTTTATTATTGCCAATTCTTCATCAATAATATATGAATAAAAAGACTAACAGGCAAAATAGGGGTAAGTCTCGTAACTCTCGCTTACCCCTATTTTGCCCTTTCGTCCTCACATTCCCTGAGCGATGTTTCTGACAAAGGGGGAAGAATTGTTGTTTTCTGGGTAGGTTGTTGTTTTTAGTGGGTGTATGTTTTTAGTGGTATGTGGAGATTTTAAATCCTCTCATAGTATTTATCATTATTCAACTATCCATCTCATCCTAGAGTTGTTTTTGGCCTTGATACCCAGCGACTCATTAGTAAAATGAAAAAAATCTTTCTAATGTGAAATGACAACTTTTTTTACTTCTTATATTCATTTAACATCACTTTTCTTTTGTTCAGCGGTCAGACATTTTCTGATATTATGCAAGCTCACTCTTTACTTCTCACGGTTCAGCAGTCTTTAAATCCTACTCTATGCGATCTTGTCCAATCACTTGCTTCCAAACTTTACTTGGCCGGCCGGCCATCCTTCCTGTGTGTTAGGTCATTTATGCTGCTGCAACGGTTTATCCAGAAGGCAACCCTTTTCGAACATCCATTGCAAAACAAGAATCTTCGTAAACTTAATTCTGTTCTGAGTGTATAAACCATTATACACGTGTGTCGTCGTCGAACCCAGGTTCTTGCCGATGTTGATTTATAAAAAGGTTTATTTAAAAAGAGAAGAACAGTCACAGAAAACAGCAGAGAGACCGGTTACTTTCGTAGACACGAGAAAGACAGACATATACATAGACGGGTAGCTACACCCAGTTACATTGTGCCTGCTGCCTCTGTCTTTTCTGCTTTAAATATCGCTAGACAAAGAGACAAAAATCTCCACCCAGAAATGACGTGGTTTCACGACTTCCGTCTGGAGTCACCTCTAACCCTTAGGCGTCACTCAAACTTTTCCATTCAAACACGACCCTAATTATGTAAAACATTGTTTGTTAAAGATCTGACCGAATTTGAAAAGCTATATCTTGCTTATGAAAAAAAAAAAAGGTTAAAGCTATGATTTTGTCAATAGAAATGAATTTGGCAGACGTATATGACCCCCTCCCCCTCTCCAACATTTTGGTTATTCATGTAAAAAAAATAAAAAATAAAAAAATACTGATTATCATAGATTAAGCAGAACATTTTCAGATTATATAAAAAAGTATTTGTTTAATTTTAACAGGGGGAAAACGGGTTCAGTTTCCTCTAAATTTAATGTAAAATTATTACTTGATTTTTCAACCAGTACTTAGCCGAAATAATACTGTTTACAAACCGCCTTTTCAAGCTGGGGAGGGGGGGATCATTTTATGTTAAATTTACATAGAAAACTGAACACCATCTAAAAATTGAACAGTAAGTTTATCAAAATTATTTTTATAATCTAAGAATTTGGTGTTCAATCAATAATAGTCAAAGAGTTTTTTTAACAAAAATTAAACAGAAAATATTTTAGGTGCTAAAGAAGTCCTTGGGAATTATCAACTTCATTATACGTTAACTGAACCTCAAAATTGGACAAGTCGACTTAAAAAAAAATCTGAAAATTTGGTATTTAATCGATAATTATTCAAAGATTCCCTCCACCACCTATTAAAAAAAAAAAAAAAAAAATCAAAATGTCATATACATCTGCAGATCATTTTTATTTTGATGAACGAAAATGAAAAAAGTAGTCATTTACCTGTAGTTTACTCGGTCCATCGAAGACGAATTTTTTAATTAATTCATTTACCCTGTTGATATCGCCAATGTGAACATTTGAACCTGATAATTCTGGTAACTGGAGGAAAATGAAACAAAAATAAGGATAAAAATTAAATTTACATGTAAAATTATAATTTCATTAATTAGTGTACAAAAGAATGAATAATAAAGAAAAGGAGTTGCACAACAATATTATTGATGATAAGGAGTATCATTTTATTAAGAACTCTTGTTGATTTTTAAAATGTTCTCAACTGAACGATATATACATCCTTAAATTTACATATCAAATCATTCTGGCTGGGAGTTGTTATACAAGAAGACAACTCTACATAGGAGTTGCTTTGTTGGTAAAAGTAAACAAATCTTGCCAACAATAATTCAAACGTCACCAAATATTGAAAGTTGATCCAATATTTTTCATCTTTTTTTATTTTTTATTTTATTTATTTTTTAAATTAAATTTTTTTTTTTTTTAACATAGTTCACCCCAAACAAGGCAGGACGCCACTGAAGACGTAAGGGGCTACTGAGAAAAAAGAAAAGGGGGGGAAGGGAGGTCAACCTAAATTGGGATCTGTGCAGCAAGATGTCTGTTTACATTAGTTTTAAATTTCTGCATGTCAGTACTGTCGGGGAAACAAGGGGCAGGGAGGGAGTTCCAGAGGCCAGCAGCACGAGGAAAGAAGCTATTTGAGTAGAAGGCTCTCCGGCATCTGGGGACCTCCACAGTGAATGAAGGAGATTTAGATTTATATCTAATCTATATAATAATACTCTCAGGTACGTTCGTTATCACCTTCCACACACATAAAAATGAGATCGTCCGATTAACAAAGATGGTGATTAATCTGATGTCGCTAAAGTAAACAATTCCGACTTTACCCATTTTTAAATGAATGGTTTCAAAATCAAATTCGACTAAAAAAAGTACAATTTTAAATAAATATATTTCAAAAGATGACATTCGTTTCATTGATTTGAAGAATATTTAACTGACAATTATTTTTATGGTAAGACAGAATATCTATTGTTTTAAAAAGAATTTAATTGCTACAATTTTAAATAAATAAATAGATAAAGAAAAGACATTGTTTTATTCATTTAAAGAATATTCAGCTGACAGTGACAATTATTTTTATGAAAAAAAAAAAAATCATTTTTTTCTTAATAGTATTGACCCCGAGAGACATTTATTTCAAAAGGAATATAATTATTAACAGTAAATTATAAGGATTGATGTAGACGGCACCGTAATACTTACTGGCTGATGAAAGTGAAAAGAAAGTAAAAGGCAGAAGACCACTACACACATCTTCATTCTTATGGCTTTCTTCTCATACAATATGTGTTGAAGTTCAAGGATTAAGCAAAAACAAAATTCTCTTTAGATTTTTTTAATATTTGGAATTGGCTTCGTGTTATGTGTATCAACTTTCATCCATAGAATATTGTTACGACGGTGGCTAAGTGGTTAACGATGCAGACTGAGGACCTGGGTGTGCCGGGTTCGAATCCAGTTCGTTCCACAGAAATACTTTCATCAAAACCCACACCTGACCTAATGTCTAACCTCCTGAAGACGAGGTAAATAAAATACAGAAATTTTTTTTTTATATCAAAGAAAACATGACGTGCTGTGACATCACATACGCTTTTGAAAAAAAAACAGACTCTTTAGAGTTCGTTTTCACATCAGTTTGAATTTGTATTCAAATGTATAAAATCGTTCAGTATTTTATTAATACATTGCTGATGGTCGGATGATCAATGAAACTGCAGTCAAGTGTTAAGCCACATTTATTGTTTTTATCTCTACATATATACAGTTAGGTATGTGTCTATGCTTATATATACATGTTTGTGAGGGGTAAACTCCGAAACTAATTAACCGATCATTATAAATTTTGAAACAAAGATGCTTAGTTTAATTTAGTTTTATGCAAATGGTTCAAAGGCTGGTAATCTTCAGATACCTTCAATTTTGATGGAATTTTTACCATACCTATTAGACATCAATTAATAAATATTCATAAAATTTCAATTTCTTTGGAGTATTTTAAAGAGTGTTACGTGCCATCATATGGGGATAACGTCCCATTTAAAATATTTCTGATTTGCAGGCAATTTGATAAATCGTTATTAGACACCAATTAAGCAAAATTTCCTGGATTTCTATTTCTTCTTAAGCCCTAAATTTTAGATATTTTTCTAGAATTAAAATCATTTACTAAATTTTGATCAAAATTGGCATAAGATTTAGTAGCATATATATATATATGAAATATTATATATCTCAATTTTAATCTCTCTAAAAGGACATAAAAGTGGTGCAAAACTTTTCTGTTCAGTGAATTTTATTATGAACTAGAAAAATACCTATCCTGGGAAAGGCATTCTGCTAATAATTATATATATATATATATATATATATATATATATATATATATAAATAAATAAACAAACACACACACACACACAGGGTGTTGCAGCAAGATCCAAAATTTGACAAAAAATATAACAAAATATCAGAGGTGATGAGGAGCGTAGTGAATCCCTGAGATCGCTGCCAGAAGCCCCTACATCTTCCATCAGGACTCCGCTCCTGTACACAAGGCCAAGACGACTCTGGCGTGGCTGCTAAACAATGTTCCTCATCACTGGTTACCGGACTTGCGGCCGCCCTCCTCATCCGACTACAACCCCCCATTGACTATTTCTTACGGGGCATGATCGAAGCCAAGACCAACAAGCACGCCCACAACAGTCGACTCTCTAAAAAGTTGTCATTGTAGAAATGTTGGTCGCTATAGACAAAGACATGGTCGCCAAAGCATGTGACTTATTTCGCACCCTCCTTGAGATGGTAGTTTCCGCCGATGGCGGTTACATCGAAAAATAATGTGGTATGTAACTAACTGTTGCTAAATAAACTGTCGGGTCTCTGCATATACAACTTTTGTTTTTATTAACTATTTTGTTTTCTTTTTGGCAAGTGTCGGATTTTGCTGCAACACCTTGTATACATACATATATATATATATATATGATTAATTTACATATACTTTTGTTGTAATTTAAAATATGTTTCTCAGCTAAAAATGATGAATTCCTTCACATATCTAAATGCGAAATATTTTTCCATTTATCCTATGTTTATATCAAAACGCGTAACGTTTATTTAATTCAATTACACACTTAGCCAACAGAACACTGCGTAAACACTGTCATCCCGATGCTTCATTTGAATAATAATTCTATAAACACCTAATAAATTAATATTCTGAACAATTCATTTCAATTTTCGTTTTACAGTTTTCTTATATATATTAAAATAGTTCTGTTAATATTAATGTTATTATTATTAGTAGTAGTAATATTAATTCCAACAAAAAAAACAAGACGCACGCTATAAGATTTTATGCATTTTGCCCTCGTGGGGAGGCAAGTAAAAAGTGACATAAAAACATTTTAGAACGAGTATTCTGCAATGTTTCGTTTAAGATTACTTGTTTTCAATACATTTATTTATTATCAAAAAGTTTCGTAAATAGAAGAAAAAACGCACTATGTAAAAAATAAAAAAATATATCCCCCCCCCCCCCCGCCTCCCCATAATATTAACATGTTTTAAAAGAAAAAAAATCTCTATATATTTCGGACGCTTCGATGTTTCGTCTGTTTAAAAAGTTTTGTAAAAGGTCAACCGGAAGAGACCGGTGAAGAAGGAAAGGTGTTCCTTTCGCTATATGATTGATGTGGGGTCTTTATTCCCTGTATGGTCCAATATTATAATCGATCTCCAAAAAATTTAATGTCTATCTAATATGTACACACGTTTCAAAAAATCATTTTATTATCACTGATACATAAAAGTAAAGCTCGAAAAACTTTTATGATTTCCCTCATCAGCATATGATTTTATCAATTTCAATTCAGATAATTTACAGTGGATATATTCACAATCAATTCAAGAACAAAATGTATGGATAGAAAGGAGGAAATTAAACATTTTTTCAATTAGGAATGCATGAAATTCACATGAAAATCACAAATACATTTCACGATGGGACCATGTAAAGAGCAACGATTACAGTCAAATCAGTTTCTCATCAATTTGTTTTGATCATAAACAAAACTTAATTTCTTAAAAAGATAACTGATATCTTTTAAAAATATAGGATAGTCATATGACTGCATACATGATAATGTTGTATATAAATGCCTAATTGAGGAAAGAGAAAGAGTTGAACAAAAGAGAATCCACATACATGACATTGTTAAAACCACATACACAGGGACATACAGCTGGTTGAGAACAATTCTCTTTCGTAGGTTTTTTTTCTTCTTGTTTTTGTTATCTTTTTATGTTGTTTATTGGAGACATTTGCTTGGCACGGGTCACATTTTAGGGGGTTTATTGAGAAACAAATTTTTGGACATCATCAGGTTGCATAATACGGCGATTTTACCTTTCAAAGAGATGGGAAGTACCCCTGGGCTTCGAAGGGCATAATTGGACAAATAGTAAAAACGGTACTCTTATAGATTAGACGGGTCAACATACTGATTGACCCCAAAAAATCGCAACATTTTCTTTTTTGGTAGTTTTATGTTAGACTGGGTCTAGTCTACAACATATTAAAAGTTGGACAAGATCCGAGTATGGGAAAGTTTTAAATTTTGAATATGACTTGTTTTGGTTTACAAGTCATTTTCCATTTACATGTGAAGCACTAACTCGGCCAGTTTTCATGACATGAGCACATTATTTTTTTGTAAACTTTATCATTTAGGGGGTGCCACCAAAACCATACCATAGCCTCAAAGAAAAGAAAACACATTAAAATTTAAAAGTAATGCTATATTTATTGCTTATACCCGTCCTGAGGCAGGTATTCTACTAGTATATCTATATGTAATATATATAAAGTTGGTGTAAGCCCGTCGTAAAAATTCAGATACCTCCGATTTTGAGAATTTTTAACAATAGGTATTAAACAGTAATATATAAATATTCACCAAATTTCAGTTTCTTTGGAATATTTTAATGTAAACAGGTCAATATACTGATTGACCCCCCAAAATCGCAACAATTTCTTTTTTGGTGGTTTTGTGTTAGGTTGGGTCTAGTCTACAACATACTAAAAGTTGGACAAGATCCGAGTATGGGAGAGTGTCAAATTTTGAATATGACTTTTTTTGGTTAACAAGTAATTTTCCATTAACATGTGAAGCACTAACTTGGTCAGTTTTCATGATAAATCAATACATCTTGGATTTTTACCGCAGTTTTCAGGGTCAATCTTTCACATGAAAGGGTTACCAGTGATGCCAAATAACCCCTTATACAATACCAATGGGTACCCCTACACCCATTACCCTTGTTGTATCCACCCTGATTCACTTACGTCACAGTGCTTTTTCAAAACTTTTAACTCATCATCATCATCATCTTCTACTGGATCATTTTTCCTATTGTCACAATGTTCGTCTTGGCAATGTCCACATGCACTTGTACATTCTAGTCCATGCCTCCGGCACTTGTACATTCTAGTCCATGCCTCCGGCACTTGTACATTCTAGTCCATGCCTCCGGCACTTGTACATTCTAGTCCATGCCTCCGGCACTTGTACATTCTAGTCCATGCCTCCGGCACTTGTACATTCTAGTCCATGCCTCCGGCACTTGTACATTCTAGTCCATGCCTCCGGCACTTGTACATTCTAGTCCATGCCTCCGGCACTTGTACATTCTAGTCCATGCCTCCGGCACTTGTACATTCTAGTCCATGCCTCCGGCACTTGTACATTCTAGTCCATGCCTCCGGCACTTGTACATTCTAGTCCATGCCTCCGGCACTTGTACATTCTAGTCCATGCCTCCGGCACTTGTACATTCTAGTCCATGCCTCCGGCACTTGTACATTCTAGTCCATGCCTCCGGCACTTGTACATTCTAGTCCATGCCTCCGGCACTTGTACATTCTAGTCCATGCCTCCGGCACTTGTACATTCTAGTCCATGCCTCCGGCACTTGTACATTCTAGTCCATGCCTCCGGCACTTGTACATTCTAGTCCATGCCTCCGGCACTTGTACATTCTAGTCCATGCCTCCGGCACTTGTACATTCTAGTCCATGCCTCCGGCACTTGTACATTCTAGTCCATGCCTCCGGCACTTGTACATTCTAGTCCATGCCTCCGGCACTTGTACATTCTAGTCCATGCCTCCGGCACTTGTACATTCTAGTCCATGCCTCCGGCACTTGTACATTCTAGTCCATGCCTCCGGCACTTGTACATTCTAGTCCATGCCTCCGGCACTTGTACATTCTAGTCCATGCCTCCGGCACTTGTACATTCTAGTCCATGCCTCCGGCACTTGTACATTCTAGTCCATGCCTCCGGCACTTGTACATTCTAGTCCATGCCTCCGGCACTTGTACATTCTAGTCCATGCCTCCTGCAGGTACATTTTAGGTTACTGCATCCTTCTGAACAGTTGCAATGAATTATCTGAATCAGTACATCTGGAGCAAGGCTTTTGTCTGTCATCATTGGAACAAGTTTTCCCCCTTACACCTTACACCCCTATTCAGATAGCACCATTTCATCACTACATCCCATCCACTCAATAATCTGGTAGTAAGTCTACAAAGAATTAAATTTACAGACAGTAAGCGTTGGTGGGAGTCGTTCTTATATGACAAACGTCTTAACTCTCGCAACTTTCTTGCAGAGCATTTTGTATCTAATAGATGCCAGGGAGTTTTCTCTATCCGCATTGAACAAAGCTACCATTGCCTTACAACCATTGGTTTCCACAACATCCTGGCTTTGCTTTGGTAGAGAAAATGCTTTTGAACAGTCTGTCATTGTCTTTTCTCTCTTGATGATTCATTGGTACCCCAAAGTCTTTCCTATTCCGAATACCCTGGACACCGAATAACATCCTGTAAAGGCATGCAGGAACAACAGATCATTACAAACTGCTTCGCCAAGCACCTGCTTGAAAATTTTGATATTGTAGATGTAGGATTTCGCCTTGTCAGAGCAAAAATAAAATGCAGTACATTTAGAAACATATGCACGGAACAGCAAGAAAAGGTTCATGTCTTCTCCAATGAGGGTGGTTGATTTGAAAGCAGACATATTGATGGCTGCCTTTGCAATCTCAACATCGGTATCTCCTTCCACTTGAATAACGTCACAGCCTTTCTGCTGCATTCATTCCATGATCATCTGGATCAACACCTGCTTGTTTGCCACATTTGACAAAAAGTCCTCCTTTTTCCCAGCAAATTTTGTTACCTTGGTAATGTTCACCTTTCTTGCATTCAGCTTTTGACTTCGCAGCTGACGAGTACAGTCCTTTATACTTGGTCAAACCTCATAACCATCAAACACGACAGTTGCTCTTCCATAGTGTTTAACAGTAAATGAGGCATAATCATTTGCAATCGAGCTGTAGGTAGTCCC
The DNA here is from genome assembly GCA_963556195.1 of Sepiola atlantica. Taxonomy (NCBI): domain Eukaryota; kingdom Metazoa; phylum Mollusca; class Cephalopoda; order Sepiida; family Sepiolidae; genus Sepiola; species Sepiola atlantica. The sequence continues at coordinate 176,311,137 of OY744516.1, forward strand.
CTCCTTCCATTTCAAATGGTGAAGAAGAGATCCTCCGTCTAGTACATTGTGCTCTGTGACTGGAACGGTTTGTGTCACAGCACTGTTCAATTTTGTTTCAACATAATTTCTGAGAGCTGCTGCCAGCTGTGGTTTGTCTGCTTGACGTAAGATGCGCTTTCCTTCAAACAAAGACATCGGGTAGAGACAGAGTTCATAGGACATGAAATCATCCAGCCTTAGATCACCCATCTGTGAGATGACGAGAAAACTCTGGAATAAAAGTACTGGATCAATGCTACGATCTGTAGAAACTTTGACATTCTTGCTCGATGCTAAAGTTTTTGCTTTCAAACTCCGTTTATGAGAGTAGGATAAAACTGATTGTCCATCCATCTTCTGTACAATGTCTTTTCCGATTTTGAAAAGGTCCTGAACATTGACATCCACGTTAGCAGTAACCCCTGTGATAATATTGCATAACGATTCATCGTCTGAAAACGGCTTAAAGCTGTCTAGTTGCTCTGCAACTTTCCTGAGGTCTGTCTCATCTCTTCTCACCCGAGAAGCAGACAACTCCTTATGTTGTTCGCTTGCTGTGTAACTTCATGCAGTAAGTTATTGCATGGCAAGGTTGTAAGCGGATGACATAGTGGACGACATGGCCCAAACTCTTCTCTGATGCTCGGACATCCCACTACCCCGTGTGAGCCCACCATGGATTTTGAGTGAGCACATTAGCGTTTGCTCAATGACAAGATCAGAGCCAAGACTAGCCCAGTATTGGCTACTGCGTCTGATTACATGAAATCCAAACAGGAACTTTTGATGTACTGTAGGGTTGTCATCTTCCAAAGCAGACATTTTCTGGAGATATAGACGAGCCGACTTCAGATAATTTGGATGACCAGTGGCTGCGAATATTGACAAGCAAGAGAAGACGGCACTAAGATGCAGTTCCCAAGACTCCATTCGATCAGCTGCAACAAGTGCCCTAGCAATTCCTAGCATGTGCTGATAGTTTATCCATAGATTGCTGGTTTTGGAGGTCCTTACCAGTTCATTCCTTATCAGAGTTAGACTGTTGTAAATCCTACCGATGGAATACGATTCCAACAATGACTTCAAGTCACATTCACCAGTCTCCATCAGCATGTACAGCCGCTCAAGTTCCTCTACTTGGTCCTGAAAACCAAGTCTATCCTCCAAAATTTATGTAACAATCTGACGTGTGAGACACCGATCCACCAGTAGGTGGCCACGAAATGCTTGTTGCCCTGCCTTTCCGCTCATAGTCGGTCAGTGAGTTCTTTGCTACTTCGTATGTGTTTGGTGTCGTGTGATCCGTTTCGATGGTTGCATCAACGCCTTTTTGAATATCCGTGAAATTGTGGAAAATATCAAAAACTTCGTCACCTGCAAGGTGCAGCAAACACGCTTTTTTTCTACGGTCTTCTTGAATGTCTAAAGCCACGAACACATTCTCAAGTTTCTCCAACCACTTTTGCCAACGATTTGCGTTAGTACTCGGATTATCGTGGACGCTAAAACTTGGAAAATTGGGTATTCCGTTGTAAGACATTTTTTTTTTTTTTTTTTTGGTAATTAAAAAAAAAATTGGATTTTTTTTTTTTTGAATAAAACGTTAGCTCGTGTGTTCGATTACTGTGAGTTTTTTTGTTTGAATTCTCGTCGCCAGTGTTGTGTTCTGGTTATACGCTGAAAGCAAGAAGTGATACGAAGCAATGAGGAACAGAGGTCAAAGCAAGGACAACAATCAACAACGTGTTACTTGTAGTTCGCCCGGTCGATCAAGAGAGTGATGACGTGTCCAGGGTCGTTTATATATACAATCAGAAAGAACAAAGGGGGATAATTACAGATTACTATGTTATGGTGCAAGGGAGATAACTGTTGTCATTTCCAAATGTACGATTGGATATTACACCTCTCTCTTTCTCAATTAAATGTACGCGTGCCTACGTATGGTAAGGGGAGGGAGTTCAGTCAAAGTATGTTTCACCGATTAAACAATTGTCTCAGTCAAGGAGGAATCGTTTTCCTTTCTGTCCCTTTTTTTTTTTAAATACACAATTGCAAACTACTTACGTCGTTTGCAGGATGGGTGGAGGGAATCGTCTTTCGATTCTTCAGAATCAGAATCTGTTTCTTCTTCAGGGGAGCTGACGGAATTTCTAAGACAGAAATAGAGACTTTACTCACTCATCTAACTATCTGATATAGTCCTCAAGGCGTATCGGCGGCAGTCGTTTCCGTGTTGGATTACGTCTTACCACTGGTGGATTATGTTTTGGTGTTACTGTTATGGGCGGTAAATGCGTCTGGCCTTCGTGTCTGGAGTCTGAGTTTTCCTGTTGTGGATATGAGTATAACTCATCTTCAGAGTCTGATTCTATGTTTTCTCTGGGAAGATTATCTGGACTTATCCGCTTAAAGTGAGAGGAATTCCGGGTAACTTGGTAGTCATCTCTTTGTGCTGTCACCATGCTATCCTTTATGCCGATAATCGTCAGTTGATTCGGGTCGAACGGTGGGGATAGCTTGTTGAGACGTTTCTGCTTGACAAGTACTTTGTCACCTAGGCAAAGAGGAGAGGCCTTTGTCTTTCTTTTTGTGTCGGCATAGATCTTCATTTTCCTCTTCCCTCGTGCATCATTCTCCGCTATGTGAGTGTGAATCGGCTTTGACATGGGTTCTTTCAGAACAGCAGGTATGCCGATTTTCATCTTCCTTCCAGTGAGGGCTTCGAATGGAGAAGTTTTGGTTGTACTGTGGGGGGTGGCCCTGTATTGCCTTAGAAAATGGACTAGTTGGGTTTTCCAGTTCAGACCCTCCACAGTGGAGGCGCGAATATACTTGTTTAGTGTTCTCATAAACCGTTCGACCTCTCCATTCGCCTCTGGCCACGCAGGGGTAACTCTTCTGTGGCGGAATCCTGCTTGAGTGGCAAAATCCTTGAATTCTTGCCCTTGGAAGGGGGGACTATTGTCAGTCTTGACAATATCGGGGTATCCTTGTCTGGCAAAGATTGCGTCAAGGCGGGGAATGACCACTTTTGCTGATGTCGAGGGGAGTATCTCTACTTCTGGGAACCTACTGTAGTCGTCGATCACGACCAGTACATAGTCTCCAGAAGGGAAAGGACCTGCGAAGTCCAGGGAGATTTCAGTCCATGGGGCAGCAGGGAGTGGTGTGGTGCGTATGGGCTCACGGCGTGATGATGTTGAGTTGGTAGCTTGACAAGGGATGCAGTTGCGCACTGTCTCCTCCACCAGCTTGTCAATTCCATGGAACCAGACCTTTTCCCTCATTAGCTGCTTCGTCTTAACAACGCCCTGGTGTGTGTGGTGGGCTATGTCTACGGTTCTCTTCTGCAGGGTGGACGGGACCACCAGGCGGTGACCTCGAAGGATGAGACCATCATATGCAGATAGTTCATCTTTGACATGTGCGAGACAGGATAACTGCGGGTCGTTCCATTTTCCATCTGAAAGTGCAATCATCACTTTCTGTAGCAAGGGGTCTTTTCCCGTGGCTAGCTTCATCTCTTCGAGGGTGATCGACTTAGGTATGGCATGGTGAGCCACGTATCTTATATACGCCTCAGCTGAATTGTCCCTCTCGGGTTTGTGGTGAGGATGTCGACTGAGGTAGTCGGCGGGGTTCTGGTCATCTTTTCCCGGCCGGTATACCAAGCTATACTCATATTGCATGAGGCGTAGGCGCCATCGTTCGATTCTGGATGTAGCTGGTTTGAGACTTTTTACAATACCGAGAAGTGGTTTGTGGTCAGTGGTGATGGTGAACCTTGACCCATACAAATAAAGATGAAAATGCTCAGCAGCGTATACAACGGCTAGCATTTCTCTCTCCGTCTGCGAGTATCGCTGTTCCACATCTGTGAGAGCACGGCTGGCATAACACAAGACCTTCCCGTCTTGTGTAAGCATTGCCCCTAGTCCAACGGGGCTCGCGTCTACCAGGATGTTTGTCTCCTTGTTCTGATCGAAGTAGACCATAACTCCAGCTCCAGTCAGGGCCTTTTTTAATTTTATCACTGCCCTCTCTTCTGTCTCTGACCACCTCCATTCTCTGTCTTTTCTTGTGAGTTGTCGGAGTGGCTCGGTGACAGTGGCATAGTGCGGGATGAACCTGGCCACATATTGGACCATGCCCAGGAATGAGCGCACTTCTCCAACGTTGGTGGGCGATTTGCAGTTTGTAATTGCTGCTATTTTGTCTGGGTCTGGTGACACCCCTTTTTCGCTGAAGGTATGTCCAAAAAAAGTTATTTGTTTCACCGAGAAAAGGCACTTTTTCCTGTTTAGCCTGGCCCCGGCATTCTGTAGTCGTTCCAGCGTGGACCTCAAACTGGCATCATGTGAGGCTTGGTCACGTCCATAGACGATAATGTCGTCTGAGAGGTTTTTGACTCCTGGAATGCCCCTCAAAAGATCCGCAATGGCCTTTTGAAATATTTCAGAGGCTGCATTTACTCCGAACAACAGTCTCTTGTATCGGAATAGTCCAGCATGTGTGGTGAACGTGGTGATGTATCTGCTGGACTCCTCCAGCTCTAATTGGTGGTACGCGCTCGACATGTCCAGCTTGCTGAACACCTTTGAGTGGTTTAAATCTGCAAACAAGTCATCCACGGTCGGCATGGGATGTTTGACCCTTTGTATAGCTTCGTTTGCTTTTCGCATATCTATGCAGATTCGCACGCCACTCGTTTTTTTGGGGACTATCACCACGGGACTTACCCAGGGGGTAGGTCCAGTAACATCCTCTATTACGTCCATCTCCTTGAGGCGTTTTAATTCCGACTCGACGTCCTTCCTCACGTGAAAGGGTATTCTTCGTTGTCTCTGTGTCACCGGTGGGATCGAAGTATCGATGTGCAGCTTAACAGTGGGTCCAGAAATCTTTCCCATCTTTCCGTTGAATAATGAGGGGAATTCATCTGGGATAGATGTTGCCACATTGAACGTAAAATTAAAGGATATCATATCCAGTGCCTCAGCAGAGTGGGCACCGAGTAGATTTTGTAAATCGTGTCCGAACAAGGGGTTTTCATTGTCGATGACGAACATTTTTGCTTTGCAGCGTTTTCCTTTAAATTCAATGGGGGTATTGATGAATCCACGGACTGGCATGGCTTTTCTGGACCGATATGCAAATATCTGTGTGGCAGTGTTGTGTATTTTCGGCCTGTACTGGAGACCGTCGTACGTGCGTCCAGACATTATATTAACACTGGCACCGGTATCCAAAACGAAGGTCACTGGGGAGTCATTAACGAGGATGGTGGCTGTGGGTGCTTTTGTCGACGTGGGAGTTTTTATTGTGTAGACAGACTCATCACTCGACGTAGAAAGGGATTCTATATCATTTCGATATGAGTAAGAAATTTGTCTTACCGGTTTTGAATTATATACTTTTGCAAAGTGGTTCTTTTTCCGGCAATTTCGACATTCTTGACCCTTCGCTGGACACTTCACATGTGTTGCTGAGTATCCACAGTAGTGGCAGACACGTCCGGCGTCTTTGCCACGTGGCTGGGTCCTCGGAGTAAACTGGCGATTACTGCCTTGTGTGTGTCCGTAGTTGCGTTTTTCGTCGGTATTTTTTCTTTCTTTTTCTCTGCGTGTGTACTGCCTGCTGTCTCGTTTATTGTTATGTGACGACAGGGCATTAACCACCTCTTCCCGTTCAATGTCTGCGGCTCGTGTGCGAGCTAATTCAATTGCTCTGGCCTCGTCTAGCACTTGTTTGAGCGTGGAGTTGTCTCGAAGTGCCCTTCGTCTGACCTTAGAGGATGAACAGCCTTGGACGATCTGTGCGAGTATCTCCCGATCTGTATCCATGAAGTCACACGTGGACGCTAGTGTCCTCAATCTCACATGAAATGAGTCTAGATTTTCGTCAGCATTTTGCGATGCGCGTCGAAATTTGAAGATCTCATAAGACATATGGTTTGATGTTTACGCTTCCGAGACCTTCTTCTAAAGAGGGAGATACACGTCAGCTTTCGTTTATATACAGAAGAGAAATATACAAAGGGAGACAATTATACAATGTAAGTGAGGTAATTATGAAACACGTTGTTGTCTCCAAATGCAAGACACTACACCTCTCTCCACCTTAATTAAGTGTACGCGTGCGTGCGTATGATAAGCGGGGGGGAGTACATTCCATTATTGTCCATGGTGATTCTCTGATTTCAAGGGGGATCACCGATTATACAATTGTCTCAGTCAAGGAGGAAATCGTTTTTTCTTTTTCTTTGCAAGATACGTAATTGAAGACCAACTTACGTCGTCTGCAGGATGAGGGGGGGGGGGGGGGAATCGACTTTCGACTCTTTTGAATCAATCTGTTTTTGATTCCTATTCTCTCTTCTTCAGGGGAGCTGTCAGAATTTGTCCGCGTGAAGAGTTGTCTTGGGTTGGACGTCGAAACTCTCTCCTTCTTTCTCTGTCTGCATATGTCACTGCTTCTCTTCTTTTCCTTTTTCTTCCTTTCTTCGTGCATTGCTGCCACGTGGGAATCAAAGGTGTTAGATTCCGGGTTTGTTTTTTTTTAACTGTGCGCTACACCGATAAATCTGGTTGTTTACGTTTTTCGTTGTTTTGTTTTTTTCCTTTAAGGAGTTTTTTTATCCCAGTTACGTTGTTTTTTTGGGTTTTTTTTTTTTCCTTCAGTGTTCTTGGTTTATTTTGTTTCATTCGAAGTGTTGATAGCATTCCCTGCTAAATCAACTAGTCGTTGTTTGCACGTGGGCACTGTATAGAGACTATCTGTCCTTTCTGCCAAGGTACGTGGCACTTTTTGGGACTTTGCCAGCTCTCTTCTTATGTAGTAGAATTATGTCTGGGCTTGAATAACTTCTGTTCTTTGTCTCTGATACGGACTCTTTGAATGATTTTGGGCAATATCAGAGTTTGGCCGCATTTGTCTGTTTTCCTCTTTCGTTTCGGCCAGGGACCTGTTTCTTTCTTGCCTTTTCAGTATCTGAAGGTTTCCGTGCAAAACTTCTCCGTTTTTGTTTTGGCACGGGCTCTTCGAAAAGTTCCGGAGCAACATCAAAGTTTGGTCAAAATTGTCTCTTTATTCATTCCGTGTGTTATGTTCTTTCGTTTCGTTCTTCGTATCGTTTAGTTTTCGTTTTGTTTCTTCGTATTTCGTTTCGTATTTTTTTTTTTTTTTTTTTTTTTAAACGTGAGTTGTTTAAAATTCTCGTGGCCTTGTAACGACTTTCATTCGAAGTGTTTTTTCTCTTTTTTTTTTTTAAACGTGAGTTGTTTAAAATTCTCGTGGCCTTGTAACGACTTTCATTCGAAGTGTTTTTTCTCTTTTTTTTTTTTAAACGTGAGTTGTTTAAAATTCTCGTGGCCTTGTAACGACTTTCATTCGAAGTGTTTTTTCTCTTTTTTTTTTTTTAAACGTGAGTTGTTTAAAATTCTCGTGGCCTTGTAACGACTTTCATTCGAAGTGTTTTTTTTCTTAAACGTGAGTTGTTTAAAATTCTCGTGGCCTTGTAACGACTTTCATTTGAAGTGTTTTTTTTTTCTTTTTTTTTTTTAAACGTGAGTTGTTTAAAATTCTCGTCGCCATTTATAATGTTCTCGCTTGTCAATTGTTATGTGAATCTATTAATATTCGGCTGGCGACTAATAGATACTTGTACATACAATGCGAAGCGAGAACGTAGAATGAATAAGAAAGAGAGACATGGTTTGATGTTTACGCTTCCGAGACCTTCTTCTAAAGAGGGAGATACACGTCAGCTTTCGTTTATATACAGAAGAGAAATATACAAAGGGAGACAATTATACAATGTAAGTGAGGTAATTATGAAACACGTTGTTGTCTCCAAATGCAAGACACTACAATGTGTACAACGGCATTTTCACCATATACTATCTCCTTGAGTCTACTGCCATCCAGCAACGTCCTATATATTTACACACCTTATGCATCTGGTGCATCATGCCTTGCCAGTAGCCTGGTTGAAGTGAAAGAAAGCTTTGATGAGTTTCGCTGCGGTTTTGTGCTTCCTTATCTGTCGGAGGTGAATTGTACTATTCATGAAGAATGTCACAGGTTTTTTTCCCTAAATGTCACAATGTTTGCGCCACCAAAACGGCCTTTGGTCACAAATAAAGAGTTTTCATATCGACTTATCAGCTTTTCCTTGAGGTACTGCTTTCCATATGCCGTTGGTTTACTACCTCGTAAGTATTCTCCCATTTAAGTGGCAAGGTCCTATATTGTTATCTGTTCCTCATCGTTTTCCTCCAAGAATACACACACCCAATGTTCTTTTTGTTTATGTGAACACTAGTTCCGTTTCAACAATGACTGATACCTCATTCGATACTTGCACGGTTAACACCTGCAGCACCCTTTTCTCAAAGCACCACGGTCTCATCACAGTCCAAATCCTGTTTGCATAAAGGACAAGTTTCTCTACTGGTGGCTGAACTCATTCTAAGACATAGGATTAGTCAAGGCATGGTGCTCGAGTCAAAATAAAATGAGGATGACTATGTGAATGAACTTGGTGGTGGCTTTGAAATTTTTACCCATATATTGTGAGGTCGTGTTTTGGTGAATTGTGTCGGGTTATATTTTGTTTGTTTTGGTCTTAAAACAGGCTACTTAGAGTATATATAAAAATATATAAAAATTGAAAAATAGGTAGGAAAGGTAATGTAATTTAATAGTGGATTAATGTGGCAAGGAAGTGATGTAAGAAAGGAAAATGTGGCAGATTAAAAGCTAGAGTTTTGTTTGCGGAACTAAGCTGACAGGTTTCGGAGATCTTCCCTTCCCTACATTGGAGAGATTGGAGAAAGACTATGCTATTACTTTGTAAAGAGAAAAAAAAAAATTACAAAAGAGATTATGAAAACCCAGAGCAAAAAATGTGTTATCGTTTTCATTACTATGACAAGGTAGATGAGACGCAACTATTTCTGCTACAGTTAACATACAACCGTCACATCAATGAAAGACATACCATCTGTTTGTGTGGCGAAGATTCTTTCCGACTATGCTACACATGCATACATAACATATATTCACGTCTCTCTCAAGGCATGAACACATTAAGGAGCTAAAAAAAAACAAAAAAAACTACTACTTCAAGGTCAAAAACTAGTCAACAGTAAGTGTTGGGTGGATAGATTCTGACTCAGAAAACAGCAATTCTTCCCCCTTTCTTAGAAACATCTTTCATGGAATGTGAGAATTAAAGGACAAAATAAGGGAAGCGAGAGTTACGAGGCTGCTGAAAGTAAACCCAAAGTCCACTTTCTATTCTCCTTTTATATATAATACAATGTCTGTGTTTGTGTGTTCCCTATAGAAAGAAAGGTTAGAGAATCTACATAAAATCTAAAAATGTATTCTTAGGTAAAATTTGCCGAGGAAGACAATGGAAGTGTTCCCGAATCTCTAATTTCACCACTAAGGGGCTATGAGGGCATAACACCCTTAAAACTCAAATATATCCTATTTTGTTGAAATCATGTATATAATTCGACGAGGGAGACAATGGAAATGATTCTGAATCTCTTCATGCCCCAACCTGTAAGTGAACCCCCCTTAAAACTTCAAATGGTACATCCGATTTTAATAAAATTTAAACTATATGTATAAGACACTTATTCAGAGAGTTTACTAACATTTCAGCTTCTTCTGACTATATTAGGGGGGCAAAACGGGATAGGAAGGGGGGGCAGTAAAAATAAAGAAAGTAATATGGAGCATCGTGAAAAAGTACATAGTAGAGATCATCATTCAATCCCGAGCAACGTTGGGTCTTCCTGCTAGTATTTATATAAAATTAGGCATGTGTACATGTTTATATATTTGTATTACAGGATTCACTCCTAAACTAATTAATCATTATGAATTTTGAAACACAGCCGCTAAGCGTAAAGAGTTCAAATGTGGTTCATATTTAGTTTTAGTTTTATGCAAACGGAGTGAAAAGGAGGAGTGGAAGCCTTTCATGAAAATTCAGATAACTTCAATTTTTGTGAAATTTTAGCAATAGGTATTAGACATCAATTAATAAATATTCTACAAATTCCACTTTTTTTTGTGGAGTATTTTAAACGGTTTTTAGGGGGTATAATATTAGCATACCCTCCCAAATAATTCAGATTTGCATTGAATTTGATCCATAGTTATTAGACACCAATGAAGAAAGATCCCTGGATTTTAATTTTTTTAAGCCTTAAATTTGAGACATTTTCTAGAATCAAAATCATGTAATGAATTTTGATCAAAATTAGTATAAGGATTTTAGACATAAGGTTTACTATCAGGAAACATATCAGGGGCAAAACTGTTCTGTTTGGGAAATTAGTTTTACTTATATATATATATATATATATATATATATACTAACAACGTTGCCCGAGTTGGGGAGGGGGAGTAACATCACATGCAACAATAGAGTAAGGACTAATGAGTAACTTTTATGGGTACATTTATTTTCTAAGTGTGTGTTCCAATAATAATAAAAAATCAATCAAATATAGCTAATTAAACTCCCTATAACCTCTACTATCTAAGTTCAAAATTTCATAAAATATTTTTTAAATCCATAGATACATTTACACGTACCCCACTGTTACACCTAGAAGCTATCTTTAAAAATTCAAAATGATTGTTAATTAGTTTCACAGTTTACTCCACAAACATATATAAACTGGTCATTGCTCCGACATCATAGAAAAAAGCAAATAAAAGCAAAGAAAATCATAACAGACGACAATTTTGAAAGGGAATGGTTGTGCCGCTTTTTACTCTCTAACAACCCTTTAAAATAGAATATTGAATAATTGATCTTTAACACATATTGTTTTAATTTCATGCAAATCATAAATATCTGAAGTTTCAGTCACTTTTATAACCCCCACATAACTACTAAAACATGAAAACCTTTACTATAACATCCTCAGTAAGACGCTGATTACAAACTGAAAACTGATATGTGGTGGACACATTCACATGCAGACAATTTTTCTATATCTATATACTAGCAGGGTTACCTAGCATTGGTCCGAGGGTAAAAAAGCAGTATAGTAAGGAGTAACTTTTATGGATATATTTATTTTCAAAGATTTTGTCCCCTGTGCTCCCCATAAAAATAAATTAAACATAGCCCATTACACTCCTGTTTGTGTGTATTATTTATGTTCAAAATTTCATAAAAATCTGTCCAGTAGTTTTTGAATCCATTGGTACACTTATTTTCAGCTCCTTTTGCTCCCGTCAAAATAAATCAAACTCATTGAACTCCCTTGCATGTCTACTGTGTTCAAAATTTCATAAAACTCTTGTTTATAGTCTTAGTAGTAGTGGTATTAGCAGTAAGAATAGTTGTGGCTGCCGCCAGATTCGTTTATTATGGGGCATACGGACATTTGTTAGTTGTTAACACTACGTGAATCCCAATGTAAAAATAACGAACCTAATGACACCTTTCACTAGATTTCTGACAATAAAATAGGTCCCAAGTATAGAATAGAAAAGATAAACAAAATAAAATTGTGGTCCCTGGTTGTGTATCGGTCAGTAAACTGGCCAATCCCTCAGGCGACGCGATACAAGAAAAGGGATCGTCAAATCCTTTTGAGATGCGACTCGTGTAGAGAGAAGTCACCTGTTTTTCGTCGACATCGACACTGACCAAAATGTAGTCGCAGTTTGGTTTCTTCAGCCCCTGATGCCAACGAGGTAAAAGAATTTTATCTATATTTAAAGTTAAAGTAAATATATATATATATATATATATATATACATATGTATAGCTTCGTTTTAATTTTAATAGAATTACTCCTATTTTGATATTTCTCGACATTTTCGTTGTTTAGATAAATATCTTTTGGCGGTCGCATTCCTCTTTCCTTGTGGTCTTGAGAAAGCACCTTTTGTTTCATGTAAATTTCGTGTCGCTTTTAGGGCTCACTGCTTACTTTTTGTCCTTTTCTTATTTGTGATTTATTATACCCTTTTTAATTTCGATGTACCGTTTTCCATTTTTTATTTTATTGTTAATCTTTTTCTTATTTGCAGTTTTCACAGCTGCATATGTACATTGGATAAATAAATATTCATATAAACATATTGTACGCAGTTGTCAGTTCTCTCACGCAAACAAAGTGGCGAAGAAATCACAATAGTAGTAGTAGGATTTAATCCCTCTCCATGACACGCCTAACGACTCAAGGATACTATCAAACATTTTTTTGTAACGAGGCTATCGACAAACTGGTTTAACTCACTCAGGGTGAATGCCACACCACCAAGTAATGAGGCTATCGAAAGCACCAGGTGGTACGACACGTGGATGTAGAATCACAGATAGCGCAATCTGCAGTTCATTAGTACTTTTGCGAAACATTAGAGAAACAAAGATTTCTGTCCAGTCAGTTTACGGACAAATCGGATCTTGATTTATTACCTTCGCCAAGGAGGTTATGTATTTGGTCAAAATTTGTCACTGTTTGTGTACAGCCTAGCGTCCATATCGCTTGACCAATCGTTACCAAACTTAATAAAAAATATTGTTCATGGTCTAACTTAGAACTGATTTAATTTTGGGATATCTAGGTCAAAGGTCACTGTCATGAAAAAGGTCACACTTTTGGCAATAACTTTGATTCTGCTCATCATAGAGACTCACTACTTGGCCCATATGGTATTTTATCCCGCATCTTATACCACCTTCAAAAGTTCAGTCATAATCGAAATTTTGACAGAATTTCAACTTCTGATTTTTCTCAAATTTGATGTATAGATCTGACACTCTTTGATAATCACCATGCAAAATTTCAGTTTGATCAGATAAATAGTTTTTGACTTAACATTTCAATGGCATAACTTCGGTAATACTTCATACAATATGGAGAAGTAAGGCCCAGATAAGACTTTGTTCTATCCTTGTATTGTCAGGCAGCCAACTTATGTTCTTGGTTGTTCAGTGATTATACAGACATTCTCCATTTGATACTCATGACCTAAAAATTTGTTTTCTTTGCAACTGGGATAATGGCAGATAAATCAATACACTGCGATGATTCTTTTTATATTGGTCAGTGTTCGATGAAGTGAATGACGGACGAAATTTATGGAGAGATAATTCTCCATCGGAAATCCAAAGTCAAGCCACTAATTGCGATGCAGAACACAATCAAGGTCTGTGGAGCGGATAAAATTATCAACCCATCAACTAAATTATTTGCACAAGTACGGAAATGCACACAAGTACGGAAATGGAAACATTTCTCTAATATAAATTAGCTCCACGGCCCCCATCTCTCTTTATAGATGGACAAATAATAAAAATAAACAAGCACGTTCTTGCAACCATATTGAAATCCATAATCATACAGAGTTTCAGTCATGACTGTCCAAAAGCCTTTGTTTTATCACCATTCAATGATATGTGGGGACACTTTAGTGATCATTTCATAAGTAAAATGTGTGATTCTGAATGGGCTTCAAACTCACCGAACCTTACACCTCCCCCCAATTTATATTTGTGGGGTTATTTCAAGGATGTCTCTCAAAACAACCCCCCCAGACACTTTCTGAACTGCAAAGGGCCATCACAGCCCATATCAGACAGTGGCAAAAGAGTATGCCACAGCTATTGACAATTTTACATGTATCAGATGTCCTTATGATTGAACGGTGATAATACAAAGACTGTTAGACATTCATGACTGAAATTGGTGGACAAGTCAGGTATAGATTGAAGTTTATTTGTACAAAATATAGTTTGATTGCAGAAAGGCAATTTTGAAGGATCATCCTGTATGTCATAGGTTCTCAACCTGGGGTTCGTGAACCCCCAGGGTTCACAACAAGATTTCTAGGGGTACTTAGATGGCTGATGAAAGAGGTATGTTAAATAGTAATAATTGCAGATTATGAAATTCAGTGCCTATGCCTTCAAGTTGCTTTCATTATTGGTTTAGAAAAAGCATATCAATGTATAAGTAATAATTCAAAAAGAAAAAAGTAAATATATTATTTTAATAATAAAAAATTAAATGACTAAACAAATGCTAGTGATTCGAACAAGTACTCTTCAGAGTGTGTTACCGAGCACTCAAACATATATGTAACGGAGCACTGAAATGTGTTCAAAGATATATATATATATATATATATATATATATATATACTTTGCAGAATTATTGTAGTATAATGAGTTAGTCAATAAATTACCATATGTTAATTGTCACATTATTGGGGGTTTGGGAAGATGGTTTTATAACTCCGGGGTTACTTAACGGAGGTTGAGAACCCCTGCTGTATGTTATAGTTTACTTCCTGATGATGTTGTCTATATTATTCATGAAGGACATTTACTTCTTGGTATGGTTTTGTCTATGGCCAAAGCACCTGAGATGCTGAACGTGTAGACATCCCAAATCTTACCAATATCAAGTTTCTGATAAAGCATGGCTGAAGGGATTTTTTCCTCCAGTTTGCAGTCGCACATCTACCTGAACATGGTAGTCATTACGCTGAATCCATTGCAGATCAGAAGTGTTTGGGACCCATCTCGCACGGTCATGAAAGATGAACACAGGCTGAAAAAATTTGCCCCTAATCTTGAAGGAAATGTGCCTAGATGTAAGGATTGGTCGCAGCTTCCTAAACCTCCCCCAAGCAACACAACAGCGAGCAGTGATAATACGTTCACAACCACCACCAGCATCCAACATGTCACCCAAGTTGCAGAAGGTAACTTGAATGTGTTTGTAATGCTTACATAAGTAATCAAATATCATGTTTAATGCTTAGGATGCAATTCCATTCACCAAGTCAGCAGAACAAAACAGAACTTCTTTGATTAGTTTTGTTTTATTTTACGGCATATCAACCCTTTTCGGGTTATTTAATGCAAAATACTGTTTTCATGCTTCAAGTTCAATATATTTTCAAATATTTATTCATGGTGTTTCGTTTCGTTGTTTTGTAGAAGAAAATTGTTATCTTGGGCTTTGCAGAACATGATTTGAGTTTTGCAAAGGGAAGGAAAAAAAAACAACAACATCAATGTTTGGTGCATTTTTGGTAAGGAAAGCACAAAACAGAACTTCTGTTAATATTGTTGTAACACTTACATTAGTAACAACTACAAGTGAAAGTGTAGGTGTAACCCGCATCATTCAGATGTTGGCATCAGATCTAAGGTCGAATAGTGTCACTGTGAAACAAGCGGAATCAGATGCCGATGAACTTATAGTTTCAACATCACTTGAACAGCAGTGCCCTCCCCCCCTAAAGTCCAACCGTGGTAGGGCGGTGGCAACGTGGCAGTGTCCGAGCTTCCTAGTTAACAGGGCTGTGGTGAAAATCCAGGATGAGCCAACATCAGGATCATTCATCCTCTAGTCGTCTTTGCATGTGGCAAGCAAAGACGTGTCAGATGTGGAACCACAGATGCATGGAGTGAGGATAACAACATTGATTCTAAGCATGTGCAACCACCATTTCTTTGCATGTTCTAGTTCAAACCTTGCCTGACTTTGTATGCAACTGCTGGGTCTTGCTGCTCTGGGTGTCGAGGGTAAAAACCTGCAATCCTACATGTATAACGAATGGCTACAACAAACGAGGACTTAATTCAGACAAATCAACTCTGAGACAAGATCTCCGTGCGTCCTGTGCAGAAGGCATATTGCAGCAGTGACAGTTGTTGGAACAGATACGGACTTGTTGATCATACCAGTAACAAGATCATCATCGTCAATGGATCTATTTATGCTGTACCAGAGAAATCCTGTGACTTTATTTCAGCAAGAACTCGGAGATACAAGACAGCACATCTTGTTTTTATTATATGCCATCATTGAATGTGATACCACAAAAGCAGTTTACGGACAAGGGAAGGTGAAAGCAATAAAATTGACTTGGATAGGGAAGGAAAATTTGATTTCATACATGAATGCATGTTCACTAGTTTTGAGCGCTCACAATAATGTAGCCATTGCAGAGAAACAGAGCTGAAGTTTGACACACTTAACAAATATAGACAACACATTGTATATAAACACTCTTGTGCCTGTGATCTAATACATATTGACATTGAATGATAAGCCACAGAACAGAGTTTAAATCACAGTTGATCTGTTGTCGACTTTCGAGCAACAGGTTAAACGAGAAATGAACTGAATGAATGTGATTCTTTTTAAGCAGAGTTCAATTTATTTTGGCACAAATATATATAGTTCCACAAGTAAACGGTTTCGCTGTACCACAGTTCTTCAGTGTGTGTCTATCAAAGTTCTGTATTAAAAAAAGCTGTTTCATCACACCGTTTCATGACATCAAGTGGACACTACTTAATAACAAATAGACTTTACTAGTTATTCAAAAAAAAAAAAGTGAATACTTTTACTCTCGTCTCTGATGAAGGATATTTTATCAGAAAATTTTTAGAACACGATTAAAAAAAAAAAAAGAAAATGATTTTTGATAAAAAATATTTGCATCTTATTAGTGTTATAACAGCATTTTGCCTAATTTTCAAATTTAAATCATAACAGATGCTTCAAAAGAACTTTTCCATTATTACTAGATTATTTATATATATATCCTGGAACAATGCGAAAAACGTTCTATGAGCGTTTCTCCTCCGTCTTTTTTAAAATTCTCTTCTTTCTCTCTCCAGCTTTTTTGTTCATTTGCTTTTGACACCTGAGGATGGTTTGACGAAGAATTGAAAACGTTCGTGAAACCTGTGAAACCTATGGAACATTTATAAATTTTTTTGATTTTAATACAAAAAAGACCATCAGAAAAATAGAAAAATTTAAAAAAGGTATAATTAAACAGACGAATTCTGTTATTTTTAACAATGTTTGCATATATATATATACTTAGCATAATCACGTTGACACACCCAGTTTCTGCTAGATCATCAAAGTTAAGCGACATTGAGCCTGGTCAGTACTAGATGGGTGACTCTTATATATATAAACATTATTTTCTGCTAAAATTTTCTTTATTTTTTGTAGTGGTTGTTTTATTTTGTTATTGCTGATTATGGCTAGAGAAGGAAGATATTATCATACTTCATAAATATTATCTACTTTTTGTAGAATGATAGGAAACCACCTACTATAAGACTAAATTTTGTTCGCCTGCTTTAACTTTTCTTTTAATGTTTTCTTGAATTTCCAGCACACAAAACCGCCACAAAAATCCAACACTGATTTCGGTTATATGAGCATACATTATGGTTTTTCTGAACGCTAACCCAATAGAAGATCCGGTTATCCAGTATTACATAAAGATGCTCAAAAGAAGATTATACTTATTTAAAATGTTTTATCCTGATTATCTTTTTGAAAAGTAATAAATTATTGTAAAGTTACTTCACCTTTCAAAAAGGATAGCAGACACAAAGGAAGAATCAAATCAGTCATTTATTTTTTTTGTTCAATTGAGATGGCAGAGTTGGACGAATGAGTAATTTTTTGCTTTGTGGTTGAACAAAAACACTGGAAGGTACAAATAAGGAATTCGTATTGAAAAATCAATTTCGTTTGTCACTTTTATTAAACATCCAACTTCAGATACAAACAGGGTTGCGGAGTTGGAAGGTATAAGGTCTGACTCAGACTCCTAGAATTCCAAAATATCCAACTGTAACTCCTCATTTAAAAAAAATAATTTTTTTTTTTTTTTTTAACTTAGTTAACCCCAAACAAGGCAAGTTGCCATTGTAGACGTAAGGGGCTACTGAGAATTAGGGTGGAAGTTTTGGGGGTCATCTTAAATTGGGAGCTGTGCAGCGAGATGCTTGTTCACATCAGTTTTAAATTTCATCAAGGACAACTAGGCTCTTTCTTTTGGATAGGAAGGATCTAATTATATTAAATATTCGTCCAGTCCATATAAATTAATTTTTATGAAAAGACCTTTATGCCAGATCTTGTCAAAGGCTTTGGATATATCACGCGCTACCGCCCTAGCTTCATCTTCAGTGTATGGTATATGCGTTCAGAGATGACCGTTAGGATATCCGCAGTAGACCGTGCTTGCCTAAATCCATACTGATGGTCAGAAAGAAGTTTATCATTAACGAAGAGCCGGACTATCACTAGATTGATTAAGGATTCAAAGATTTTAGCGAAGAGCATGAGTAGACTGATGGGGCGATAATTCTGAGGGCCAGTTCTATCTCCACAATTCTTGTAAACTGGTACCACAGAGGCAATTTTCCAATTATCAAGGAAGCAAGATTTGGCAAGGCATTTGTTGTAGAGTTTGAAGAGGACAGGGGAAATTTTAAAGTCTTCCAATAATCAGGCGGTCTGTTGATTCTTTGGAGATTAAAAAAAATCAGACTCAACCGACAGACTCAGACTCCTAGCATTCTTACGAGTCCAAGTCTGACTCCAGCTCCTTTCAAAGCCTCCAACTCCCTTAGACTCTGCAACCATGGATACAAATAAGACTAGAATTCTCAACGTTTTTGGGGTTGAGTTTTTTTGGGTTTTTTGCAAACAGAGTAAAAAAAAAATTCTGATATTTGAAATAAAAAACAAAAAAAAAACTGTTGTCTGATGATATTTCTGAAATGAGGTGTTGTCAATATTTGAAAGATATTTTGGGTTGTTATCCTCATCACAGTTGTGACACTAAATCACTATGCACTCATATTTTTTTCAGGTGCCCACAATTCCAGTAGATTGTCCCCGTCCTGAATACAAGCATTGATTAAGAGATATGATAAAAATGATTTATACCTGCAGATTGTGGGTTCAATCACTGGTGAAGGCACTGAAGAAAAAATAAATTAACTGATATAACATATTTCAATGGTGAAGACACAAAATGAGAAGTGTCTGCCACCATGGATTAAATAAAGAGTTCAGTTTTAAATTCTTAGGTTACAAACTATGTCATAAAAACATCTGAAGAAGGCTGGAGAGTGCATCAACCAAAATGTTATATCAACTACAAGGAAGAGAACAGCCCGACATGTATGAAAATCATATAATTTGTTTGGTTACCTTTTTAGATTCAAATATATAGGAAAAATACACCAGTTAAACACATTTGGTTAAAAGATATGGTAAAACAAAACTTCCTTTCAAGTGACAGCTAAAGTCTAACTTGGTTTTTGGCCTCAATTTCTTTTTAATTCCATCTTACAAACTGATTGTTCTTTCATTTCTCATCAATATAACAATTTTAATGAGAAATGAAAGATAATAATAATTCAATATCTATTATTATACTAAATGGCCGACCCCGTGTGTATCTGAGAGTTCAACCAAGTCCCCCAACAACACTCAAGGAAGACTTGGCCGAACTCTCAGGTCCACAGGTGGTCCGTCTTTGACGGTGGAATCGCAAGTGGCTAGCCATCTTATGCTACCTTGCTCAGGACCTCCATGCACGAGCCGCCATGATTCGAAATGTGGTGCAGGCCAGAGAAGAAGCCGGCTCGGCCAGGGTGAGCGGCGTTGCAACAACATTATACCAAATGCGAGTTAATCAACGTTTGTTTACCTAAGGCTTTTTTCCTCTATACTGTAATACCACAAAATACATGCTAAAATGTACTTTAGTTCTGGGATTGAGTTTTGTTTGAAAAAAATTAAATTTATTTTAATTGTTCTAATTAGCTGTAATTAACTGAACAAGGCAACCATCTCTATCGCATAGCTATCTATGTATTTCTCTCAGTTGATGAAACCATTCTTTAATATTTCTTAATGCCTAAGTATTTAGAGAAAGAGTGACTCTTTTTTTTGCAGCGTGGCCATCTAATTTACATATTAGTGTCTGTACACACCACAAACACGTATGTAAATTAAAGAACAAAATAATAAGTCTCTTGACTTCTACAGAAAACTAAAGAATAATAATCTATTTATATAAAGTTATGTATGCGCATATGTTTATATATTTGTATGTACAGGATTCACTCAAACTAATTAACCGATCACTATGAATTTTGAAATACAGCTTTTAGGCATAAGGGTGGGTAATGTGAACTATATTTAGTTTAATTTAGTTTCATGTAAAGGTCTTTGTGAACATTCAGATACTTCCAATTTTTGTGAAATTTTAACAATAGGTATTCAACATCAATTAATAAATATTACCCAAATTTCATTTTCTTTGGAGTATTTTAAAGGGGTTTTAGGGGGCATAATATGGGGCACAACCTCCTATTTGAAAATTCAAATATTTCAGATTTTCATTAAATTTGATTCAGAGTCATTAAACACTACTTAAACAAGATTTCCTGAACTTCAATTTATTTGGAAGACCACTTAAGTTTCAGCCTTAAATTTTAAACATTTTCTAGAATCAAAATCATATAATGGGTTTTAATCAAAATTAGAATAAGTATTCTAAACATAGGCTTGATTTTAATCTCTGTAAGGGGGGCATAAAAGTGATGCAAAACTGTTCGGTTCGGGAAATTAATTTTATCCATCCTGTGACGGGTATTCTTGTTTTATATTATTACTAGCTAGTCTCGCCCGCTAGCTCTCGCTTCACATATATATATAAAAATCATCTTTATTTAATATGTATCAAATAAGATATACATTGCATTGAAATTTGATCTATTTGAATTTTCGGTGGACGTATGGTTTAAATTTCAGTTTGTGTGTGGGTGGGTGGGGGGGCTTATGCCCCTCGGGGACCCTCTTAATATCAAAATTTGCTGAAATTTTGGGAATAGACATAATTTTTGGTCATTTACCTATGGTTTTAATTTCATTTGAATCTAAGGGAAAACAGTTTTCAGTGGGGGTGAGGGGTTGTGCCGCCTAGGCCAGGGACCCTCAGCGTTGAAGTGATATATTTCTTATATAGCCTATGACCTTCACCGAGAGGTCAGTAGTTCACATGCCAATTTTCAAGCAATTCTGTCCAGCAGTTTTGAACATAAAACACAAAAATCAGGCGGACACATACACCCACAGAGTTACTATTTTATATATATATATAGAAAATAATTATTATGATAATAATATAGAAGTAAATAGACTTATTATTTTTAGCTATACAAGAAGAATGTCACAGTTTATAAATTTTCGAATGAAATCAAAGTAGAATAAATAATGGTAGTGGTTGTGACCCAACGGGTTATAGGGACATTTAATAATAATACTAAATACGATGTCTATAATCAGTTTCATTCCACATAGAAAATAAAAAGTTCACTTTATTAAATACTGCAACATCAAGAAGATCAAAATATAAATATTAATTTTGAAATTGTTTCTGGTAATTACACGTTGTTTCAGAATAGTATTTTAGTTATTAGCAGAAGAGTGTCCTCCTCGATTCATTTTGCATGGAGTCCATGACAATGCAGAGTTGACATAAATCAGAGGTCGGCAACCCCTAGCATCCGGGCCACATCCGGTTCATAAGTGATTTTTATCCAGCCTACCAATTTAAATTGTGAACACTAAATATCCAATTAGTATGAAACTCAAATTCAGTAGTTCACTTCATCTGTCCGAGCCCTATTCAGAATTTGAGAAGCCATGTTTTCCTCCCATTTTTGCCAACTTTCAGCAATATTATAGAAATCTATTTAAGTTATTTGGTATCGTTTATGAAACAGATGTGGAACAAGTAACAGAAGAATATCAGTTGGAGTCAATTGACTTACAATGTAAGGAATTATTGAATCTACTGTTAACATCTCCAAGAAATATGTATTGCCAAGCGAAGTTCGTCAATAGAAGAGTTGGGATTAATTGATGTGGAGGAAGTTATCCGAAGTAAAAGATTAAATTGGATCTCTTCAGAAGATTCAAGGAGATTGGTTTTAACTGAAATAGGTGGTCCACAAAAAGTGGGTAGAACCCTAAAGGAATTGGAAACAGTTGGTGGCTGAAGACATAAAAGTTGTGATTGAAAAAATCAAGACGCAAGATTCATGCGAGTAGTATTTTTTGTGTTCATTTATACATAAATAACACTAAACAATCAAACATTTTGAAAATTTTGCAAAATTCAGAAGGTGCAGGCCAAAAATAGCCGTTAGGCTCCATGGGACTCAAAATCCATCATTTTTCGGTGAAAAAGTGGTTTCATGCGACATTGCAGGTCCTAAAACATCCTCAAAAGCTATGAATGGATATAGATGGTTAAATCTGATATAGTACTGTAATTTAGGACCATTTTCAGGCTGTAAAAGGGTTTTCATGAATGTAGAATAGCCAAAAACTAGTTGGCCTGCACCTTCTGAAGTTTGCGAAATTTTCAAAATGTTTGACTGTTTAGTGTTATTTATGTATAAATGAACACAAAAAAATACTACTCGCATGAATCTGAAATTTTCACTCATTATGTCCCACTCCTAATATTAAATGCCTTTTTTTCTTTAAACCTACAGACCAAGGCAACTTTCTGGATAGAATAATTCGTACTAAGAAAATATATTTCTATTATATTTAATAACATGGCCTTCCTCGGAAACACTACACAGCTGTTAGGGGCTCCCTCTCTCCAAAAGGTTGCCGACCACTGACCTAGATCAACCCTGAAGGTCCATGAAAGAAAAAAAATAATTTCTCATGGAAATCAAATTGGGCCTCCAATAAAACAGTTACAGAAAGTAAACGAATGTAAAATCACCCTAAATATGGAAGACCAAAATCAGGCATCGTTTTACAATGCATTGCTACACTTAAAATGAATCTGTGCTATCATTACTTAATAACTTTTACAATCGCTCTTATTAAAAAGATTAAGAAGAAGAAGAAGAAGAGAGAACGAATTACTGCTATGTGTCATCAAAACAACAAGCCTCTGTGATGATTCGTCGTCTGGATAATTTGCTGGGATTGAAAAATTGGTCTCCCATAGTGCTACAGATTTTTTTGAGACAACCGTAAATCTAATGACCAAATAATTTAATTGTTATTTATCATTTTTGGACTAGTTTTCTCATCTTGGTTGTTATTATAACGTTTCGGCCATTTTGCCATTCAGCCTGCTTCACATGACAGAGACAACTAGAACGTTGGTTAAAGTGTGACGGTTATCTTGAGTTTCTGAGTTCAATCTTAGGCAAAGGTAGCAAGACAACAAAAGTATATTTATGCATTTTAAGAATTTGAAATTAGGAATGTTTAAAGAACTTCATGATAGCCCTGAAGAAAAAGTAAAATTTAAAAAAACAAAACAAAGAAACAATGTTTGAAACATGTGATAAAAATTACATAAAATTTCAAACTAGTAAAAGATATTAATAATCTAATATGTTCGGAACACCCTCCCTTGACTAGAGAACATAGGTAAGAATCAGATGACCAAGCCTACATGTGCTTTAGATTGACTTTACATCACAGAGTTAGTTACTTATATTTCTTATACCGTTCTCCTTCGACAAAGGACTGTACCCTGCTTGACTGTCTCTGAAAGCTTAGAGCACTTTCACTCAACTCGAATGCCCAAATACATGTATTTGGGGATTTTAATGCACACCACCATGACTGGTTGGGATTCTCCAGCGTTACTGATGCAGCTGGGAACTCTACCTTTAATTTCTCCTCAGCTCACGACCTCTAACAGACTGTCACTTTTCCGACCCGCCTTCCTGATCGTGCGGACCAGCAAGCCTCACTTCTCGATCTGTTTTTGACCTCACTACCTGTGGCTTGTGTAGCGAATGCCCATAGCCCCCTCGGAAACTTATCATGTTGTGGTAATGATACTTATCACCTTAAAAACTCACCCAAAAGCTGAAGAGCTGTTGCTCAAAACGACGAGAAACTATGAGAAGGCTGATTTTGAATCCCTCAGGGATCACATCAGCGACGCCCCATGGGGTGAAACCTTCTCACTCCCTGCTGATCAGTGTGCAAATGAGCTAACTGAATGGGTCAAAGCAGGCATTGATGCTTATGTCCCTACACAAAAATTCTTCAGCAAACCCCACTCTCCTCAATGGTTCACCTCAATGTGCAGCTGCTATTGCTGATTGCTAGAAACTAGGTACTCATGATTTCTGGAAAATCTACAATAGTGTAATGGACAATCGGCAATTCTCCGCTATCAAATCACAATGACGTTGTTTGCACGGCAACTGATAAGACTGAACTACTTGCCCAACATTTTGCCGTAAACTCCACTTTGGACTCAGCAAAACACCCCCTCCCTAAATTCTCATTGCGGACTGAAGCCATACTTGAGGAGCTGGTCATTACCCCATCTCAGGTCAGAGACATCATAAAAAACTGACACCTCCAAATCCTGTTCTTATACCAGTAATAGTAATAAAGAAATGCTCTGCTGAGCTGGCCCCTGTCCTCTTCAAACTATACAACAAATTCCTTGCTGAATCTTGTTTCCCTGATAGTTGGAAAATTGCCTCTGTGGTACCAGTCTTTAAGAATTCTGGAGATTGATCATCTAAACTACTGCCAAATCAGTCTACTCCCGATCTTTGCTAAAATCTTTGAATCATTAATCAATCTAGCGATAGTTAGTGCTAAACTTCTTTCTGATCATCAATACGGATTTAGGCAAGCATGGGCTACTGTGGATATCCTAACGGTCATTTCTCAACGCATATACCATACACTGTTCAAGGCAGTTGAAGCTAGGGCAGTAGCGCGTGATAAATCCAAGGACTTTGACATGGTCTGGCATGAAGGGCTTCTCTAAAAACTGCACTCATATGGTATTACTGGACGAATATTAAATATAATTAAATCCTTCCTAACAAAAAGAAAGATCCAGGTTGTCCTCAATGGCCGTTCATCTAAGCAACATGATATAAATGCTGGTGTACCCCAGGGATCCATCCTTGGACCTCTACTGTTCCTGATTTTCATAAATGACCTCCCTGATGTCATTGAGACTGAGATAGAAATATTTGCTGACGACACCACGCTCTACTCTTGTCATGAGGGCAAAACCGACTCGCATATATCTAAGGCAATGGTTGAATCCTTAGAAAATTACCTCGAGCCTGTAGTAGATTGGGCTAAAAAATGGATGGTAACTTTTAATGCCGCAAAGACAAAGCTACTTTCCTTCAACAACTACAAGAAACCTCTTCAACCACCGATTATCATGGCAACACCCTACCTGAGAGTTCATCATTCAAACTCCTCAGCCTAACTTTCACAAATAACATGAATTGGAATAAATACATTGAAGAAATTGCAAGGGCTGCTTCAAAGAAGGTGAGCTCCCTTTACTGTGTCAGTAAACTTCTCACACGTGACATTATCCTATATCTCTACAAAGCCACCATCTGCCCATGCATGGAGTATTGTTGCCACATCTGGGCTGGGGCATCATCCACTAGTCTCTCCCTCTTAGACAAGGTCCAAAACCCCATCCATTCACTGTGGAGGTCCCCAGATGCCGAAGAGCTTTCTTTCCTTGTGCTGCTGGACTCTGGAACTCCCTCCCTGCTCCCTGTTGGTACTGACATGCAGAAATTTAAAACTAATGTAAACAAACATCTTGCTGCGCAGCTCCCAAATTGAGTAGTATAAGAGGTTCTTTTTCCCATATTGACTAAATATATATGTGATTTTTTTTTTTAAATGATACTAAAATTTGATGTTTTCTTGCTTGACTAATGAAGAGACCTTTTGGAATCATCTAAAGTATAATACAAAATAAAATTTTCTAAATTGTTTTAGAAACAATCGTACGCCAAATATTTGTTGTGTTTGAATTTTTGGAACTAATATAAATAATGTTCTGATTTTGTTTATCTCAACTTGCTTATATATATATATATATATATATATATATATATATAAAACAATTATTTATAAATAAATATTATTTTCAAATTGACCCATATACACATGTTTCATGCCAAACCTGCAATCATCAGTATGGGAGGAGACAATTTATGCCGGTCGCACGATTTGAACCCCAATATGAAAGTCATTCTTAACTCAGTAGTTGGAGCGCTAATCATTGCGGCCAACACACATTGCCTTGGAAATGGGAGAGTAGATTAACGTCTAAATTCCAAATTCAGCAGGCATGTTAGCAAGCTGTCAAACAGAACTCGATATGCGGGGTCTAGAGTATTGCATTACACTATAAATGACTGCTTGCCGTCAACCTACTTATAGTGCTCCATCTAGCGAGAGCTTTGGACAATTATTTATGAATAAATATTTTCAAATTAACCCATATACACATGTGTTTCATGTCAAACCTGCAATCATCAGTATGGAAGGAGACAATCCATGCCAGTTGCACGATTTGAAAAAAAATCAAGAAATATCATTAAAAAAAATGAAAAGGAGTTTGGTTTGTCCGTTTTGTGGCATATCAACCCTTTTGGGGGTTATTTAATGACAAAATACAATAGCTACATGGTTTCAGTTCTTTAAATGTTTGAAGTAGAAACAATGTCAATTTTGGCACATAATAATTTACTTAACATTCTTTAGCAAATTTTTTTAAAAACAATTTCAACTCTTGAAAGCCCTGGCTCAATGAAGAAGTTAAACGCTTTGTTTGCAAATCTCGCTGATGTTTTCGGATGACTAAGAGGTTGTTCTTAAAGGGTTTCTAGGTTTTAAATATTTTTGAATTGTCCCACATTGATTTTTTAAAACTTGGAGTAATTTTTAAGAAGAATTTTTGATTTTGAGCAATTTTTAAATATACTTATGTTTCTGCCTTAATAAAATCACCATTTGCGTGCTTTCAAACATGTATAATTTTATATTGTTCTAAGTAATCAATATTTATGGAGGTTTTAAAGTTTGTTTTTTTAAATCTCGAATTTTACGATGAAATTTTTTTTTCATTTTTAGTGATCTAAAAACCATTGAAATTGTTACTTTGAATAACTAAATTGATTTTTTCTGCAAAGTATATTGACCAAGTTAACATATCTCAAATTTGCGATTTACAAAATTTTGTTACCATGATTTGGATTTTCAAAACTTTATTTATTTTTTTAATTTTTGGATGAATCATTTTTCATCTTCAGTAAATTTAAAATAAATCATTTTACTGTTTCAGAAAATTGAGATGGTAAACTCTGAAAAATTAGAAGCCTAAAGCAATAGCATAAAAGCTACTCTGAACTACAAGTGCTCAAAAATAAGGAAAATTCAAAATTTCCAAAATTATCCATTTTTTCAAATACCTGTAAAATCTGTTTAGAAAGACCAATTGAGCTGAAAATTTTAGGAAGGGTCTAACTCATAGCTGAAGAGATAGTGAAAATTTGAAAACACAGAACCTTCAGGACAGACCTTTGTTGAACTTGATTGGAATGACCCAGTAATGGTTATGATGTAGTTGATGATAGCTGTCTTTATTATGAAAGTAGGTTATACAAATACAGGTTAGCGAATGGAATGCAAATTTGGGTTGCATCTGAAACTCAAGGCAGTGTTGTTTTTACAGTTTGTGATTAAGGAAAGTTGGTATGTAATCAATAAAATAAATATTTGTTTTTTGTGTGGTTTTGAAAGGAATGTGTAAAAAATATTTTAGATTTTGATAAATACGGTAAGCTGGTTGGAAAACAATGGAGAGTAGACTTGATTTCGAGAAACGAGTATATCCTGTGCATTGCTCCCCCATTAGAGCTTCGGGAGGGAGCCCACTGTACATAGAGAAATAAGTATGAGAGACAGCAATAAAAGTAAGCAATGTAAAATCATTTTTGTTCAAGTCTTCATTGTTTCTAACCTGCAGGAGAAAATGAAAAACAATCAACTGCCAAAAGATACCAAGTAAGTCCAGATTTCCAATCTTTTTTTGTTGTTGATACATCTTGACAATTTACAAGCAAATTCTCTCAAAGATAATGGCTACATGACACATAATGATAAGAGGCAAGGTCACGCATAACTATTAGAAGTATATTACAGACTTTCATATGTAATTACTGTTTACACTTAACTCTAAAAGTATATTACCCAAATAATATAGAACCACTGTCAACAAAAAGAAGAGTCCATCAGGCATGTGTACACATTGTGATGATGTCTGAAACCTGGTCAGGGAGAGTTGAGAACATGCGTTGCATGGAAAGAAATGACATGAGAATGATACTGTAGATGTGTAATGTGAGTCTTAAAGACAGGCTTAATTTTGATGACCTCAGAGGAAGATAAAATCTGAACAGTATAGAGAGATGTGTGCAGAACAAGAGATTTTGATGCTATGACCGCATTGAAAGAATGGATAATAGTTCTTGGGTTAGTAGATATAGAACAATAATGGTAGCAGGTCCAGTTCACAGGAGAAGGCTAAGGAAAACATTGGAGAAAGTGATAAGAATGAACTTGAGAGATAGAGAGATAAATAAATAGCTGGCCAGAGATAGGTTAGTTTCAAAGTCAATTTCTAAAAGTCGTCCAACACATGACAGCATGTAAAATATTATGATGATGATTATGCCCACATGATTAAACTAACCAATAAGCTATTACCTTCATATGGAGCAACAGCAGATCCTAAATCTCATTTCCTGTCAATCATACCATATCATTCTGTTATACTGTACTTAGCTTTAAAAGTATACAAGACTCTCAGGGGTCTAGAAATTCGCCCAGTAGACAACCCATGACCCTTTGGGTCACCTAGATAAAACAAAGGATATCTTCCACCCATCTGCTCTCTCTGATATCATTTTGTAACGTCATACACCGTGCATGGTTATCCTGACCTGTTTTAATGGATGATGTCATCCTTGTGTGAAGGTCATCCATTGTGCACATAAACAAACAAGGTAACAAAATTCCCAGAATTTTAGTAGTATTATATATATATATATATATAGATATATAGATATAGATTTATAGAGAAACACGTGTAGGGAAAAAACTCTTTAATTTTGATAAATCTAATAAATAAACTTTGAAAGGAAAAAAGTCTTTTGTGGTGATGAATTATTTCGTGAACGAAATGTTTTGGTAAACTTTAAAAAAAAACACATATATATATATATATATATAAACATGACTGACTTTTTATTCGGAAAGTACATGGTCTAAAAGAGTAGTTTCGTTTACTAGGTCATTAAATGCATGGAGACAAGCAGGATCTACAGACTTTTAGTAGTAAATAGATTACCACATAATATTTAACACATAATAATGGGGCTTAATTATTCAGATATTTGGGGGAGGATGAAGAGGCAATAAAAATAAGGCATGCCAACATCAACAAATCAAAGAAATAAAAATTTATAGACAGCAGAAAAACATTCTTTGGAGTATTCGCATCTTGGATGTTATTCTCACAACGTTTCAGCTAATGTAACCTCTGACCTTCTTCAGGTGTGTCTTGTCGAACTCAGAAAATCTGTACGGAATTTTGAATGGAACCCATAATTTAATCCACGAGAGTAGCTTGCTCTCATTCCGTCAGCCATGACCGGGTAAAAGTCTCCAGTAATTTTTATTTTATTCTTAGTATCGCCCGTAGTAAGGATTGAACCTTCAACCTCCAGAAGACTGCCACTTAGAACTGATTATTACTTAACACTTTTATCCGTTACACCACGGATCTTTGTGTACAGATTCCCCAAGTCCAACAAGATGCACTTGAAGGTCCGAGGTTATATCGGGCAAAAACATTGTGAGAATAACACCCAAGATCAGAACAGTAGTCCAAATAATACAAATTATCAATCCTCATCTCAAAAATTTCGAAACACAAAAAAAAAAACATTGGTTAGTAAACACGAAATTGATGACATTTTATACATACCCGCCGATATCTTAAATATCGCGCACAATATTTCCAAACATAGTTAATCTGAAAGCAGAAGAAACACTAATGCTAATACTATATGTTGGAAATACAAAATTGTGTGAATCTGACAATTGAATCTTTAAGACAAATTCTTATTAAAGCACGTGATACAATCTGATTGTTCATTGATATGAATAAAGGTTCAAAATATGGTACTTGTCATACGTTGTGGAATGTTTGTTTTGATGGCAATCATGTGGTATAGTTAACAGCTGAGAAGTCAAAAACAAACAAAATATACAAACAAATAACTTCAACCAAATGCATTAAAATTTAGTTTTCTACCAACCTGGATAATTGTAAAGTGTGGAAACTGATCGTAAGATTCATTATCTCTGAATGTTACTGTTACTTTGACTAGCCGAATACGAATTAATCAAAGATGGCGATCGATATTTTTTTCTTTTAGATGATTGCTAATTTCAGGCTTAAAAGATAGTAAAAAAAAAATTTAAAAAAAAAGAAGGTTTACTCTACCACTAACCCTAAGTCCGGAGGAGGGGGAGCAGACGGACTTAGGATAAATGGTAAGATAAGTTATTTCACTCTTTTTTTTTTTTTTCTTTTTTAGCTATTTCTAAGGAATGAAACACTAACAACAACACAGATGGGTCGGCTATATTGGATTCTGACTATCTGAAAGACATATCAACAAAGTCTTATATCGAAATTAAAAAAAAAAAAAATTGAAAGTTTCAGAACACTAAAATTATGCAGGTCGGTAGAAAATTAAATTTTATTGTAAAAAAAGTTATTTGTTGTATATTTTGTTTGTTTTTGAACTATCAGCTGTTAACTATACTGCATGATTGCCATTTTTTGATAGATTAAGTAATATCCGATAACATTTTCAAGAGAGATATTTTAAAATAAATATGAAAGAACTTTGGAGGACTTTCTGTTTTATGTTCTAGATTAGCAATCATTTTATAAGTTTTCTTTAAAATACAACTTTGGAGACTTCAAATTAAATTATTCCTAATAATAAATTTGATATATTTGTATTATTTGGACTACTGTTTTCATTTTGGATTTTATTCTCACAACGTTTCAGCTGATGTAACCTCTGACCTTTTCAGGTGCGTCTTGTTGAACTCAAAAATCTGTACGGAATTTCGAATGGAACCTTTTATTTAATCCATAGAGGTAGATTGTTCTCGTTCCGTCAGCCATAACAGAGTAGAAATCTTAAGTAATTCTTAATTTTGCCCACAAAGGTTCCGTTTTAAATTCCATACAGATTCGAGCTCAACAAGATGCACCTGACAATTCGCTGTTTTGATACCTCATTGTAATACAGCTTCCTATTCCAGTAGCTTCTTTTCAAGAACTGCAGGCTTGTGGAACTCTTCCTGCTGACTGTTTTCCGATTTGGTTTTGTCAAGACTAAGGCCAATAGGCATCTCTCGTCTTTGCGATAATCATATTTCGTCCTTGTTAGAAATTTGGCCTCTTCAAAAAGAGGCCAAATTGGTGGTCGATGAGTGAACATCAGTTTTTTTCCTGCTCCTGGGGGAGAGGAAGTTTTAATTCACTGAGCACATGTTTTGAAGGACACATATCCATATTGAAATGTGGATTCCTTGGTAGCCTAGACAAGTTTGAAAACTTCGTTTGAGGGACCTTTAGTGTTTAGTGCTTGCAAGAGGCTAGTGAAATCGACATCCAATTCCTTCCAGTGTATCTGGCGACTGCCATATGTATTCGTCCCTCTGTCCAGCGTGTGAAGTGGGATGACAAAGTTATGAAGAAATCTCTTTGATTAAACAAATTTTATTATTGGTGAAGTGTCGGCTTTACAAGTTAAACTTTTTTAACAGCAGATTTTAAACCTTTCAACTGCCAAAGCTAACGCTGCGTCCTTTGAAAATATGCGAGTACTAATAGGGGTGGGACGTAATGGATTCATGCGAGTAGTATTTTTTTTGTGTTCATTTATCTATAAATAACACCAAACAATCAAACATTTTGAAAATTTTGCAAAATTCAGAAGGTGCAGGCCAAAAATAGCCGTTAGGGCTCCACAGGACTCAAAATCCATCATTTTTCGGTGAAAAAGTGGTTTCGTGTGACATTGCAGGTCCTAAAACGTCCTCAAAAGCTATGAATGGATATAGATGGTTAAATCTGATATAGTACTTTAATTTAGGACCAGTTTCAGGCTGTGAAAGGGTTTTCATGAATGTAAAATGGCCAAAAACTAGTGGCCTGCACCTTCTGAAGTTTGCAAAATTTTCAAAATGTTTGATTGTTTAGTGTTATTTATGTATAAATGAACACAAAAAATACTACTCGCATGAATCTGAAATTTTCACCCATTACGTCCCACCCCTAGTACTAACTGTTCATGCCTATTTAAATATTATTTGTTTGAAACTTTAGGATGTGCTTACTCTTTTCCTATTGTATTTTATATGTCATTGTCCATTTGTTAAAACGATGTACTTTGGTTTTGGAGCCGTTTCAAAAGCAGTTCCTTTATTCTTTATTTGTACTCTTTGTGGTTGTTACGAGGCGCATTTATTTGCTCGCATAGGAACATTCTGCAACTTTGTTGTGTTCCCATTTCAGGAGATTTATGGAAATAACTTTTTTTTTTTCTTTCTCTACTTTAAAACAAGACCTTTTTAGGTGTTATTTCTAACCCCCACCTTTTTATTGTTCTATTTCATGTGGGTATTCTTTTGCGTTTTGTCTTCTGCAGTTTTATCCGGACAAGGATAAAATTCTGATAATGAGAACAATAGTCTGAATAATCCAAATGCAAATTATCAATCCTCATCTCAAAAGTTCTAAAACATAAAATTTATATACTTTTAGATTCTATTTATTTCTCAATTATTGGACATATAAACCTCGCAAACAGCTGACAAAGATTTGCTACTTAGGAAACGTAAGTAGAAAACAACCAAAACCTGACAAATTAATTCTGTTTGAGCAAGGACCATCTAAAAAAAAAAAAGATGCATTATTCGTAAATTGTTTTCATTAAGTCTAAAGAGGTTGATGGTACTTCAGTTTTACAAGCACAAAATGATATTCTCCCTCTTTCCCAATATTAACAAGAAAAGAAAACTATAAACTTAGATTTCCTTAAAAATATCCACATATTTTATTTATTTTTTGCTAATAGATGAAAATAGTTTCATGCTAAAGTAAAATTTTTAAAACGTGTCCTCATTAACTCACACAGAAATGCAAATAATAGCCGTGAAAATAAGTATTTGTTTCAAGAAAGAAAAAAAGCTAAACAGTATGGATTGCTAAGTTATGTGACTACACAAAAATACTAACAAAGAATGGGGAGGGGGAACTGGGAGAAGTTATTTTAGGAAAGATCAGCACCCAGTGAAAGTTTGAACATGAAAATATTATTTGCAAAGAAACAAAAACAAGAAAAGAGTTATGTCTTTTATAAAGCAAAAGAATTGTTAAGGTCTATGAAACCAAAACATTTACAGAGAGATGGGTTGGGAAAAGAAACAGAAACTTCAAAGAGGTTTTAATTCTATAGCATTTTTTTTTGGGGGGGGGAGGCGGAGAAGAATAGACTATTTTTTAATTATTTTAAACAAGTCATAAAATGAAGGAAATACTTTAAAAAGAAAATATTTTTTTTTAAAAATGGAAACAAAATTACATTCTCCCTCTTTCCCTACATTATCAGGAAAAAAGAAATCTCCATAAACTTAGATTTCCTTAAAAATCTGCACTTGTTAAAAAGGTCCCAATATCATTTTATTTATTTTTTTGCTAATAGATAGATAAAGTGTCATGACAAAGTAAAATAAAGAAAAGAAAATATAATTACTCTTTTCTAATGTTACATAAATAGATTGAAAAACTAACATTTTTATTATTATTATTGACAAACAATTTGCTAAGATGCATCAAAAAATAGTTGGAATCGTTTAGTAAAAGAGCTCACCTTCATCTGGACTTGTAGGAGGAGAGTTTTAACAGGTGATGATTTGTTTGTTTCTTTAGTCGTTTCAGTTGTTAATTATACCTGGAGGTTTTTTTTTTTTGCTTGTTTGTTTTTTTTGTTTGTTTTTTTGTTTGTTTTTGTTTTTGTGAGTGTCCCTCCTCTCTTGAGATTCTAAGAACACTTCCCAAGTTTTTCTTGCGGTCTTTCTTCCCCCGTGACTCCCCGTTTTTTACCCATTCAAGTTGCCTAGAAAAAATAAACAGCACTAGTATTTTGAAACATACAAAAACACAACAGCGTGGAATCTTCTTTGACAAAGCAGTAGTGGGATAAGGAGTCCCAGGCACGGGCTCTTCTTATCAATAGTAGGAGTACAAGTATTACAGTAGCAATGGTTACAGCAGTATAAATAGTAATCTGTATGAAATAGTTATCAAGGCAAAATAAAAGGTCTAATAGATTTAACGATATGACAAGAGTATTGGCAATTTAACTTGCTCATTTGAAATAAACATGCCAGCAAAGGAAAGAGAAAAATAAAATCTTGCAAGGGATAGTAGAAAGGAAAAGCCATGAAAGGAAGTGAGAACCGACTGAGTAGGACTCAAAAGTGTCACTCGACACACTCGCTACATAGTACAGTGAGGGGGTACAGAGACTATGCAGAAAAGCAGTATCACCAACTAAGCTTGTATCGAGAATACAAACATCATTAGCATATAACTAAGAGGTGAAAAGGTGCAGTGAAAAATTGACTAAATGATAAGCAAAGGAAGCAGACACAATTGTTGATTCTAAATTGGGTGAGGGGTGGGGGGTAGATTACACCCAAAATGAAATAGAGACACTAAAAATATGTGGTTGAAATAATTATAAGGTGACAGAACCTAATCTATATTAACAAGTCTCAGTGTATGTGTGACTGTCCGTTCTTCAATTTCAGTATCATAAGATATCATTTGTGGTAGGACTTGAACTGACAACTCATGGATTAAGAAGAGTCCAGTGTGATATCATCTATGCTATCAGCGGGGGTTGTGGAGTCTGAGTTGAAAGAGTTGGAGTTGGAGCCGGATTTTTAATCCCTGAAGAATCAACAGACAGTCTGAATATTGGAAGACTTTAAAATAAGGAGTTGAATATTTTGGAATTCTAGTAGTCAGTCACCTTATACTTTCTGACTCAAAGAAATGCTACAAAGACTTTAAAATAAGGAGTTCGATATTTTGGAATTGTGAGTCGGAGTCAAAGTCAGATTCGGACCTTATATCTTCAGACTCCACAACCATGTTATGAAGACTGCATAAGCGAATGGTTCCAATTAATGTATTTTATTTTAATTTTAATTTTATTATACAATCATCCATGTTGAAAATTACTACTTTTTGCTTAAACTCACGATTTGTGGGTAACATAAAATACTATTTTCACCCTCCACCAAAAATACAAAAAAAAAAAAAAACGTTACAAAGCATGAGTTTTAAAAGAAAAGTTATGAACTAATGCACAGCTTTCTTTTTTTTTTACTTGTAAATTATTTTGACTACTAAAGTGAAGACTACCAAAAATAGAGTTTCAAATTTAAGACAAAAAACAACTTTCAATTTCTATCAATACAAATAAATATTCTAATGATAAAACATACAATAAATGTTTAATTGAGCATTTCACATGATAAAAAAGGTTTTATATTTATTTATATTGCGTAAGAAAATATTTTAAATCCTAAGTAACAAAAATCCAAGATTTTGTGATTATTTACTTAATAATTTTTACTTTCAGCATCCTCATAACTCTCGCTTCCCTTATTTTGTCCTTTAGTTCGCGCATTTGATGAGATGTTTCTGACAAAGGGGGAAGAATTGCTGTTTTCTGGGCCGGAATCTATCCACTTAGCACTTATCGTTGGATGTTTTTTTACCTTGAAGTAGTATTTTTTTTTTTTTAGCTTTTTACATAAAGTGGCTTCATGCCTTGTCTGGAGCGATTTCCATTCAATAGAAAACAAAAATTAAACCATATTTGTTTTCAAAATTAAATTATATTTTATATCAAGGCAGGAAACTTATGCATACAGAGATATGCAGTTAGTTAAATTGCTAAAAGGAACCCAATACTGATACTTATTTTGCATAGCAATATAATTTAATTAAAAATTTTTTAAGATCATAATTTAAAATCGTACGCAATTAAAATTACATTAAGAACTTAATTTCATTTCAATAATAATTTTGATGTTCAATTCAGAAAATAAAATTATCAGTGAATGTTTTAATTTAATTTACATTTATTTCAAAATTAATTATTAAAAAATGTTAAATGACATTGTTTTTTTTTGTATCTATCAATCCAAATATATTTTCTATTAGATATTTTAGAACTAGTACTGTAGGGTTTGCCTCCGCAAGAACTACTCAAGTTAAAGACAACATTTCTGAGATAAATTTTTATGAGTTATCCAATGATATGGTATTATCTGTTAATTGTTGGTTTCAAGTGGTGATCAATTTCCAAATTTTAGGCTGTGATGGTAGAGACGAGAACTTACCGAACTCAAATGACCGTGATGTTTTGCTTGTCGAGCGTCCATTTACAATAAGGAAAAAGCGCATGCACAGAGTAGACAGTTTTTGTACGTGTTAGTACATGCGTGAATACCAACACGTTTTAAAAGACGAGATATGATAATGAGTCACAAGGGAAAATGCAGTGGACATGAGCAGATGAGAAAGATTCGTTCAGCTAGTAGAGCATTCTTGGTAGTTTGGTAGTTTTGGTGTTGTCTGAACAAAAGTTTCTGCCGAACTTTAGACCTTCGTTGAGACCTTATTGTGCTAAGAGAACATTACAAACAATAAGTTTACTAGATAACAACTGTGTCCCCACCTCACCCTTGAAAATTCATTTCTGCTTTCTTTTCTTTTCTATAATCGTATTCTTTCAAAAAATAAATAAAAAGACCATTGACTTGTTTTTTTTTGGTATTTTTCGTTCTTTCTCGTAGCAATTTTAATTAGTATTTATGTCTAAATAAATAAAAAAAACTTAATATATTTTTATAAAAGGAAACCAGAATCACATATATTGTACTGATTATCTAAAAATATAACTGCGCTCCTGAAAATTACTTCCCAACACAATCCTGAAAATTTCGGTTTAATGATTTCAAGTAGTGAACACGAATTGATTTGTGAAGCAATAGTTGGTAATACAAAAATTAGTAATCCTTGTGTTTCATTCCATGAATAACAGAGAGAGACAAAGAATAAAAACTCAATCAACAAAGCAATCTAACCTCTGACCTTTCTGTAAAACTCGGGAATCTGTACGCAATTTCGAACAGAACCCTTTATTTAATCCACAGGGGTCGCTTGCTCTCGTTCCATCAACCAGCCATGACCAGGTAGAAGTCTCAAGTAATTTGTAATTGTATTCTTAGTATCGCTCGCACCGAGAATTGAACCTTCAACCTCCAGAAGACTGTCACTTAGAACTGTTACACCACAGGTTCTTCGGTTTTGTTGTTTATATATTTGTATGTATAGGATTCACTCCTAAACTAATTAACCAATCATTATGAATTTTGGAACACAACTGCTAGGTGTAAAGGTGGGTAATGTGTGCTATATTTAGTTTTAGTTTTAAGCAAAGGAGGCAATGGGGGGATTCAGGTGGCTCCGAATTTTAACAATAGCTATTGACATCATAAATATTCACAAATTTCAGTTTCTTTTGAGTATTTTAAAGTTTTTTTAGGGAGAATAATATCGACGCAATTTGAAAATTAAAATATTTCATATTTGTATAAAATCTGATCCATTGTCATTAGACACCAATTAAGCAAGATTCCTTGAATTTCATTTTCTTCTTAAGACCAGTTAAGCTTAAGACTTAAATTTTAGACATTTTCTAGAATCAAAATTATGTAATGGATTTTGATAAAAATTGGAATAAGTATTCTAGTCCTAAGGTTTAGTAGCATTATATTTTGATTTTAATAAGGCATAAAAGTGGTGAAAAATTGTTCTGTTCGGAGAATTAATTTTACCCATCCTGGGACGGGTATTTTTCTATTACTTTTTTTCATTCTCCTGTTATTTGATATGAGAAATGTCTTTTATAAAAACGACATTTCTCATATCAAAAAACAGGAGAATAAAAAAAGTAATTAAGGAATGTGATTTGCGAGTACATTTCAATGATAAATTTAATCTAATATTTTGTCAATAGCAAATAGAATGATTGGATGATTAAAAGTTTTATTTTGAGAGATGCAAATGTTAAATTGTAAGAATATATAACACTCTAGTCTAATAAGATCTCATATAGAATAGTGTACTTAAGCCTGCCCAAACAGGAATCAGAAAGTATTAAAATTAGCTGTACAAAGTAATCAAACTAATAAAGGATCCCAACTATGAAAAATAGGTTATAATCCAAATTTTAGGTGAGAAAGGAAAAGAAATTCACACAACATCAACCGACATGACACCAGGCAAAATAGACAAACACCACTATCCAGTTTTCTGGCTAGGATCAAAGTGAAATATCTGTTCTTTAATTCATTTGCAAAAAAATTAGTACAAAGCTAGAATCATGTAAAAGCGAGTTATAAAAGAGGAGGGCATAACCATCCAAAGATCAGCGGCTCTGAATGAACTGTTTGGACGTCGACAGGCTGACAACGGCTTCCGGCAGTTTGTTCTACAGCCCAGGGATCTGAACTGAGAAAAAAGCCTTCCAACTATTCAGCCGAAATCGTTTCAGCTACAGCTTCTGAGTTTCCACAAAGCCCTATCTGCAGAGCTGGTGTGAAGAGGTCACGTGGCACATTGTAGTTGCCACACATGATGTTAAAGACGAAAACGAGGTCGCCATGCAGTTGCTTGTGCTTCAGTGAGTACAGGTTGAGGGTCTCCTTTGTATTTTTTGTATATTGATGAACTCATTCTTTTTCTACTGAATTTCTTTGAGAAGCTTTTTCATGGCCTTTTAAAAAAGTGCAGCTAACCTATTGCTCTTGCAGTCTCGCATGAAATAAGTTTTTCCATAATATTTTTTCTTCTTTAAATGATTTTAGAAACTTCTGTTCGAATTTTATTCTTCAGTCTTCAATTAGTCGTTCTAATCACAAATTAGTTTCTCTTTTCCATGCTAACTTTAGTAAAAGAACAATTTATTTTCAAATTAACATTTTTTTTAAAGTATGTTATAATTTTAACCAATTTTCTTCAATTAATGCAATGACCAAACAATAAACAGTAATCATGTAGTTTCCTGACCCATGTAATTTTATCGGAAGGATGATAATGATATGCAGTAACTCAAAGAAATGTTTTTCTAAGATTATGACATGCTGGATGTATTAGCATTAAAATCAATTTAGTATTATGCATGAAATAGAAAAAAAAATTTATTTTTTAATTAGTGGACACACGGTTCTTTCTGGCAGGGTGCAAGATGAACGTTCCCTGGACTGGTTGATCTAGGGGGTGGGAACGGATAATTGTTGGGACGGAGCGAAAAGAAGTAAAATCTTAGTGAATTGTATACAAATAATTTATTTAAAATATTTATAAAAAATTATTTTGTTTTTGCTTCTAATCGCTTCATCTTAACCATTCTCCGTTTCAACTTTTTGGATCAACTAGCTTGGGAAACGTCTGTCTTGTATTTTGTTGGGAAGAGCTGTGTTTCGGCTAATATATTAAGGGTTTTTTTTTCCTATTTCATATGTGCTATTACCAGTGATAAAAGTGTTTAGGGTTTTCGGGGATTTCATATTTTAGCATATGGGAGATATAATCGAAGGCTTTAAGATTAAAGAGACCTCCACAAAGTCGACTAAAATAACAATTCACCAACTAGTAGAACAGAGGAAAAAGAAAATGATGAAACAACAAAGACAGAAACTATCAGAAGTCGCTGAAGAAGTGTTTACAAAAATCAAACATGTGTAGTGTGAACTAAAGTTGTATGTTTTCCATAAGTGTAATTTAATAAACAGTTTTTTTTTAAAAATATTTTAATTTGAATCTTTTTGAAGTTATTTTATAGTTTCAACATAGATCATCATAATACAAATGATCTTCATTTTTTTAGTTTGTTATATATATATATACTGATTCCACAAAAATATAGTTTTATTACTAAAAAAATTTAAATTGGAAAAATAAATTCATGTAAAATTTGAAGCTCAGATATCACCAGAAGCCACCATAGCCTTCTATTTTATGTCAGTAAAAGTAAAGTTTCACAAATCATCATCATATTCGGTTTAACGTCGGTTTTACATGCTGGCATGCATTGGATGGCTTTTAGAAATTGACTTTCAAACCTATGTCTGGCCAGGTCTTTATTTATCTTTCAAGTCCATTCTTATCACTTTCTCCAGTGTTTTCTTTGGCCTTCCCCTGTAAACTGAACCTGCTACCTCAACTGTTCTACATCTACTAACCCAAGAACTCTCATCCATCCATTCAACGTGTCCATAGCATTGAAGTCTCCAGTTTTACACACATCTTCTTATACTGTCAAGATTTAATCTTCCTCCGAGGTCATGAGAACCGCTTGTCTATAAGATTCAGATTACGCATCCTTCGTAGCATTTTCATATCATTTCTCTCTTCATCCAACGCATGTCCTCAACCCTCACTGGCCAGGTTTTACTTCCATACATCATCACACTGTGTATACATGCTTGATAGACTCTTCCCTTGGTCGACAGTGGTAATTCTCTGCTGCTTAGTAATGGCATGATCACCATTTTAATATTAATATAAAATATTTTCAGTTTTTTTGTAAATTGTCACCATTCCATCGATGTACTACAAATAAAATGAAAGTGAATTCCATTGGCTTTTCATAAGATGGCAGCAAAATAAGGATGGATAGTCTCATTAAAGCGAAATCTTTTTTAAAAATCAAAAAAGACACATTGCTGCATTATTAGACATTTACAGCAATGGTACTTTTATTTGTCATATCAACCAGGATTGCGGAGTCAGAGATTTTGGAAAGAGTCCGAGTTGTACTCTTAATAATGCTAAGAGTCAGATTTTTTTTAATCTCTGAAGAATCAACAGAAAGTCTGAATAATGGAAAACTTTAACATAAGGAGTCAGTATCGGATATTTGGAAATTCTAGGAGTCAGAATCGAGCCTTATACCTTCTGTTGATAACTACAAAATAGTTCCTGCTATAACCAGAAACGTTTTGCCATTCATTATTTACAAAAGATAACTATGTTCTTTTTCTATGTAAAAATTTGAATTAGGAAAAAAAAAAAAAAAGCAAATATCTATCACTAATGGAGATTTGGTATCTGTCTGTAACCGAAACTATACTATTACTTCTATTCATTGTACTATCTTTCAATGCTCAATTTAGGGGAGGTATTGAAGTATCTGCTATGTTGTCATGAGACCATCCTCCCAACATTACCTCCTTTTTTTTTGGGGGGGGGGGTAGTGTAATATCTATTCTGTGGTCATGATACCATCCTCCTAGGGATCACATTCTCTTTTTTTGGCAGGGGGGGGGGGTAGTCTTGTAATGTCTATTATGTTGTCAGGATACCATCCTTCTAGGCATGACCCCCTCCTTTGCAGGGGGGGGGGGAGGTAGTGTACGTCAACAAGAAATTGTCACGATCGGTTGTTTATTAGCAACTTAACATTTATATATACTAGCAAAAATGTGTGACCGGAGGGAGCATATTATTGCTATTTTAAATAATATATTTGACATTAAAACGTTTTAGCAATGTTGAACTGAACCTTCAAACTTGCTGAGTGAGATAAGCAAGGTTTCTTTGTGCACCTAACTAAATAGTAATGGCCTAAATTTTGAGCTGATCTTTTTAAATCTATTCGAACTCTAAAGACAAAGGATGATCAGACAAAGAAATAAAGAATAGAGAAAAGAAAGAAAAGGTAGAAATAAAGAACAAATAAAAGAATGGTCTCATAGCAATGAATTTGAGAAAAACCTTTGCCTACAACTATTAATTAGCTGATCAATTTGCTAACTTTAATATTGTTGTACTTTAGCCAGAGGTCCGGATATGAGGAATTGGTCAAAAAGTCTAAATATGAGGAGTTATGTGCAAGCATCAAAATGTTTTTGCAGTAAAAAAAAAAAAAACACAAAAAACACACAAAAGAGAACAATTTGCAAATGTTGAACACAATAACACACAATATAAGAAAAGATAATTTTAATTGCAATTAGATATTGCTAAGACAGACTGTATTTAATATGCTGTGATACTTCAGATATTTCAATCAACTATGTATGCAATTCAAATAAATTCGATAAATGTTCACAATCACTGTAGTAAAATGATTCTTCCTCTTCTAATGCCATTCTCAATTTCTTCTTCAGTTCATTTTGCATTTTTTTTTCTCAAATTTTATTGTCAGTGAGAGACAATTTTTCACCATGTGCGTCGTATTGCAATCGTCATCATATTTGGTTTAACGTCTGTTTTACATGCTAGCATGTGTTGGACTGTCCGCCTAGATAAATGCCTCTCTCTTTTTTTTTTTTCATACCTTTTTCTATGTTACTGCAGGTTTCCTTGCTACCTTCCATTTCTTCGATGTTACTGAATTTTAAATGAACAAAAGTGATTTTCTTAATAGTGTGATACTATGGAATGGCCCCCACCCTCACAACTAGAATCACCAGGGAGAGATTATCTAGGAATGACAAAAAAGACATTCAAAAGGACGGGTCGTTTGAACTTCAGACAAGTGACGTCATTACAGTTGGCTGGATGGTCAAGATAAGGAATTCAGAAAGATGTTGAAAAAGTGGAAGTCTTTCAATTCCGACATTGGATGAAGGGGCGGGGGTGTAGAGATAAGAGAAAAAGTAAAGACAAAGAAAGGCAGAAACCGGAAAAGGAAGTAAAAGAGTGAGTTAGGTAGGGACTAGGAAAACGAAGTAAAGGAAAGGAGTCAGTTGGACTGGAGAGAGATTACAGAGCCGGGTTGTGGACAATGGGATTAGTCTTAGGTAAGATTAGAAGGCCAGAGATGGGAGAGTGAGCTCTGGCGTAAAGACATTAGTGACAAGACCCTAATAACACACACACTCCCATGTCCCAAAAGTCATTCCATGTAACATGCCCGTATCTGTGTTATTGTCTTTATTATGTAAGTAAACTTTCGCTGTGGACTATGGTTTTGCACTCCAACGACTGACTACACTAGAATCCTCAACACTGTCCATAAAAAGTAGAAGAACCACTGTGCATGCATTTGAGGTAAGGTGGTCAGCTGAGGGCGTGTAAATAGTTGTCAATATCCCAACAATAGTTCGGATATGCGGCACTCTAGATAGGAGGAGTTTTACTTTATATTTATTCTCGATTGTAACAAAGACATTTAGAAATGTTGAATCAGTTGGGAGGAAGAGTAATCATTACTTTTTCTGCAGACTATTATCTTCATCAACACGGTGAATAAACATTGAAAAAAAAAAATCATCACTTCATTGGATTTATGTATGAAACATCATTGTACGCAAATAAGTAAAAACAATCAGTTTTGAATGCAGGAAAAACATCAGCGTAAATGAGCAATACACCTGGAGAAGATCAGAGAACACACGGGTCAAAACGTAATACACATGCAACGCTGATTTTCCGACAACTAATGGTCCGGCATACCTTTTAATCCAGACAAAATCACAAGTAGATGGATCTATAATCAACTAGATATTGGATAAAGGAAATCTATCCTGACATCTAGCTGTACTTATGTAGTGTTAAAATCAGTTCTTCTCGCAACAGATGTTTTGTTACACACGTAACCAGTTTTTTTGTTTTTTTTTTACACACAGTAGTACTAAGCTCAATCATTAATTTTTCTCTGGGCGTTTCATATTCCTTCGTTCATTTATTTTGTTTTTTACAAATACATTAGCTCGCATCACATACAAAGTTCATCTCAATAACTGTAGAGGGTTAATCTCTTTCTGGCCATCCCCTGTAGAGGTGGATGGAAGAGCTCAAAAAAGAGG
This sequence comes from Sepiola atlantica, assembly GCA_963556195.1. Taxonomy (NCBI): domain Eukaryota; kingdom Metazoa; phylum Mollusca; class Cephalopoda; order Sepiida; family Sepiolidae; genus Sepiola; species Sepiola atlantica. Next base: position 176,354,888 of record OY744516.1, read on the forward strand.
TTTGTGCGATTCAATGTTCAACACCCAAGAGAAAGATTTTACTGGCTTCTTTGTCACATCGACTTCCTGATATGACGTCATTAACTGACACATTGAAATTTAAGCTAACAGAAAATTCCTCTTCACTTAATCTATCTTTATGTGGAAAATTCCGTCCCTAAAACACTCCAGTCCAAATATAGCTACACTTCCTAAGCATTGTCCGGGAGTCTTTTTACTTTCATTTTTATTTCACTTTCTTGCTTAAACTATGGATCTCATTTTGTTGGGGTTTTTTTTTTTACCAAATTATTCTTTTTAAATAGAGTTTGGAAAGTTAAATTTTATGATTATGGTATTGTTGTAGTCATTAAATTGATAATTGAACCAAATTGTTATGAAACTATAACTAATTTTGTTATGGTAATGTTTAATCTATAAAATTATTGGACTCCAATAACTTTCAATCTTTTAATACATGAGGATTTGCTAAGAATTTTAAAGCCAGAAATGATATTCTCTACTCGACAGTTTAAATGTTTCCAAATTCCTTTCAAATATCGAAGGGTCACAAAGTAAATAATTTTTTTAATGACTAACCGATTAAGGCTGGCTTCTTTTTTTTTCTTAATGGAAATCGCTCCAGACAAGGCATGAAGCCACTTGATGCAAGGAGTTAACAAGAACAAATATGGTTATCACAAAGACAAGAGATGCCCATTGGTTTTAGTCTTGAAAAAACCATGGTTATAGGTAGGAGGAAAACAGTCAGCAGAAAGAGAGTTCCACAAGCCTGCGGTTCTTGGAAAGAAGCTACTTGAATAGGAAGTTGTATTACAATGAGGTATCAAAACAGTAAATTAATGGAGACCACTAGACCAACGAGTCAAACGAGCTGGAACAAAAGAAACAGGGAATAGATCACATAATTCTGAAGAACACATGCCATAATAGTATTTATAGCTGGAACACAGGAAGAATGACAATTCTGAAAAGCACATGCCATAATAGTATTTATAGAAAAGACTGAGACTAGCAACATCACGTCTGTGAGAGAGAGGCTGCAGAGAAGAAGAAAGGGTAGGGCCAATCAAATTACAGATACGTTTCTGTACCTTATCAAGAACCCTCAAATGAGACAGAGATTCACCAGCCCAAATATGACAACAGTACCCTATACATGATCTGATTGTAGAGAGAGAATAGCCTCAGGTGTGAGAGTGTTTGGAGAGATAAAGAGAACCGATTTTATGAGAAGCAAAAAGAGCAATGGATCTAATGTACGAACTCCAAGAAAGATTTGATGAAAGAGTAAGACCAAGAAGTTTCAGAGTCGATTTCTCCTCAAGAGCAGAGGCATCCATGAGTATCTCAGGAAGAAAAGAGACACGCCTACGATTGAAAGACACGAGCTGAGTCTTAACAGGATTAAACGAAACAAGCCATTTCGTACCCCAATCCACAACTGAACCCAGGTCAACTTCTAGATCAGCTGCATATTTCGACTGATCCGAGAGAGATGGACGAGAAGCAACACCAAAATAGAGAATGTTATCATCAAAATAGATGTTAATTTTCTGAACAATATTCTCTGGAAGATCATTAATATAGAGAAGAAACAGTGTTGGGCCTAGAACAGAGCCCCGAGGAACACCAGCATTGATATGAAAAGAGAATGAAGAGACACTGTCCAAAGTTACTCGCAAGCTTCGATCAAAAAGAAAAGACCTAATAATTTCAAGAACCTCACCACCAATACCATAACTCTGAAGTTTGTGTAGGAGACCAGAATGCCACACTGTCAAACGCCTTTGAAATGTAAAGCGCAATGGCTCTTCCCTCTCCTGAATTATCCATAAACCAGCAGATCCGCTCAGTTACAACAGTTAAAAGATCAGCAGTTGAACGAAAACCAGGAAAGCCATACTAAACATCACTAAAGAGGCCAAGACTTTTCAGAAAATGAATAAGCTTGACATTGACCAACCTTCAAAAACTTTGCTAATAACAGAGAGGAGACTAACCGGATGATACTTTGTTGGGTCAGACCGATCACCAGCATTTTTAAAAGATAAGGACAACAGAGAACTCCTTCTAACAAGGGAAACAGGGCTTAGACAAATAGAGATTGAATAATTTAGAGAGGATAGAAGAAAGTTCATGTGCACAACAACAGGAATTGAATCAGGACCGGAAGCCTTAGACTGTTCAAGATCAGAAAGAACCCTAGCAACCATCTTTAGAGTGATAATAATAGAATCAAGAAACTGATCAGTTTCCAAAGGAAAATCAGGAGGAACAGCACCAAAATCATCAAGAGAAGAATTGTCAGCAAAAAGACGAGCAAAGAGATCAGCCTTATCCTTAGAAGATGAAATCACCTGAAGACCATTAAAAAGAGGAATAGCAGACTTGCCACTATTAATAACACTATTGTAGATTCTCCAAAAATCACAAGAGCCAACCTTTTGAGATGAGATAGAGTCACAAATCCTTTGAGAATAGCTAGACTCAGAGATTGCTCTCTTGCAGGCATTGCTAGCTCTTCTGTAGGAATGTCTAGAATTCTCAGAACCATCCTGACGATACTGATTAAAGTAATTGTTATGATGGGCAATGGCAGAAGCACAAACAGATGAAAACCATAGAGCAGAATGAGGTTTGGTTTGAAACTTACGATGAGGAATGAAGGTGTAAATTCCAACAAGGAGCCAGTCAGTAACCTCCCTAGCAGCATCATTCGGAAACATACCACAGATAGAATGCCATGGAACATCACATAGGAAGCTGCAAAGCCCATCCCAATCAGCCTTCCTGTAGTTGAACGTCTTCCTATGGAAGGGACGATCAATAGAAGACTTCACCAAAAAAATCAACCTCAACATCAACAACAGCATGATCAGAAGAACCCAATGGAGGAGAAGAGTAAATATAACATGAGTCAGGAACAGAAGTGAGAAAAAGATCAAGTAAGGATGGTTGATGAACATCATTATCAGGAAAACGTGTGGGGAAGGTGACAATTTAGGACAAGTCATGAAACATAGAAAAGTTAAGACAGATTTTACCAGCTAGATCTTTGCGGTTAGAGTGAAGGAGCCAGTCAGAACGATGAGCATTGAAGTCACCAAAAGCAATGATGGAGCTTGACGGATGAATTTGCAATGCATCATCAATACTTCTGGATATAGCATTAACGACAGAGCAGTCATTGTCAAAAGTGAAACAATACAAAAAAAAGAAGAAATATGAAGTGGAGTGCAGCAAAGACAACCCCAGACAGATAAAAGGACACCCATAAGATTCAAGGCTGGGGACACGTGCAATGCGAATAAAAAAAGCAAGAGCAAGACCATGCAAAGAAACCGAAATGCATTCTGGTCGATTTAATTTTGTAATTAAATTATTTCATTAAGTAGGATTTTTTAAATCTCGTTTTGCATTTTTGATTTCAATAAATATTCCGTTAGTGGCAAATACAAAATCATTCAATATGTAATTATGAACGTCACATAGTTATGAGAAAAACACAGACACACGTAAAGTTGTCTTATAATTTTATTAATATAGGGATAAAATAAATCAGATTTAAACTTATCCATTTTTTAATAGAGAGAGCAACAAACAGAAAATAAAGCTGTAATATGATATGCATTGCTTTCTGCAGATAATTAAGAAATTCTTTTTTTAACTTTTTTGCTACAGATTATGCAAATGTTTTGAATCTTTTGAAAATTGGCATTGATATTAACTTGACAAGAAACACTGAACAAAATTGCACAGAAAAAAGCAAACAAATAAACTTAATACTGTTTTTATACAGTTTTAAGTATGCTGCATTGTTATCACAAATCAAAGACGACAGTCTAAGATTTCTGATAACAATGAAACGACCTGAATAGTTAATTTTATAATTTACCATGAAATAGAATGAAAGGGAAAATAGAGAATGAATAAGAGAGAGAGAGAGAGAGAGAGAATGAATAAGAGAGAGAGAGAGAGAATGAATAAGAGAGTGAACGAGAGAGAGCGAAAGAGCGGAAGAGAGAGCGAGAGAGCGAGAGAGAGGGAGCGAAAGAGAGCGAGAGAGAGCGAAAGAGAGGGAGCGAAAGAGAGCGAGAGAGAGCGAAAGAGAGAGAGAGAGCGAAAGAGAGAGAGAGAGCGAAAGAGAGAGAGAGAGCGAAAGAGAGAGAGAGAGCGCGAAAGAGAGAGAGAGAGAGCGCGAAAGAGAGAGAGAGAGCAAAAGAGAGAGAGAGAGCAAAAGAGAGAGAGAGAGAGCAAAAGAGAGAGAGAGAGAGCAAAAGAGAGAGAGAGAGAGCAAAAGAGAGAGAGAGAGAGCAAAAGAGAGAGAGAGAGAGCAAAAGAGAGAGAGAGAGAGCGAAAGAGAGAGAGAGAGAGCGAAAGAGAGAGAGAGAGAGCGAAAGAGAGAGAGAGAGAGCAAAAGAGAGAGAGAGCAAAAGAGAGAAAGAGCAAAAGAGAGAGAAAGAGCAAAAGAGAGAGAGAGAGCAAAAGAGAGAGAGAGAGCAAAAGAGAGAGAGAGAGAGCAAAAGAGAGAGAGAGAGAGCAAAAGAGAGAGAGAGAGAGCAAAAGAGAGAGAGAGAGAGCAAAAGAGAGAGAGAGAGAGCAAAAGAGAGAGAGAGAGAGAGCAAAAGAGAGAGAGAGAGAGAGCAAAAGAGAGAGCAAAAGAGAGAGAGAGAGAGCAAAAGAGAGAGAGAGAGAGCAAAAGAGAGAGAGAGAGAGCAAAAGAGAGAGAGAGAGAGCAAAAGAGAGAGAGAGAGAGCGAAAGAGAGAGAGAGAGAGCGAAAGAGAGAGAGAGAGAGCGAAAGAGAGAGAGAGAGCGAAAGAGAGCGAGAGAGCGAAAGAGAGAGAGCGAAAGAGAGAGAGCGAAAGAGAGAGAGAGAGCGAAAGAGAGAGAGAGAGCGAAAGAGAGAGAGAGAGCGAAAGAGAGAGAGAGAGCGAAAGAGAGAGAGAGAGCGAAAGAGAGAGAGAGAGCGAAAGAGAGAGAGAGAGCGAAAGAGAGAGAGAGCGAAAGAGAGAGAGAGCGAAAGAGAGAGAGAGCGAAAGAGAGAGAGAGCGAAAGAGAGAGAGAGCGAAAGAGAGAGAGAGCAGAAGAGAGAGAGAGCGAAAGAGAGAGAGAGCGAAAGAGAGAGAGAGCGAAAGAGAGAGAGAGCGAAAGAGAGAGAGAGCGAAAGAGAGAGAGAGCGAAAGAGAGAGAGAGCGAAAGAGAGAGAGAGCGAAAGAGAGAGAGAGCGAAAGAGAGAGCGAAAGAGAGAGAGAGAGAGCGAAAGAGAGAGAGAGAGAGCGAAAGAGAGAGAGAGAGAGAGCGAAAGAGAGAGAGAGAGAGCGAAAGAGAGAGAGAGAGAGAGAGAGCGAAAGAGAGAGAGAGAGAGCGAAAGAGAGAGAGAGAGAGAGCGAAAGAGAGAGAGAGAGAGCGAAAGAGAGAGAGCGAAAGAGAGAGAGAGAGAGCGAAAGAGAGAGAGAGAGCGAAAGAGAGAGAGAGAGAGAGCGAAAGAGAGAGAGAGAGAGCGAAAGAGAGAGAGAGAGAGCGAAAGAGAGAGAGAGAGAGCGAAAGAGAGAGAGAGAGAGCGAAAGAGAGAGAGAGAGCGAAAGAGAGAGAGAGAGCGAAAGAGAGAGAGAGAGCGAAAGAGAGAGAGAGAGCGAAAGAGAGAGAGATAGAGCGAAAGAGAGAGAGAGAGCGAAAGAGAGAGAGAGAGCGAAAGAGAGAGGGAGAGGGAGAGCGAAAGAGAGAGAGAGAGACCGAAAGAGATAAAGAGAGAGAGATAAAGAGAGAGAGATAAAGAGAGAGAGATAAAAAGAGAGAGAGATAAAGAAAGAGAGAGAGATAAAGAGAGAGAGAGATAAAGAGAGAGAGAGATAAAGAGAGAGAGAGATAAGAGAGAGAGAGAGTAAGAGAGAGATAAAGAGAGAGAGAGAGTAAGAGAGAGATAGAGAGAGAGAGAGATAAAGAGAGAGAGAGAGAGAGAGATAAAGAAAGAGAGAGAGAGAGATAAAGAAAGAGAGAGAGATAAAGAGAGAGAGAGAGATGAAGAGAGAGAGAGATGAAGAGAGAGAGAGATGAAGAGAGAGAGAGATGAAGAGAGAGAGAGATGAAGAGAGAGAGAGATGAAGAGAGAGAGAGATGAAGAGAGAGAGAGATAAAGAGAGAGAGAGAGATAAAGAGAGAGAGAGAGATAAAGAGAGAGAGAGAGATAAAGAGAGAGAGAGAGATAAAGAGAGAGAGAGAGAGATAAAGAGAGATAAAGAGAGAGATAAAGAGAGATAAAGAGAGAGAGAGAGAGATAAAGAGAGAGAGAGATAAAGAGAGAGAGAGATAAAGAGAGAGAGAGATAAAGAGAGAGAGAGATAAAGAGAGAGAGATAAAGAGAGAGAGATAAAGAGAGAGAGATAAAGAGAGAGAGAGATAAAGAGAGAGAGAGATAAAGAGAGAGAGAGATAAAGAGAGAGAGAGATAAAGAGAGAGAGAGATAAAGAGAGAGAGATAAAGAGAGAGAGATAAAGAGAGAGAGATAAAGAGAGAGAGATAAAGAGAGAGAGATAAAGAGAGAGAGATAAAGAGAGAGAGAGATAAAGAGAGAGAGAGAGATAACGTGAGAGAGAGAGAGATAAAGTGAGAGAGAGAGATAAAGTGAGAGAGAGAGATAAAGTGAGAGAGAGAGATAAAGTGAGAGAGAGAGATAAAGTGAGAGAGAGAGATAAAGTGAGAGAGAGAGATAAAGAGAGAGAGAGAGATAAAGAGAGAGAGAGAGATAAAGAGAGAGAGAGAGATAAGGAGAGAGAGAGAGATAAGGAGAGAGAGAGAGATAAGGAGAGAGAGAGAGAGAGATAAAGAGAGAGAGAGAGAGATAAAGAGAGAGAGAGATAAAGAGAGAGAGAGATAAAGAGAGAGAGAGATAAAGAGAGAGAGAGATAAGGAGAGAGAGAGATAAAGAGAGATAAAGAGAGAGAGAGATAAAGAGAGAGAGAGATAAAGAGAGAGAGAGAGATAAAGAGAGAGAGATAAAGAGAGAGAGATAAAGAGAGAGAGATAAAGAGAGAGAGATAAAGAGAGAGAGAGATAAAGAGAGAGAGATAAAGAGATAGAGATAAAGAGAGAGATAGAGATAAAGAGAGAGATAGAGATAAAGAGAGAGATAGAGATAAGGAGAGAGATAGAGATAAAGAGAGAGAGATAAAGAGAGAGAGATAAAAAGAGAGAGAGATAAAAAGAGAGAGAGAGTAAGAGAGAGAGAGAGTAAGAGAGAGAGAGAGTAAGAGTAAGAGAGAGAGAGAGTAAGAGAGAGAGAGAGAGAGTAAGAGAGAGATAAAGAGAGAGAGAGATAAAGAGAGAGAGAGAGATAAAGAGAGAGAGAGATAAAGAGAGAGAGAGAGATAAAGAGAGAGAGAGAGATAAAGAAAGAGAGAGAGATAAAGAAAGAGAGAGTGAGAGATAAAGAGAGAGAGAGAGATAAAGAGAGAGAGAGAGATAAAGAGAGAGAGAGATAAAGAGAGAGAGAGATAAAGAGAGAGAGAGATAAAGAGAGAGAGAGATAAAGAGAGAGAGAGAGAGAGATAAAGAGAGAGATAGAGATAAAGAGAGAGATAGAGATAAAGAGAGAGATAGAGATAAAGAGAGAGATAGAGATAAAGAGAGAGATAGAGATAAAGAGAGAGAGATAGATAAAGAGAGAGAGAGAGAGATAAAGAGAGAGAGAGATAAGGAGAGAGAGAGAGAGAGATAAGGAGAGAGAGAGAGAGAGATAAGGAGAGAGAGAGAGAGAGAGAGAGAGATAAGGAGAGAGAGAGAGAGAGAGATAAGGAGAGAGAGAGAGAGAGAGATAAGGAGAGAGAGAGAGATAAGGAGAGATAAGGAGAGAGAGAGAGATAAGGAGAGAGAGAGAGATAAGGAGAGAGAGAGAGATAAGGAGAGAGAGAGAGATAAGGAGAGAGAGAGAGATAAGGAGAGAGAGAGAGAGAGATAAGGAGAGAGAGAGATAAGGAGAGAGAGAGATAAGGAGAGAGAGAGAGAGAGATCAGGAGAGAGAGAGAGAGAGATAAGGAGAGAGAGAGAGAGATAAGGAGAGAGAGAGAGAGATAAGGAGAGAGAGAGAGAGATAAGGAGAGAGAGAGAGATAAGGAGAGAGAGAGAGAGATAAGGAGAGAGAGAGAGAGATAAGGAGAGAGAGAGAGATAAGGAGAGAGAGAGAGATAAGGAGAGAGAGAGAGAGATAAGGAGAGAGAGAGAGAGATAAGGAGAGAGAGAGAGAGATAAGGAGAGAGAGAGAGAGATAAGGAGAGAGAGAGAGAGAGAGATAAGGAGAGAGAGAGAGATAAGGAGAGAGAGAGATAAGGAGAGAGAGAGATAAGGAGAGAGAGAGATAAGGAGAGAGAGAGATAAGGAGAGAGAGAGAGATAAGGAGAGAGAGAGAGATAAGGAGAGAGAGAGATAAGGAGAGAGAGAGAGAGAGAGAGATAAAGAGTTAAAGAATGGGAGAAAGAGGAGAAAAGAGAAAAGGAAAGAACTAGAATCATTCCTGCTATGAAAGAATTGTTAACAGAAAACTGCTGCATTTTGCAGAGAAAAAGTAAAATGCATCAAAAACAATTTTAAAATCATCCTTTTTGTAACATTTGTATTTTATTAAAATAATAGACACTAAAATCCATAAAAACGAATTTTTATGGTTTATAATCATTTATGTTGCACTATAGTTTACTAATTATTTGATACTAAATTATAAAATCTTTCTAAACGGCATCTTGTATTACAACACAGCTGAAGTCTTGTTTTGTTGAGACGTCCTAAGTTGTTATTCAGTGGACAGTGACGTCTCTGCTCTATGCTCTCTTTCTTCTTGTTGGAGTCGTCTCCTTCATAACAACGGTAAAATTGTCGTTTCCCAACCACGGAAATTTAACTCTAAACTTTTTTCTTCTAATGGAGATTTTCCATATCCTAACCTTATAAAAATATTTCTACAATAATTATTACCTCAACATTAAACATTTTAGACATCTTTATAGAAAAATGTCTTATAGAGTTATTGTTTTTTTATTATTATAATTATTAATCTAAGAATCAGTTAATTGGGTTTTGTAAAAATATTAAAATCAACCTAGTTTAGAGTGCGAAAACGGGTAAATATAGTAACATTCCCTTCAATTTTAACTTGTAATATTTCCTTTATTTTAGGGAGTTATTTTGATAAAATTTGAATGTAAACAAAATTAATATTTTCTTTTTATAAATATACAATTCGTTCTCTTGTGTCATTAATAGTTTTTTTCTCAGGCTACTTCACGTTGTCACTATGTTCGGTAACAGGCAATTTATATTTTAGGTGAAAAAATGTTGGTGTTCAAATTTGGTGTGCACGATGTTCTGTATGCATATAAAGATAGTCCCATCTTAAAGAAAAAGAGCCACTCGTCAATATGGTGGGATTAATGTACGTTTTTAAGTTGTCTTTCCCCCAAAAAATCCAAGTTGAAAACTTTAGTGAATGAAATACAAAATTTTTTGCCCTCTTACCAAATCGTGTTTCCGTCTGTTTTTACATGGCTAAATCCAAGGGTTTTTAATTATATTGATTTACTATTAAATGGAAAATATAGCTCGATCTCTAATGTGCTATGAATCATATTAAGAACATTACCTATAGTGTAGTATCAGTTCAATAGTCATGATACCATTCTCCCAGAGATTACCTTCTCTTTTTTCAGAGGGTGGAGGTGACAGTGATATACTAGCAGAAATATGTTCCCTCGGGTCGCATATTTCTGTGAGTCGCTGTTGATAATATATTTTTGTTTCTATCATTTTGTGTGATATTTATCATTTTTTGGATACGCAAGACTTCTCAGAATATCATATGAATCAATACATTATGTCGATATCAGTTTCGGGATATAGTTACATGAATCTAGATATTTTTACAAATTCTCAAGATTTAGGTCAACTCAACCTTTGTGGATTGACAAAAAAAAAAATCATTATTCAGCAGAATAATTAAACAAAATGTGAACTAAAATAGAAGGTAAGTTATTTCGGAGTGAATAACTCGCCTTCTATAAAGAACAGCTTGCCTTATTTGCTGATATCACAGGGCATCATTTAAAAACTGAGATTTGTGTGAGTTAAATGAATAGGAAACAAGAAAGGTTATTTCGACTCAATCGGAAGAATCATTATCTTGCGCTAATGACCTAATGTATGACAATTAACACCCTTACTCCTGAATGTTCCTAAAGTCAGAATCCAGTATTTAGATTGAACATCAATCAATGCCACAATTAGTCCCGATGATGACCATTATAGCAGCAACACCATGTTGAAGTTCTCAGCTGGTCAACAGCCAGTCGGCATCATCATCACAACAGCTGTAGTCAATTCCAATACTTTATAAAAAGGTAGATAATAAATCTTATTGATTGCTGTAAAACTGTCCTTTTCAGGACAAATAACTTAACTACACTGCTACATGCGATAAAATGTCTTTATCTGAACAAAATCTTCATAATGAATGACATTTACACTATTCAATGAACTATTATAATGTGATCCTCAGGTCTGTCTGCTGAATCAGGAACTAAAATAACAAATTGTATTTATTTCTCAATATAAAACATTATCTTTTTATATGTTACAAGTTTCTCTTTTTTGTTGTCACGTTCACTTTTATTTTACTTAACGGAATTATAGTACACTTCATCTATCACTATTGCCGATTGAAAGGATAGTCATGCTTGTACTAATTGTTACAAAGATGATTTTAACAAAATCTTGAGTTACGCTTTATCACCTTCCCATTTAACAGTTTTGGAGACTATTTACGTTTCTCTGTTGACAAGCTTTTGTTTGTAACAGTTGTTGTGACCCCCCCCCCTTCTACGCACATCATCCTGCCTACTCTCTATACCCGCAAAGAGATAATTGTGTCAATCAGATCTCATCAAAACGTTTTCATCAGCTGACCCGGCCATATAAAAAAGCTGCATTTCTTCACTCAGCACACCCTGGGCTCTGTCCCCAGGCCTCATCACTTGACGAGACAATGTCGCCACCAATAGTTTTTACTACAGTGACCTCTGCTAGATGACTGTCATTAACAGGTTTTTTTTTAGGTCACTTAAAGTTATGTTACTATTTTCAATGACAGGCGATTTACTTTTTAATGTTCATGTTTTTCAATTTAATGCGCACTCGTCAATATGAATTAGATTTTAAGTTGTCTTTCACAAAAAGAAATCTAAATTGAAAACTTTAGTGAATGAAAATTTTGCTCTATTATCAAATTGTCTTTCCGTCTGTTTTTACATGGTCCAAATCTAAGTTGTTTTTTTTTAGATTTACTATTAAAAGAAAAATATAGCTTGATCTCAACTGTGCTATGAATCATATAAGGAAGATTCAATGTGCTAGCTGTTGAAATGAATCTTATATGAACAGTCAAAGTTGCACTTCCATGTCATTTTTGTATGTGTTTTTGAAAGGTAATAGGATTTTGTCCAATGTTTAGGCTGCTTTGATCTAATAGTTATTGCATTCATTATAATTCATTTTCATTCACCATAAGATGAAATTACATCTGTAAGAAGTTTTCACTGGTTCAAAGCCTGCATTTTTAGTTATACGTTGCAAAATTTGGCTTCTAGACTAATAGCACACAAAACGGCAAACTTTCTAATTTCCAATAAATTTTGAACGGTCATAATTTGGTTGCTAATTGTGCTACCAAAATAAATTTGGTATCATTGTTTATGTTTTGCAAAGATCTATGTGCCAAAATTAAAAGTTTTTAATTATAATGAAAAAAAAAAAAAATTGGTTTGGGATACTTACTTATGATTTGTGATTTTTGGGGTGGGGGGGGGGGGGAGGATTAAAAAAAAAAGTAACATTAAATGAACATAAAAAATACTTTTTGAACAAAATGTACTTACCTTGTATTTTTCAGTCGATCATATTGAAAATTACTTGCATATGAGTTTAAGCAAAACGAGCGTAAACAGAAAGAATGTTGAATTGCAACTAGCGACATGCGGTTGCAACATTTAACTGGTACTTCACAAATTTGTATTTTTATAGAATCACTCCCATCTCCAAACCGTTTTTTTTTTTCTATGTATTTTGGTCCGGGTAAGGATTTAAGGTTTCCGATTTCAAAAACCACCTGATTGGAGATGGGAGTGATTCGATAAAATTATCGACAAATTAAATCAAAAACAAGATATTTGGAATTTTGTTAAAATATAAATAAAAATTTATAATTGCCTTGTAGAGAATTTTAAATGTATTAGATACTTGAGAACAAATTCTTTTACAAGACGAAATAAATAGGAAATACTGATGACCATTTACAAGTTTTGTTATTCATTTTTTTTTATATTAAAAAAAATTAATAAATTCGTAAGTTCACACATTCATTATTATTAGAAAGAATTTGCATGCTTCTATAAGAGGAAACCCATATCGACTCGAATGTTCAATTTACAGATAAAGAAAAAATTTTAGCCCCTAAAAAAAAAAAAGTGAAAAATAAATAAATAAAAATTTTAAAACTTTTTTATTTAAATAAAAATTTTAAAAATAAAAATAAAAAAGTTGATTTATTTTGAAGATTTGATTTGAAGAAAATTATTAAACCCATTCTTATCATGGACGGGGTTAATTGACCGTAATAACCTTAAGTCAGAGGAAAAAATGAAAAGGTTGTTCCATAAATTGCAATCAGAAACATTCGGGTCGATATGGGTACCAGAAGTTGTTTGCACGTTTATGGATATTTAATTTTGGTTATTAAATTAAAAAACAAAACAAAAAAACTCACTAACCGATTTAAACATCCCATTTCCAGATTATATAAACAAATTATTTCTATTTAAAAAAAATAAACATCACTCAATCGATTAGAAAAATTACCTGTCCGATTCGAATAATTATAAAACAACAAAATGTTACTGCGTTCAATCGTGGCCACCGACTCGGTGGCCACGGTTCAATGCGTGGGCAATCATTTTGAAACATGTCAGATGAAATAAAACCAAGGCGATAAAACCCTTGCAATCTATCAATATCTCTTCTCAATAAAGTTTTATATATATATATATATATATATATATATATATATGTGTGTACAGGGTAATCTTCTAAACTAATGAACGAATCATTATGAATTTTAGGCAACACGGTGAGTAACATGGGAACATTATTTTTTTCGTAAACTTTACCATTTAGGAGATGCATACATCCAAACTCACACTAGCTCTAAAAAAACTTAAAATAAGTTAGATACAAAAAATTTAATAAAGGAAAGAATTGCTCTCCATCAAATTTTGAGTTATATCAAGTAATATATTTTTAAAAGGATTGGTGCGTGTGCATCAATAATATGTATATGCTTAGTAAAATCCTAAACTATTGAACTTTTTGGGGGGTATTTTTCTCTCTCCCACAGCGGTAAGATGCGACACAAGGTTGGAAAGTGGGATTGAAAAGCCAGCGCCCTAGAGGAAGAGCACTCTGGCCTACAAAAAAGTGCTGAGCTGCCCAGTCGGCATTCCTGGTAGGGGCGCCTCAGGCGATTAGCAATAAAGTAACCCCTTCTCAAAGGGGTGAGAAGGTACAGCCTAAGAGGGTGCACCTCCTAGAACCGCACAGGATAATACTTTCAGACCGGCGGAATCAAGGCCAAGACTATTGAACTTATCATTATGCATTATGGAATATGCATTACATTTTTTTTTTTTACTCGTATTCACCCCAAACAAGGCACATTGCCACTTGGGAAGTAAGGGGCTACTATTAGGGACCATGCCTACAGGGACATCCTAAGTAGGGAGTTGAGCAGCGATATGTCTGTTTGCATTACATTTAAATTTCTGCATGTTAGTACAGTCAGGGAAGCAGGAAACAGAGGAAATTCCAAAGTCTAGCAGTTCAAGGGGAAAAACTATTAGAGTAAGGTTTCTGCTATCTAGGGACCTCTACAGTAAAGGGGTGGGATTTTGCTGCTTATCGGGTTAGTCGGAGTATTTACGTCGAGAGGGCACAAGTGCTACAAGTTTGTCAGAGCATATTACATTAAAGTACTAGTAAAACAAGCACAAGGATGCAACATTGCGACGATGGGACAAGGGCTGGAGGTTGGTAGACAGTTCGGGACCTATTAGATTGGAAACTCTTATTTATTTTATTCTTGGCAACAGGATGAGTAACACATTAATTGCTACGTAAACTTTACCATTGGAGGGGAGGGGGTACCGAAACCGTACCATACCCCCCAAAAAAAGAAAAGATTAAAATTTAAAACTAATGTTATATTTATTGCTTATACCCGTCCTGAGACAGATATTCTAGTATGCTTATAAAGTTGTAGATGTTATTTTGCTTGTCACAGGGCACACTTGATGATTATTATCAAGAAAGGCGGCATCCAGAATGAATAGTAGTTGACAAAAGCTGTGGACGTATGTTTGGTTGAAAGCAGCAGCAAACATTTATAGCTCCCCACCCCCTAAAGTCTAAACCTTTCCTCATCATGGTAGGAGTGGCAATGTAGTATTGTCAGAGTTACCCGGCTAACAGGGGTTTGGCAAAAATCTAAGAGGAGCCAGCATCAGGATCCATCGTCCTCTGGTCGTCTGCTTCTGCATATGGCAAACAAAGACGTGTCAGGCACGTAAACAAATCAATGGAATGAGAGTGGCAATTCCTTTGCGTGTTCTAGACCAAACCTTCCCCAACTTCGCATGCAACCACTGAACCTTGCTGTTCTCGGTGTCAGGGTTAAAAATATGCAATCTTACAGGTTAACAAATAGCTGCAACCAATAAGGAGGACTTCATGCAGACTAGACAGATCTTTGTGAGCTCTATGTAAAAGTCAAACTGTAATAAGCAGTTATGGCTCCAGCTGCTTTCAAACAAACACTTGTCCACAGCTTTTGGCAGCTACTATTCATTCTTTATGACATCATCTATATATAATTTTTTTTCTTAATAATGAGATAGAGAGAGAGAGAGAGAGAGAGAGAGAGAGAGAAATTTAAGTATACTTATAACAAATACTAGCCCAATGGGTCACTTGTATCGTTATTATTAAAATTAAAGGACAAAGGTTTTAAAATACAAATACATTAAATATTTTATGAGAAGCAATAAAAAACAGGAAAAAAAGCTTTTTGTACAATTAAACTTTTATTTCTTTTTACAAAATGGCTTGCATTTCGTTTAAAAGACTAAAAAGAAAAGTAGTACAATTTTTACATAATTTTTAAAAATTATTGTTTGTTTCTATACGCGATGCATTTACAAATTGCCCCTATTGCTACTAATATTGGCTCAGTAAAATCCGGTAACGAGTTATGACAACAGCTGAAAGGCGAGCACACAAAATGAAACCTGGATTCCTGAAACGGAAAATAAAACAAAGCAAAAAAAAAAAAAAAACACTTACTGAATTATATTTTTGGTGCTTCTCCAGATTAGGATCCTAACTAAAATATATTTAGCGTCGCTAGGATTAGAATGGGTCCTAATCTGGAGAAGTACAGTATTTTTTGTAATTATTGTTGCTTTTTTGTGTTGTAATTATTGTTTTTTGGTTTTTTTTCAGTCATACGGATATTTTTGTTTTTGTAAATTGTGCAGAATAGCGCACCAAAGAATTTCAGTACTTACAAAGATTTCCTACTCAGGGTTAAGGTATTTGGGGGGGGGGGGGGGGGGGCTTGCCACGCGGACTTGGGGTTGGTGGTAAAGTTAAGGGAGGGTTTTAAGGGAGAGAATCTCTGTTAAATTCTTTGGTGCGCTATTCTGCACAAGCCCCGTTAATTATCGCATTTTTTATGTAATTATTACTAGCTCTGTTCAAATTCTATAAAAGTATCATAGTTAATGTTCTTGATAATAATTTAGTATCAAAATATCAATGTTAAAAGTCATAAAAAAACGTCTTTCATTAACCTTATCACTAACCCTAAGTCCGGGTGAAAATACAAAAAATCACATTTTAAATAAATCTGTTGTTGGTCGGTCATTTTGTTTGGGTCTGTTAAAGTTTTAAGGGTCATTAAAGCTCATTTTCACCACAATTGCAAAATTTCTATGTACTAAAAAACAAAAATAAAATGCAGCAATTTAAATAAATCAGTAAAAAAATGTTGGTAATTTTATAGAACCACACCCACCCTAGGTTTCCCCCTAAGATTCTACTCTTTTTTGGGGGCAAATTACATGTAAACAGCCTTAAAAAGAAATTAAAATTTTTATTATTTTAGAGGGGGCGGGGTCACTTTCCTATATAATTTTAACGTAAATTGAGAACCCATTTCTTGGCCACTTAGTGCTGAATGACACGGAAAAATGAGGGAGGGGGTATTCTTCTTATCCAATTTTATTTTAAATATGTTCTTTTAATCTTATTTTTTTTGTGTGTTTTTAAATGCTTTTTATTGCATTTTTCTTTTTTCGGGCGCAACATTTCTTTTCCTTATTCAATGTAGCTATTTTTCTGTTTTAAAAATAAATTTGAACTTATGATTTTAGATTTTATTGGGGGGGGGGTACTATGGTCATTTTTCTTTTACCAAAGTAAAACATGGATAAAACGTTTATTTATTAAGAGTTTTCCCTGGTTTGTTTTTCTTTATTTTCTCCAAGTAACCCAAATATACCATTATTTCATTTAAAATAAATCTGAAGACTTCGGACTGAAGCTGTGCTCACAAGAAAAAAAAAAGTTTCTACATGTTTTTAGCGTTTTTGAAATATTTTAAGAGTTTTTAATCTATGCATTTGGATGTGTTTTTTTTAAATGCTTTTGTGGGTTTTTGTTTTAAATGTTTTTATTGTATGCATTTGTTATAGTTACTTTTACTTAGCCAAACATGAGTATTTTTCTTTGCGGATATTTCTTAAGGCTGTTTACATGTAATTTGCCCCTAAAAGTAGAATTTTAATTTTTTTTAAAGGGGGAAACTACGGTGGGTGTGGTTCTATAAATTTACCGAAGTTTTATCGTCTTCCATTTCATGAACCCGAGTTTTATTTTGTGTAGTTGCCTTTCAGCTGTAACGAGTTACGTAATTTTACCGCATCAAATACCATGGGGGTGGGAATCTGTAAAAGCACCTTACATTTTCCTTCATCACTTTCTCACTTCCAGTAAATGGTAGATTCTTTAAAAAAAAAATCATCTGAAAGCACTAGTACTGTCCTCGTAATCCATACGCAAAATAAATCGCACAATTTAATTTAATTAACTATTTACACTCCGTTTTTATATGCTCCAGCAACTCTGGAAAAAGAAATTCTAATGTTTATTGGATGAACTATCAAACTGCTTGGTTCTTTTTCAACTGTTGTTGTATTATTGTAGATTAACACCCTCTGCTAAAATCATCCTCCAAAAAATGGCATTCTACTTTTTTTTAGTCGATTACGTATGAACACCCTGAACAGCTGTGCGAAAAGAGAAAAAAAAATAGAATTTAGAGTGAGTAGGGGACCACTTTGATATATAAATTTAACGGTGCTCTTATCGATCCTGAACCAGTTTTCGTGACGTTCGACTTGGAAGCGTTTGGCTGTTCTACGCAAACGCCCGAGAGTTGACGAGCCGATTTGTACCAGACGACATTTTTGATACGGTGCTGCGTTCTATGATCATAATGTTTTGCTTGTTTGTGTGTTAGGGTTACGGTTACGGTTTAGTTTGGGTTTAGGGTAAGGAATTTTTTTAAAGAAACGACAAAGAAAATTAAACATATTTACATTAATTTTTTTGAAAGAAACAACAGGAAAAAAAACATAGCGAGGTTACTGTTATAAAATGAATTCCTTGTAAATAAAAATTTACAAGGAATTTTTTTGAAGAAACAAAAAAAACAACAAAAAAACGTACCAAAATTACTTTTATCACAACATATTTTTTAAATTTTATTATTTATTTTTACTTGCTCGCGACGATACTGCAGTGCAAAGCTGTTCGTAATTCATTTTGAGTTTATTTCCTTCAAAAAAATCCGTCTTCGAAAGCACTTATTTTCACTTTGTAACAAAGTTATCGGCTGCTCGCTGCTTCGGCTCGTAAACACTCGGCCGTTTGCGTAGGACAGCCGAACGATTCCGAGTCGAACGTCACGAAAGCTGGTTCAGGATCGATATCAGTACCAATTTAACATAACACGATCTCCCATTTCCGGACCATTCTAGCGTTTTAGGGCATTAATCATTCTTTTTCTTTTTGCTTTGATATGGGTGATAAATTCCGCGAGTTTTTTTTGTTTGCTTTTTTTTTGGGGGGGGGGGGGTATACTTTTTAAGGCAATTACGTGTAGTTTTACGATTTTGCAACTCGGACTTAGGGTTAGTGGTAAACATTTTTAGTTACCCGCTTTAAAAAGCTGGATTGGCCTGGAAATGAAGGATCATTCTATGTTATATATACGAAAGTGATCACCCACTCTGAATTCTAAAGTATTCTTTTGTTGTTGTTTTTAGTACTTCTTCAGATTAGGACCCGAGCTAACTATGACCCCGAACCATAACCCCGGGGTCAAAATTAGCTCGGGTCCTAATCTGAAAAAGCACCTTTTTTTTTCTTTTTTTTAACTCTTAACCTATGTTTTAGGTTTAGTTAAGAAAAAGCACCGATAAATGAGATTTTACTTTTTACTTTTAGGTGATTACGTCTGAAGACCCTGAAAAGCTTGGCGGAAATAAGAGAAAGAAAGGTTAGGGTCAAAGTTAGCGTGGGTCCTAATTGGTGAAAGTATATAAAACAAGCCGCGCGTGCGTGGTCCTCCTCTGTATGTGAATCGATGTGGCGAGTGTAAAATGCAATAAATTTGGGCAATTTGGGGCATTTTTGACCCCCTGGGGGCGCGAACCAGAATTTCTCTGAGGTCAAGGATGCTCATTTTATATCCAGAACAATTGCCTCTACATTTTGGCCAAGTTTCAGAAAAATTGAATGGATGGATCAAACGTTATGGGAGAAAAGGGTAATTTTTTGCCATTTTGGGGGCTTTTGACCCCCTGGGGGCACGAACCAGATTTTATCCAAGGTCAGCGATACTTATTTTCTATTAGGAACAATTGCCTCCTCATTTTGGCCAAGTTTCAGAGAAATTGAATGGATGGATGCAAAGTTATGGGGCAAAAAATGTCATTTTTTGCCATTTCGGGGCCTTTTGACCCCGGGGGGAGGGGGGCTAACCAGATTTTTTTTTTCAAAAATCGGAGAATGTCAGTTTCTAACCTGCCAAAAGTTACAACTTCATGCAAAATTTCAGAGAAATTCAATGAATGGTTGCGAAGAAAAATCCGAACGGACGGACATGCTTCAAAAAATAAGTCCCCCGATTTTATAAAAAATAGTTCAGTTTATTTTGGGGGCAGGGGGAAGTCAGCGGAGGGTGTTCATCTACAAATTTATCTTTTTTTTAAATAATGTCCCCGTTTAAATGTTAAATTATTTAATTAGATCAATCACCCTTTTTTCTATCTTCTACAACTCTTGATATCCTTCTTTTTTTTTCGAATCTCTTTTTCCAGTCTAAATTAATTGCCCATGAAATAATCGATAATACCCGTGATATGAACGGTGTAGACCCTTTCAGTTTCCGAGCATTTAAAATGCAAAAACAAACAAAAAAGGGAGAAAACGCATTTTCTATTTAATTAAACAAAATCTAAACATTTTCTAGACAATAGGTCTGAAAAGCTGCAAAAAAGAATTTAAGAAAATCAAAATGTTAATTACTAAAACAAAAAAGTAATGTAAGAAAAATGCAACACTGATTTCTGTACTCACAGATTCCATTCTAATTTTGTGTAGATCCGAATGTGCAAAAGTTTAACCGTCTTGTGCAACGTCGGCCGGTCGAAAAAGTCTTTCTCTCTCACTACGAAATTAGAAATGACACATCAGCAGGAGCAGCAATCGTGTCAAGGGAGGTTACTCTAATGCTTGCTTTTGTGTCGTCCCTATTTACTTCCCTTAAGCATTTAGCACTTTACTTGCAGAGTTATACACAAGTTCTAGTTTAATGTGTGGAAAAACCAACTCCCTCTAGATTGAGAGAAATTTTTTAAATTGCAACAGTCTAGAAGGATTTCTCTTTCACTTACCGAGAACATAGAATATAAATTGCAATATCAAACAGATACTAAACTTTCCTCCTAGACAAAAGTAAATTGAGTCCAGCTACAACGTTTTTGCTAGGAGCAAAATGTAGTATCTGTTCTGATACTACACTTTATTTTTTCTGTCTGCGGTTCTTCTAGATTGAAGCAAGTTTTATTTTTGTCCCAATCAAGAGTGTATCTGGGGGGAAACTGGATTTTCCCTACATTAAAAACCGACCTTGTGCTTAACTCTGTTTAGGGACAAGTAAATGCTAAATCAATCAGTAATTTTCTAGTGTACAGTCGCTTATTGTTCACAGTGAAATGGGTTTCGATATTGCTCCGCAAATACTTAATTTTACTTTAAGTCATGTTTTAGTTAAAAAGAAAAAATAACATTAAAAAGTTATTGCAAGTTTAAGCATGTACGCAAAATTTGGAAAAACTAGTCGACTGAGGGGAAAAGATGGCCGATATAAATAAATCAAAAAGGGAGATTACTCCAAGTTTAACAATTTTTTTCTTAATGGTAAAATGTTGTTTTTTTTATTGCTTTTGATTACCTATGGGTTATTGCAATTTTCTAACCCGTTCTCTTACAAGAGTAAACACAAAAAACATAGTTTTTAACATTATCCAATAATGGTACCCAATTGCTCCTAACAGACACGGCTTCCAGAACAAACAATTGTCCTTTCAGCATGCAGACCATGTAACCTTCAACCATGGATACGATGAGTTTACGATGCTGCAGTGAAAGAAGCGTGATCAATCGACTCCTACCAGTCACCACAATGAATGCAATTTAGTAAAGTTTGTAGAGTTTTTTGCTGACCCAGAGGGCGTTCCGAATCGTCGGTCAGGTGAGTGATGCCTCATCATTATTGAGATTTTAGCCTAGGCATCAAAGACCAAATTAAGTCAAGCTCCCCCTTCGTCAGACCTGTGATGATTGTTAGCCCCGAAAGAAATTCAATTTTCACACATGAGAAAGTAGGGATTATAGTCGAGGATAAATGCTGAAAAATGAATTGAGAGCGACAGCTTTTGAAGAGAAGGAAAAACAACAGTGTGTATTAATTAAACAATTTTATTTGAGCAAGTAATAAAGAATGATGTACAACAGAAAATGATAAATATACAGAACAAGGATTTTGTTTTGTTGAATATGTGCTTTCGCAAGAACTTATCTTTAGGAATATTGTTCAGTAAATTATTATTAGCAATTTATTTAAATAGCACTTGTCATTAATATCTCGTTATTAATTTTTTAAAGTTGTGTATCATAAATGACTCACTACTAATTTAATAAGCGTTACTTATCATAAATATCTCGTTACTAATTCATTAAAAGTAAGTTATCGTATCTATTTTGTTACTAATTTAATAAGAGTTACTCTTAAGTTCAACGTATGGACATTCAAAATATATATCTCAATTGATATCATTATTATTTGTACTCACTAGGAGTTCTCACACGGGTCATCATCAGAGATTACTCACTGATAATAACCGGTGGTGTTCCCTGGAGTTTGGGTGACAACAAGTCTCCACAGATTTCCAGTACTCTCCACCTCTTTCAACAACCTTTGCAAATGACTTGCGTTATCGCAACAGCCAGTTACCATTGATTTCTCACTGGCGGCGACCATTGGTCTTCACTAAGATTTGGGTGGCAATAAGCCTCCCTGAGGTCTCTGTACTCTCCGCACTCTACCAGTGGAAGTCTGGTTAGTGCTCTCCCTCCTAGGCCTTTCCATCCTCCTTGACCCTTCACAGCTTTTTTAGGGGAGGGGCACAGTTTAGAAGATTCTTTACCGTTTCAGTTCCCTTGGTTTCATGTGGTGTTGCTTCCATCTTTTTGTTTTACTTCTGTTGTGATTTCTATGTGGCTGGTTAATGTTCGTCGTTTATGTGGGTTGGTTGTCGCATTTGAGAATTTTTCTTAAGATTTCAGCTGTTTTCATCATTGTTGTCCATTGTATAGTCTCAGTCTTCCCTTTGATTCCAATGTCTCCTAGGCTTTTTTTCAGGTTTTTCGGGACTGTTCCTAATGCTCCTACACTGGTATTATCTTGACTTTCTTCTGGCAAGCTCCGTGTATTTGCTTCTTTTTTCTGTATCTTTGATCTTTACCCTGTGGTCTGCTGGTAATAACTAGTGATGTTCCCTTGAGTCTGAGTGACGTCTCCCTAGATTTCCAGCATTCCCCACCTCTTTCGAGTACCACTACAAATCATTTTGTGTTATCACAACAGCCATTTACCATTGATTTCTCACTGTCAACGACCATTCGTCTTCTTTGGAATTTGAGTGGCAATAAGCCTTACCATGGTTCCAGTATTCATCGCACCCTTCCAGTGGAGGTTTGGTTGGTGCTTTCCCTTCTCGGTCTTTCTATCCTCCTTGACTCTTCATCATTATTTCCTTGCCCCTTCACGACCATTTCATTATTATTATTATTAGTAGTAGTAGTAGTAGTAGTAGTAGTGTGATTTGACCGTTTGCCGGGGAGAGTAACATGGAGACATCTCTGTCTGGAAGAGCTGTTACGTCTTCGGCATGGCACTACACCAGCTTTCTGGACTTAACGATCATTGCATTCCCCTTAAATAAAAGTGGTTGATCCATCATCTGGCTTGACGGGTCTTCGGCGGCATCAATAATTCTGGTGTCATTAATTCTCTCCTGAGAATTAATCATCTGGCTGGAAATGAAGGCTTGTAATGAGGGAACACCATTATTTATATATAAAAATATAATTTTATTCATTTCAGCTTCCGAAGAAACACATAGAAACTCGAAGCTCGAGTTGAGTTGGCTTTTGCACGATACATTGCGTACGAAGTCGAGATCCAAACTGCTAATATCTCCCTTGCTATGATAAAGCGAGGGAGAGAGGGAGAGAAAGAGAATATACATGAAAAGTAAAGAGACAGAAAATACAGTCACCAGTGTATCTCAGTTTACAAGCCCCATGCGACAGTTGATTTGATCTTTAATCCCATCTTATGCACCTGTCAACTGGATTGATCCGACATCGACTCATGAATTCCCAAACAACCTGCCCCCCCCTTCCTGATGCGGTTAACATTTGCAGGGCAATGTTGTCAGTATTACATGTCTCCCTTAGAAGGAAATAGAAGTCTGGTACAAGGGTTTTAAATGTGGGGAACACCAGCTCCTGCAAAAGGGTCACTCTCCTTGTCAGAGTAGTATCACACTATCCTTGTTTGAGTAGTACCACCATTAGCACTATAATGGCCCTGTCAATAGATAGTTTTACCCATTTCAACAATAGTTTAGCCGAACAAGGATATAAATTAACAATCACAACCAATAAATAGAAAGTGACTTCACCTTAGATTTAACAGCCACCTTTGCTGTTAATTGATTATTAAATTTTGATGCCTAAATTAAAGAATTTTAATTTTGTAAATCATTTTACATTTTTTTTTAATGTATTTGATTATCTCTTTTAGAAGTTTTATTATTCAACTTGAAGTGAAATCGTATTCGTACTTTAAAAATTAAACATACCAGCAAATATTGCCTTAGAAATTCTTTGATCATATAAATTTTCTAGATTAAATAAAGAGTATTTAATTAAAATGTTATTTATATATATACTAGATGTCCTGACCTAGCAATGCCTGGGAACTCGATTAGTAACTATAGTCTGGCCTAGGATTTGTTCAGAAATTACTTTATATTTAGACAATTTAAATGATTCCCAATTCCTTTCAAACAATTAAAAGAAGATTTAAATGGTTGACCAGAAATGCATGCTGGTAAAATTTAAATCACAATTAAATCAATAAAAAAGCCAATATTGGCCCTTCTTTCTCTCTCCCTCCCTCTCTCTGTCTTGGAAAAGCAGTGCTTAAACCGGAAGTCTGTGTCGATGAATACAAAAAAATAAAATTCAAAACATTATCCGATTCATTAAAACACTGTTATATGGAAGAAAAGGTAAGTTTTTGTAGGCACCGTTGATGTATGTGACGTCATGTGATGCGAAATCGAAATTTCAAAGATTTTCTATTCCCACGTCTTTTTCTATATAAATGAAAATATAATAGTAGTTACATCTTTTATCTTATATATAAAGCAAAGTGATACTTTCCCCTATTTCATTGACCGGTATAGCTTCATAATCAAAAGTTGGATATACTTCGGCATCGATTTAGGCAAATTATTGGTGCATGTTTTCAGAAACTATAACTTTCTTTCATTTAATTTCATCGTTTTTTATATTTAGTCCTGCACGATATTTTTTCTTAACATAGTCATTCATAGAGGAATCAGATAAATTTCACTTGCACACCAAGATCTATTACCACTGCCACCCATACACATCGGGAATACTTTTTTATAGAACACATACATTTGTAGCACAGTTATTATTTCATATTTCGATCTTGCTATTGTATGTTAGATACTCTGCATTTTCAACCTAAACATGGGACGCTTCCTCTACCTACACTTCTTTTTTAATCTCAGAAACGTTTTGATTGACTACTCCAAATAATTTCTTTCACATTCTAACTTACCGGGATAACAGATTAACAGATTCACATTTATTGAACATTTTCTCCATCTAGTCATTCTAAACCAATTTTATATTCCCCAAATGCAAACACTGTGAACATCATTGCTTTCTATAATATACTGTATTCCAACTATTATTGAACGGTTATCATTTTGTAAAACTTTGCGTTTTCGACAATTCAATAACTTATCTCTGATTGTTAGTATATCATTCCGTTCTTCCATACATGACTGGTTTAATAAAATAAAATTTTGTTGCCTTCGTTTAAAACATGCATTGACTTATCTAGAATATTCATTCTGTCATTATTCCGTCATTCTGTTTTTCCATACTGTGGTGTTTGCCCTTTTACAGTAACTGATGCTGCATGCATGCATTCGTACCTAAACTATACCTGCTACACAGCAACAGTCTTCAAGATTACTATTGTAGCTATAGCAACATGACTATGTGTCTATTGCATTGTCATCTAATGCATTTCGCTTTCTTATAAAACAAGTCAGCCATTTAATGATTTATTTTTTTAAATAAAGATCATATTTGCAATAAATAACTTCGTTTTTGGTTTATTTATATAAAGTATATTATTTACAAAAAATATACTTATTAAATTAAATCAGCTAGAATGCATTTTGTTTATTTTTTGGAAAACAAGTCAGCCATTTTAATGAATTAATTTGTAATATAAGAATCATATTTAGAAACAATTATTTATTTACATAAAATAGTTTAGTGATTACATTAGATCCACTATAATGCATTTCGGTACATTAAATCCACTATAATGCATTTCGATTTCTTATCAAACAAATTTCTATTTTTTTAATATATTGCACGTTGATGTAAGGATGTTCGTCCTTAGTTATGAAATAATATGAACGTTTAAATGTTCATTTTTCTTTATACATTTAATTTCTATTTATTTTTCATTTTAATTTAAGTTTAATTTAGATTTTACTTATTAAAATCCTGAGCCAGTTTTTTGCACACAATATTCTAATTAAACACTGATCTTCTTAAAAATAATACTTATTATGTGACTAATAAAAAAATCTTTCCAAGGTTACATTTTCAGATTACATATTATATACAAATATCCACAATCTTCTTTCTTATGACGTTCTTAGCTATATACATAACAAAACGTCCCTTACAATTCTTTTTTTCAAACTCATACCTAACAGCCATTACACACTATTTTTCACTTTGGATTGTTATGAGTGAGCGTTTCAGTTCTTGCTCTACTTACTGAGAAAACAAAAGTATGCATATTCATCATAGCAGCAGTTACTCACTTTGTGTGCGAGCGTAACTCTCACGCCATTTCAAGCGAGCAAATACCAGTTCTTAACATAGAAGCTGTGTCTAGCATAGCAGTTGAGTCATGCGAGAAAATAGGTCAGTTACCATAGAAACGTATGTTAATTCAAGGATATCTGCTCTTAGTTATAACATGATACTAACGTTTTACATTTGCAATTTTATTTATACATTTAATTTCTTTTTTTTTTTTTGCTTTAATTTAAATTTAATTACTCTTTTAATCCGGAGCCGATTTTTGCACACAATATTCACTTACTCTTCTCATTAAACACTGATCTTCTTAACACTAATATTTAGAAAAATTACTTAATTTACAAATACATGGAATCTTATAACATAGTATCTTATTTCCAGTGTTTGTGTATAGATATTATTAACCCCCCCCCTTCCAAAAATTGAAACACACAAAATCATCCTCGCCTTTACGTATGTTGCTACGAAAATGTTCTTTCTTAATTATTCATTATTATTATTTATAAATTTAATAATTAAAGAACACAATAATCAATACTTATAAAATTATTTTATTTAAAATGTAAAGATAAGTTATAACATGTTAATCCCTCCATAGAAAGTTTAAAATAGTCTTTCAAAGAAAAATAAATTTCCTAATATCTTATGAATACATTCAAAAATATAAATCTATGAATATAAAGTATTTTAAATATGCATGAATAGGGAAAAAATATAAATAAGAATAATTTTCTTCTCAATTCCCAAAAGATTTCCTGATGAAATCTTTCTGTTGCTTTCTTCCATTGAACAAAATCCAGGTCCTGAAATTGGCTGAGCAGGAATACCACGTCTGTAAAGAGGCAAACAACTACGTTAATGTAATAGAAATAGTTGAAGAAAATATCAGATTCGTTTTTAAAAGTATTTGATACGTGAAGGGTCCATTTACATCGAGTGGGAAATTAAAAACTATAATCTTCAAAATAATAGAATTATTACTGTACAAACATGTCTGAAATATATGACTGCAAGACGTGGTTAACAATGAAATGTTAAAATGACACGATCCTGACTATGGCCCATTGGATGTAAAAAAAATTGCTGATCTTACTGTAAAGGCTTTGATGAGAACGACGATGATGCCTCAATTGGTACGGCCATGTAACCTGCCGTCATTCATTCAAAACACTCCAAAGTTTGTACCACATCGATGTCAACTGCCCAAGGTCACATGGTAGGCCACTTAAGACATGGAGGGATCAGTTGATGACGACCTGATCCTAGCAGGGGGCACAAGCAAAATGGCAACAGGTAGGAGAAGTTAGAAATCATTCACAAAACATTTATTTTAGTATGAGACACAGAGACGAAAAAAAATAAAATAAAATAAAATAAAATAAAATAAAATAAAAATAAAAATTAAAAAAAATAAAAAAATAAAAAAATAAAAAAAAATAAAAAAATAAATAAATAAATAAATAAATAAATAAAAAAATAAATAAATAAATAAATAAATAAATAAATAAATAAATAAATAATAATAATAATAATAATAATAATAATAATAATAATAATAATAATAATAAAAAAAAAAAAAAAAAAAAAAAAAAGTTGTAGACGACTGAGGGCATGGAGCTGCCCAACCAAGAGCAGATGAGGGCGCTGGATGAACAAGAGAGCTATAAATATTTGGGAGTTTTGGAAACAGACACAATCAAATCAACAGAAATGAAAGAGAAGATTGGAAAAGAATACCTGAGAAGAACAAGAAAGCTCTTAGAAACAAAATTATATAGCAGAAACCTAATCAAAGGATTAAATACCTGGGCAGTATCACTAATAAGATATTCTGGACCATTCATAAACTGGACTAAAGAAGAACTCAGGCACCTTGATCAGAGGACTAGAAAATTAATGACTATGCACAATGCACTACATCCAAAAGACGATACAGACAGACTCTACGTGAAGAGAAGGGGGAAGAGGACTGGTAAGTATAGAAGACTGTGTGGACGACACTAAAAAAGAGCTGGAAAAATACATAAACCAGAACACAGAAAGGCTGATCACCGCAGCAAGAGATACCGTCCCAACGAACAACGCAGGAAGCATCGAAACTGGACACAAACAGACAAGAAAAGAAAAATGGGAAGAAAAACAACTACATGGACGCTTCATAAGACTCACAAGAGAAGAAACCAACGCAAATAGCTGGACATGGCTAAGAAAAGGAAACTTGAACAGAGAAACGGAATCTTTACTGATGGCTGCACAGAACAATGCGATTAGGACAAACTACATTAAAGCTAAAATAGATAAAACCCAGGAAAACAATAAATGCAGACTGTGTGGACAAAGAGACGAAACAGTAAATCATATAATAAGTGAATGTAGCAAACTTGCTCAAAAAGAATACAAGAACAGACATGATTGTGTTGGAAAAGTAATACACAGAGAACTGTGCAAACAATTGAATTTCGAATATGCAGACAAATGGTACAAACATAAACCAGAAACAGTACTGGAAAACGAAAAACACAAAATCCTCTGGAATATGGATATACAAACAGATAAACTCATACAAGCAAGGAGACCTGATGTTATTATAATAGACAAAAAGGAAAGATCTTGTAAAATCGTAGACTTCGCCGTTCCAGTAGACCACAGAGTGAACATCAAAGACACGGAAAAACGAAGTAAATGCACATAACTAGCCAGAGAACTGAAAGGAATATAGAGCATGAAGAAAGTTAGTATAATAGCAATAATTGTAGGAGCACTAGGAACAATCCAAAAAAACCTGGAGAAAAGACTGGGAGAAATTGGAATTAAAGGGACTATCGAAACCATACAAAGGACGGCAATGATCAAAACAGCTGCAATCTTAAGGAAAATCCTTGAATGCGGAAACTAACACACATAAGCTACAAAGGCTAACCATTCACAAGGAATTTACAACAGGGAGAAAACAAAACCACACGAAGAACACCACAACAAGAACCAAGGAACAGTAACTGCAAGAAACAGCACTTCATAATTCACCCCCCCCCCCAATCAATTACACCGGTCTCAGCTATCACTACACAAAAATGAACCAAAGAAACAGAAATTACAAGAAACACTATAAGCTACTTCCTCTCCCCCACCCCCCCAAAAAAAAATTAAAAATTAAAAAAAAATCTTTTTTAAATAAGGAAAGAGAAAAGGAAAAAAAAAAGGAATTGAAAGGAAAAAAAAAAAAAAAAAAAAAAAAAAGTTTTTTTTTTTTAAAATTAATTTAAAGAAATATTATTTTTATTTATTTATTTTTTTAACTGGTGCCGGCCTAGGCTGACACCAGACAACATATTTGTAGAGGGTCGAGGAGGATGAGAAGACCGAGGAGGGACAGCACAAACCAGACCTCCACTGGAAAAGTGCAGAGAATGCTGAGACCTTGGGGAGGCTTATTGCCACCCAAATCCCAGAGAAGACCAATTGTCCTTACCAGCGAGAAATCAATGGTAAGAGGCTGTTGCGATACCGCAAGATCGAAAAAAAGAGTACTGGAAATCTGGGGAGGCTTGTTGTCACTCAGACTCCAGGGAACACCACTGGTTGTTGTCGGTGAGCAATCACTGACGATGACTTGTGTGATAACTGCTAGTGAGCAGAAATAATAATAATAATAATCTTAAGCGACCTATTGTGTGGCCTTGGGTCATTGACATTGATGTGACAAACTTTGGAATGTTTCGGACGACTGGCAGTGGGTGACATAGCCATACCTGTTGAGATATCATGTACATATACACACATATATACCTATATATACATATACACAGATATATACATATATACACACAACATATATATATCTATTTAGTATAAATTTTATTTTTACAAACATTTTCTGGTGTCAGGCTATGCTTCTTCAGGCCAAGTTCTTAAAATGAAACTGCAAAATATATCTGGGGTGTTTGGGAGACATTTGATAATTCTTTTTGATATTCTTTCATTTCAGAACCATTTGAAGTATTAAATAGTGGTAAAGTGCAACAGATAGCTGTGTCTGTATACTATTGGTGGGGTTGCGAGCTGGAGACCATGGAAGACTGTAAAGCACCGGAATATAAGAAGAGAGTGGCATGCATCATGATAATTAGTGTTGGGTTAAAAAAAATCGGAAATCTTAGCAGCAGCTTAGTGGTCTTGTAATACTTTAAAAGCCATGAGATGAGAGTTGGAGAAGTACGACGGAGATGTGGAAGCAGTGGCTAACAGAAAGGATCATAGCATGCAGACTGTGTCTGCACAACGAAATTCGTTAAAAAGCTGAAAAAAAAGGTGCAGCAAGATCCTGCAAAAAGAGATGTAGCGACTAGAAAGAAAGCACTGAATAAGGACCTTCACTACTCCTCATATAAGATTTGCAAGGGCCAACTATTCACCCATAAGGCCCAAGAGAACTGCTTTACAAAAGCCAAGACACTCCTCAAGAAGAGCTGGAGATGCTCTGGTTTTTCTCCGGATCAGTTGCACAACGTGCAGAACAACAGCTGGCTAGCTTATAGTCTGCACAAAGTTCTGCATGTCATAAAAACGAAGTTTCCTACAAACTGTAATGGTTTGGGGGGGGGGGGGAGGGGTTCCATCGAAGGCTACGTCATGCTGTCACACATCTTCGAAAACTGACTCAAACTCAATTCAGATAGCTATATTGAGTTGCTGTCCACTGTTGTCAAGCACTGGGTGGAGAAGGTGGCTGTGGGAAGGCCATGTGTGTGGTAGCAGAACTCAGCTCCATGTCACACCCCTGGGAAAACCCAGAAGTAGCCGTCTAAGAACTTCTAAAACTTCACCAGTCCCAACATATGTCCTGCCAATTCGCCTGATTGCAATCCCATCGATTATTTTGTGTGAGACACAGTTGAGAAAGATCTCAACCATACCACCTAAAACCATCAAAGATGAGCTGATTTCCAGGATCAAACTGGTGTTCAGGCATCTCTCGAAGGACTCTGTGAAGGATGCATGCTCCAAGATCAGGTCCCACCTGGAGGCTGTGGTGGAGGCTCAGGGTAGCTTATGTGAGTTGTATTAAAGGATCCTCCAAGAGATGTACTTTGAATTTTGAGAATACATCATTCATTGGCCAAAATATGACGTCTTTTCTGTCCTTTCCAAAAAGTGTCAAATTTATCCGGAATACCCTGTAAGATTTAAAGAAAAACACATCTCCAAGTTAGGGTTGACGTGTGACTAGAATCTGCAAAATCATACAGAAACCTAACACAATAAGTGTTTTAATAATACATCTACGTAATTATGTGATGGCTTTTGTAAGTTGAACACTGACTTTTTGAGATTTTCCTTTATTGATTCCCCATGCCCCAAATCTGCAAAAGATAATTTGTGTATCTATATACTATTAAAAGGTTATAGTGTTTTGGGAGTTTGTCTGTTCGTATGCAAATAGAAACATGTGATTTGTTGATAAAAAAAGGAATAGGCAGAGTACACATTACTAAGGCAGTAAATTTTATGATGTCAAATCGTCAAAAACACTGAAAATTAACTGCAAGTTTTTCACATTTGCCATACCCGTAAGTCTAAAGGTTTTTTTTTTAAAACTGGACATGTGTTTTATAAATTTAAAGGAGTTAACATAATATAATAACATTAAAATATTACATAAACATTTTTTGTAAAACTAAGTGAGGGTATTCAACATTAGTTGAAAGCGAATTATTTTTGCTTAAAAACATAATTTATAAAGCAGTAGAAACTAGGTAAAGATGGAAATTGACATACCAAGGTACTATGTTTCAGCATTGTTTAGGTGAAAATTGATAACTTGTATTATTTGGATTATTCAGACTAATGTCCTCATCTTAGATGTCATTCTGACAACATTTCAGCCAATGTAACCTCTGCAAGAACCCATGATGCAATGGATGAGTATTGATTTACTTCTCTCCAGGAGTTAGGCACAAGGCCAGTTTTTATCTTACTCCCACAAGTAAGATGTGACCCAAGATCGGGTCGGGAAAGTGGGGTTTAAAAAATTGCCTGGGCAGCCCCGTCGGCATTCCCCGGTAGGGGCGCCTCAGACAGTAAGCAATAAACTTACTCCTCCTCAAAGAGGGGAGGCGAAGCCTGGGAGGGTGAACCTCCTAGAACAGCACAGGACAGACCCATAGACAGGCATAAATCAAGCCCCGAAGGCCAAGAAAATACCAGTCTATGGGGTGCAGTATCCATCGGAACAGATACTACACTGATGCAATGGATGAGTAATAATCAGTTCTAAGTCAACTGGAGGTTTGAAGGTTCAATCCTCAGTACTGGCGATACTAAGAATACAATTATGAATTACTTAAGACTTCTACCCGACCATGGCTGATGGAATGAGAGCAAGCTACTCCCATGGATTAAATAAAAGGTTTTGTTCTAAATTCCTTTCAGATGTAGGAGTTTAACTTACAGATTCAACAAGATGCACCTGACGAAGGTAGGATGTTACATCAGTCAAAACATTGTGAGAATAACATTCAAAATGAGAACAGTAGTCTGAATAATCCAAATTATACAAATTACCCAGGTACTGAAAAACATCGCTCAAGGATCAGGTATAAACTAGTATAAGAAATTGATCCTCACATCAAGTGAACATAAACTGCCCATTCTTTTAAACAATGCCTGCTTAAAAAGAGTTTCATTAAGAAAGATGCTTTACTTTACCTGACCATACGACACCTGTGATTGATTAAGCGTTGTTTTGCTGCATTGTAATCTTTAAGTTCCTTCGCACTCCACAGTCTCTCTGCGACAACTGATGCACGGGGCCTGAATACAATAAGAAATAGATCATAGAACAGCGTCACTAGAATATAAAGCTAACAGAGGAACATATTATTATTGGTATGATTAGACTTACATCAAATCTATTGCTAAGGTCGCTGGGAAAATGGTTGGATCATTCTACTGCTTGCTCCAGAAAGCGCCACACTCTTGATGCAATCCTCGACCTGATACCTCATAAGATGGAGTACTGCTGGCATATCTAGGGATGTGCTGCTCAGATCAATCTTTTTTGCCTTAACAGAGTACAAAATCGACTTCACAATCTAGTGGGTGAAGATCTCCTCTTCTCTACAGCCTCTTTCTCACAGAAGAGACATTGCTAGTCTTTCTCTGCTCTATCGTTATTTTCATAGTAG
This sequence comes from Sepiola atlantica, assembly GCA_963556195.1. Lineage (NCBI taxonomy): Eukaryota > Metazoa > Mollusca > Cephalopoda > Sepiida > Sepiolidae > Sepiola > Sepiola atlantica. The sequence continues at coordinate 176,388,029 of OY744516.1, forward strand.
GTGCATGACTGAGTTTCAATCTCTGGTTTCCCCCTGTAAAACGTTCACAATAAAAAACTCACTGCAAAGAACTTTGCTTGCTTTCTCTGTGTACCTAAAATTAAACAGAACTTCCATGAACAAAGTTTCTTTCCAAGAACTTCTCATCTGTAGAACACAATACTGCGGGGCTGCATCCCAGCTGATTACATTGGACCTTAATAAGTGGTGACTCATTAGTATTAAAAATAATGCTTAGAACAGTCCTAAATACAAAGCATTTGAAATTGGAAATCTGAGTAAAAGTTTTCATACCATTTCATCAAATGATCTTCTTGCTATGACAAAAACAGAACTTCCATGAACAAAGTTTCTTTCCATGACATTTATTGCACATCTTTCATCGAACAACAGATGAAGATGTTCTCTTGATACTTTTCTCGCGTGGATCGTATATTTTTAAAGAAGACGAATATTATTCAACAACTCATGAAGCTCTATTTCCTTAACTCGGGGTTGCTTCTGGATTATCTTAAGATGGAGAACAAGGGACCTTAGCACACACATTTCTAAAGAACCTTACATAGCATCTAGCTTTACTAAAGGTTTAGCAGCAATTGAATCTAACTTCAAATCTATTTCACATAACATGGTTAAGCCAACTAACCAGCTATCTACCTCTCATACTGGGCTTCAGCTGACATTAAGGCTATCTCACATCAATTAATAGAAGTAAACAAATAAATAACAAATCTCCATTAGTAATAGATATATGTCATAGTTACTTAGCTAAAAATTATTAACAAATACTTACCAAAGCCTCGGTATAAGGTTTGTGTCATCTACATATTCGCCCCACATGCAAGCCTCTCCACCAATTACAAGTTCTTTTTGTTCGTCACTGCCTGAAGAAAAGAACACAAAAACTGGAATCAGCACGACTTTAGGAATTTGATATCTGAAAAATAGAAGGAAAATATAAAAAATAATGTCAATGTAAATCTGACTATATAGGACCAGTCTTACGTTCTGCACACATCTCCCTATACTGTTCAGATTTAATCTTCCTCTGAGGTCATCAGATCTAAGCCTGTCTTTAAGACTCACATTACACATCCAACGTATCATTCTCATGTCATTTCTTCCCATGCAATACATTTTCTCAACCCTTACTGGCCAGGTTTCACTTCCATATAGCATCACAGGGCACACACATGCTTGATAGACTTTTACCGTGGTTGGCAGTGGCAAACTTCTGTTGGTTAAGTGGCATCAATTTAGGTAATTGTTTTTTAAAACAGAAACAAATTTAATGAAGAAAACAGACGAAAAAGAAGTAAAGTACCCAGTCTATGTATCTGAACTTATTTTAATATTTATTATTTTTAGTTACATCTATTACTAATCGAGATTTGGTATCGGTCTGTCTGAAGCCGAACTATACTATTACTTCTATTAATTTCAGACTATTGTACTATTTTTTAATGCTCAATTCAGTTTACTATACTATTTCAAACTAATGTATTATCTTTCAAAGGTCACTTCAGGAAGGAAGGCTGTTCTGTTTTCATGGGGTCATCCTCCCAGGCATTAACTCTTCCTGGAAGGTAGTATATATTCAGTAATCATGATACCATCCTCCCTAGCCTTTACCTCCTCCTTTGGGGTTTGAGATACTGTAGTATATGTTAGTTCGTCATGATACCATACTCCCAGGCATTACCTTCTCCTTTAGGATGGGAGATGGTGTAGTATGGGTTTGGTCGTCATGATACCATCCTTCCAGGCATTATCTCCTCCTTTGGAATGGGAGGTAGTGTTGTATATGTTCGTTCGTTTGTCATGATACCATCCTCCCAGGCGAGCAAAAATATGCAACCGGAGGGAACATATATTTGCTAGTTATAGGTGACCCCCAAAAAAAAACAGGCCCCCCGTGTACACTTTATGTGATATCTCCTTTATTTATTCACCGATTGCCCTTATTTTACAGGACATGGCAGAATCAACGACCGTGAGTACACCAACACCTCAGTGGGAGCTGGGACAAAGAATACACTGTGTTAAATTTTACTACAAGACAGGCTCGTTTAAGAAAACCCAGGACAGTTTCATGCATCAGTTCGAATGTGAAAAGGCTCCATCCAAAAGCAGAATTCAGAACTGAGTGGACCACTTCGAGAAGTATGGGACAGTAGAGAACTTCAACGCTGCCAGTGATAACCGTCCAAGCCACTCAGCACGTCCCAAGAAGCGGACAGCCGAGCTGGTCGAAAGTGTGAGAGAGTCTCTCCAGGAGAGTCCGAAACGCTCTATGCGTAAGCGAAGTCAGTCCCTCGGTATCTCCCGTGAGACTTGCAGGAGAGTGCTGGTGAACGATATCAGGGCTTACCCATACAGAATACAGACGCTGCAGACCCTTATAGCCTCAGACAAGAAGCAGAGGAGCACTATGGCAGTCAAGATGCTCGATAAGATCGAGGAGACACCAGGTTTCCTTAACCTCCTTTGGACCTCAGATGAAGCCCACTTCTATCTGTACGGAAAGACGAACTCCAAGACAAATGTCTTCTGGGGGTCCTCCAGACCCAATGAAGTAGCCACCAAGCCCCTACACTTTCCTAAGTGCACGGTGTGGGCTGCAATCTCGGTCAGAGGCATCATTGGACCAATCTTCATCGAAGAATCTGGCGCAGCAGTGACAGTCACCAAGGAGCGGTATGTGGAGGTCCTCAAAACCTTCAAGAGTGAGTTCCAAACCCTCTACCCACCGCTCATGAGCAAGTTCTGGTTCCAGCAAGACGGAGAAAGTTCTCACACCTCAAACCTGTCCCGAGATTGGCTGAAAGAGAACTTCGGAGGCTGAGTGATCAGTCTCAAGACTAATTTTGAGTGGCCACCCCATAGCCCGGACCTAAGCCCCCCCAGATTTTTTCCTTTAGGGCTATCTTAAGGACAGAGTGTACACAGGGAAACCCAGAACCATGATGGAACTCAAGGAAGCCATCAGGGAGGAGATGAGAGCCATTCCCAATTCAGTCTGTAAGAACGTCATGGACAACTTCGTTCTGCGCCTCAAGAAATGCACGGAGTTAAATGGAGGCCATCTAGAACACATGCTGTAGAACGGAGAAAAAAGGCCAAGTACCCTAGTGTTTTGATGTGATGTTTTGAATATAATAAACTAGTTATGATCAAAAATTCATTTCATTCGGACGAAACACTAAGAAATGGGGCCTAATTAGAGTTGGGGCCCGTTTTTTGGGGGGTCACCCTGTATGTAATGAACATAAGTTTATAATTTTATGTGCAGATTTTGAAAATTAAAGAAAACAGTTTCTTACCATTTGTCGGTTAAAAAGTATAGCAGACACTAACCTGGGAAATCCTGCGGATCACACGAATAATATTTCTTCCAATCACTTCCATAACTGATATAATTTAAGTACCAACAGGATGAGAGGAGGGTTTTATAACCTAAAGATGTCACTTTAGCCAATTCAGTTTGGTATCCTCCCTTCCACACTTGAATGATAGTATCTTTGGCCACCTAAAATAAAATAAAGAAAGAATAGAATTTGAGAATAAATATAAGTAAAAAGAAAAAAACAAAATGGAGAGATTTCTTTTGAAATAAGTGCCTATTTACTTACCTCTCCATGAGAGCAGAGTTAAACACAAAGTCGGTTTTTAATGCCGGGAACATCTAGCTCCCCATAAAGCACCACTCTACATTGGGATAATAATTTAAATTGCCTCAGTCTAGAAGGATTTTTCCTTCACTGACCGAGGACAGAAAAGATTAAGTGTAGTATCAGAACAAATACTACACTTTGCATTGTTTATTTGCTATAAGGTAAAAAATATATACATTTAGAACAAATTAGGCAAAAGGCCATAAAAAATGTGAGGAAAATAGGGATCGTCAATCATCCTTGTTCTAAAGTGACAAAATTGACTATCCTACTCTTGGCTAGAATCATCTCAGTCACCACAATACCACATTTACTCGATAGGGCCATCCTACTTAAAAATATCCCCAAATTTATTTCAGATTTTAAAAACTCCAAGTCAAAAGGCCAAGAAACGTACCACTTTTGAAATAAGTCATTATCATTCTAAAAGTTATTTGGCTTCTGCTAGAGAACCTTCGTTGTCTGACATTGGAACCAGAGTAATTATCTGTGTGACAGAAGAAGTAAAGAACAATTTAAAAAATGTTTCAGTGTTGTTCTCAACATTTGGAGAAAAGTCCATTATCTTTTATGAAATTAACCGGGTCATTTGGCATAATAGTTAGTGTGCACTAATGGGCTGGGAGCCCGGGGTTCAATCCTTGGTTGAGTCATACCAAAGACTATAAAAAAAGGTTCTTGATGTCTCCTTGATAAACATTCAGGATTATAATGTGAGGATAAAGGGTAAGTAGAGTAATACTGGGAAAGGAGTGGCGCCCCCCCATACATCTCGGTCTAGTAGTCAATGAAAAAGGAGCCTTGAGGTCGCCCTCGACTACAGTCGGCCACTTTACTTTTACTTACTGCGATGAAAAGAGAACTCTTCTATCCTCTTCTATGCTTCGGAAGTGAATTACTTCCCTTGATCACTCTTTCTTTTTTAGTCAGCCATTGTTTCTCGTAGCTACTAGATCCCTGCATAGATCTTTGTCGAATAAAGCTTCTTCAAGCAAACTCAGTCTTCTTAAACTCATTCTATTCTATCCTTTTGACTAACTCATTACACTTACTGTCACTTCAATGCAGAAAGATGTGCACAAAATTGTGAATTAAAAAAAAGAAAGATAAACCATATTTTGTTTCTCTAGTGAAAAAAAAAACACAAGAATTTTGATTTTTCTATTTTCGTTATTTCTTTTGATTCTCACCTCGGCAGAATGTGTTCAGCTAAAACATTGCGTCGGAAATACTGTGAAAATTCAGTCCAAATAATTACAGAGACAAAAGAACAATCTTGATTGTTTAAGTGTAATTAGTGCAACTATTTTTGGCTCGAGAAATGAATTAAAAATTAAATGTCACAAACCTTTGCATTATTATCAATAATTTCTTGCCAAATGATATTCGTTTTTCCAAAATGTTTAATAATATTAATAATTCTGAAAACAAAATTAAATACATAAGAAAATTATTAGATGATATATCATACATTTTAACAGTAAAAGGATCTATGAAACTATTTTAAAGCCATTAGCGCCATCTTTTTACAATTTTACAAGAAATACAAAAAAAAAATAGCAAATACATGAAGATTGTTCTAGATTGTTTCACATTTGCAGTTCAAGTTGACGACTGAAGGGTGAGTTATGGTTTTATCCAAAATTATCAATGTTTACAGCTTGTCTGCTGCCATCTGTAAACTCCACTTAGAAGATAATAGAAGATTTCCTGAACTTCCTCATACCTCAAAACATCACCAATGTCAAATCTTGATTCGAACTTGTGAATGAAGTATCATACGTATTTTCTTAAGCTGTGATAATGGTCTCCTTAACAAAAGATTGGTGTAGGAGAACAAACCGAGAATGACACCAGTTTCTAAGAACACTGGTGGGTTATTCCACTTGGTTAGACCCAATAAGGGACATAGAGAGATTCGAGTTCACCACGGCTGGATGTAATTCAAAGTGGCTCCTAATATGAAGAAGCTCTGATCTTTACAGAGATTCGTAACCTACCGTGACTGGTAGAGTTCTACCATGAGTCGTGAGTAACAACTATGTATATTTTATGTTCTTTTATGTTGTGTTACATTTGTCGACAAACTTGAAACAAACTTTATGTTAAAGTGTTATAAACGTTTCTTTGAGAACGTGCGTGAGAAAATTGGGATACAGATATGCTAATTTAATTTAATACCTAGTGACCCTAGTTCTTAACGAGTGCTTTTATGAAGAAAGTACCTAGAAATATAGCATTAAATATTTCTATTTGTTTTTATTCGTTATTGCTAACACGAGATTGTTTTTTTTCCCTTTTTTCTAAAAATAAAGGAAAACAAAAAAAAAACACAAGTAAAACGTCTAAGTTAAAAACAAATTCCTTTTTGCAAAAAAACAAACAAACGAAGTTGGTGCCACTAAAAAAAAATCCATATGATTTTTTTTTATTAATTACTAGCCTTCAAATGACATGTGTCAAAGATTTAACCGATTAGTTGTAATTAGTTTACAAAATTACAATTATTTAAGTAAATCTAATGTTGCAAATATCAAAACAATTGAAAAATATGAATTTCGTGTGTTGCTTTCTGATGGTAAAAATACTGTTCAAGCAATAAAATGACTTGATAAGTGCTATTCAGACTCTGCTCCATCGGAAACAATAGTTAAGAGATTGTATACTGACTTTAAACGTGATCGTACAGACAAAAGTGATGCTGAATGCTCACATCACCCAAATTCAGCAGTTGTTCCAAAAAACATAAAAAATATCATAAATTGAAGTTACATAAGATAGCAAACGAGTCAAAGATATTAGAAGGCAGTGTATTCACCATTTCTTATGGACATTTGTCAATGACAAAGCTGTGTTCAAAGTTTGCTCACAGTGGATCAAAAACGACAATGTGTCGACGATTCAGAGCATCGTTTGCAACTGTTTCAACACAACAGGAGTTTGTGTATCAATATGTGACAATGGATGGAACATAGATCCATCACATGACTCTGTAGTCAAATCAGCAGTTAACTAAGTGGACAGCAGCAGGTGAAAGCCGTCCAAAGTGACCAAAGATTCTCCAGACCTGGCCCGTAATGACTGCTGGCTGTTTGCAAACCTCAAAAGAATGATCCAGAGAAAGAGATTTGAGTCAAATGAACAAGTGATATTGGAAACTGAGGCATATTTTGAGGCCAAAGACAAATCATTCTATAAAAAAGGCATCAAATTGTTAGAGAAGCATTGAAATCAGTGTATCATCTTAAAAGGAGACTAAGTTGATGAATAAAGTCGAATCTTGCCTAAAAGTCATTGTTTTATTAGTTAGGTCCGGGATTTATTGAGTGATGAGTTTTATATTGATATATATATATATATATATATATATATATATAAAACTTATCCCTCAATAACAGTTATGTGTACATTTTTGTAATTATACTGCATTTCCCTTTTTATTTATCCCATTCATCCTACCTTACTTACAGTCTCCATTATAATAATCATTGTAGTAATTATTATCATTGTTATACTTTTATAATACTAATAATTATTATTACCAGCATTACCATTATTATTATTACTATTATTATTATTATTATTATTATTATTTGTATTGTACTCACTAGGAGTTCTAACACAGGTCATCAGTGATTGCTCACCGACAACCGGTGGTATTCCCTGGAGTCTGAATGACAACAAGTCTCCCCAGTTTTCCAGTATTCTCCACCTCTTTTTGATAGCTACCACAAATTACCTTGCAGTATCGCAACAGCCGTTTACCATTGATTTCTCACTGGTAAGGACCATTGGTCTTCTCTGGGATTTGGGTGGTAATAAGCCTCTCCAAGGTCCCAGCACTCTCTGCACTCCAGTGGAAGTCTGGTTTGTGCTGTCCCTCCTCGGTCTTCTCATTATTTTGTGTGGTGTCAGCCTATGCTGGTACTATTTTTTTTAAATTAAAAAAAAATTTTTATTTCAAAATTTTTTTTTGGGGGGGAAGCGAGGGAGCTTATGGTGTTTCTTGCTATTTCTGTTCATTGGTTCATTTTTGTGTCGTGTCAGCTGAGGCCGGTGTAATTTATTGGTGGCGGGGGAGGGGGGGGGAGCTCATAAAGAGATGTTTCTTGCATTTTTTGTTCCTTTGTTTGTGATGTGGTGTTCTTTCTGTGTTCATAGCTTATGCAAGTTGGTTTCCGCATTCGATGATTTTTCTTAAGATTGCAGCTGTTTTGATCATTGCCGTCCTTTGTATAGTTTCAATGATCCCTTTGATTCCAATTTCTCCCAGTCTTTTTTTCAGTTTTCTGGGATCGTTCCTAGTGTTCCTACGATTATTGGTATTATACTGACTTTCTTCATGCTCCATATTCCTTTCAGTTCTCCTTCATGTAAAAAAACAAACTTTTTTATTTAAAAAATAAATCAATCAAAATGTTTTGAATTTAGCCATGTGACTCTTACAGATAGAAATTTTGTTTCATTCTACAATATGAAGGCGTAAAGAACGGACATTTTTTTGTGTATGTGAGGGGGGGGGGGGGCTGAGGATGTTGAGCTTATTATAGCCACGACTGAAACATGTTCTGAAATGTAGAGCCATACTATGTTTTTATAAATAAAACATTTTATCATAAATAAATAGCTCTATTTATTATTGAGCATTAATGTATAAACATAGTAAAGATTCTCTGTATTTTTACCCTGTGGATACAAACCTTGCCTGCATTACGATATTTAAAATATCTGCCAAGGAAGACAATTCGAGGCATGATGCTTCTACATATATATTAATCTTCAAATACATTTGACGTTTGAATATTCTTGAATTTTATTGGAACTAAAAATCTTTTACTATATGATACACCATTCCAATCGGATTTTTTTCAACAGCTCTACTGGTGCATTCATCATTACAAAGTTTTAATTTTTTTACTCTTTTTGCTTTAAGCATAATTCAAAATTGTTTGAACTCTCGCTTCCTTTATTTTGTCCTTTAGTCCTCACATTCCATGAGCATTGTTTACGACAAAGGGGGAAAAATTGCTGTTTTCAAGGTCGGAATCTATCCATCTATCACTTGTCGTTGGCTAGTTTTTTACCTTGAAGTAGTTTTTTTTAGCTCCTTACATCAAGTGGTTTCACGTCTTGTCTGGAGTGACTTTCATAAAAGTAAAACAATTAGTAATTTATTATTTTTTCCTTCTTAGGATAAGAGTTATTTCTTTGCAGATCAATAGGTTAAAGAGCTTTCTCATATTTTATTCCTTGTTTAAACATTCGATTATAAAAAAACGTGTAAAGTATGAAACTTTACTTTTGTTTTATTATTTAATTTTTTTCTATAAAAATGCAATATCAACACTATATTGAGCTAGGATCTAACATGAAATAATTATTATTTTATAACTTTCTAATAATATATATATATATATATATATATATATATATATATATATATATATATATATATATGTATAAATATATATTTCATATGTATAAATATATATATTATATGTATACATATATATATATATATATGGGAAATGAAAAAGGAAAACCAAAAAGTATGTTTTTTTTATATATTCATCAACGTTTCGTCTTTATTTGTAAGACTTCCTAAGGATAATAATTTTAAGAAAAGTTTCTGCATACTACCCTCCACACACATTTTCACTCACCACGAATCCCAACCTCCTAACTTACTCATTCCACACATTCTTGACATAGCCAGCTGGTCAAACACTACTACCCTCCAAAAATTTCACACCTAACTACAACAAAATCTCCCCTCTCCCCTTCACCCATTTCACCCTTTCGACTACTTCTCTCACACTCTTACCCACCTTCCCACTTTCAAACCACCTTCATTTTTCAAATCTTTTCTAAAACCATGACATTATTCACATACCAAAATCACAGAGCCTCCCCCTCCCCTCCTCTTTCCCCACCCCTCCACTTCTTCACTTACAGCCACATTATTTCCGTTCACCCCTACCCCTCCACTTTTTCACTCAGAACCATCCTCATTAATTTTGATCCATGCTACTGACTTCACTAAACATGGACCTCGGTCCTGCGCACCCAGTAGTAGCTATTACTTTTTCTCATCAACCCATCATGTTAACCCAATATTTTCACGTACTTGCATGACATTTTTCTTAAAATTATCATCCTGTAGAAGTCTTACAAATAAAGACGAAACGTTGATGAATATATACAAAAAAAACATCCTTTTTGGTTTTCCTTTTTCATTTCCCATTACGTCGGATTACCTTCATCCTTCCTTTCTCATATATATATATATATATATATATATATATATATATATATATATATATTATATGTATACTTATATATATTATATATACTAGCAAATATATGCTCCCTCCGGTCGCATATTTTTGCTAGGCTGCCGCGTCAGAAATGAACGCTCACGCATAAACCGATGGAGCCCCAGTCATATTACTTGGGTGGTTAGACATTGATTTTCTTTGTTTTTGACCAAGAATTTTTTTAGTTGAAAATAAAGAAAAAAAGAAATTCGACCCTACCCCGATTTTTGTTTTACTCTTCCCCATAAATAGAAATATTTTTACTTTATAAAGAAAGAAAAAAAATTTGTTGCACACCCCCCTCATTTTTTTTTATTTTACCCTCCCCATACATAGAAATATTTTTAGTTAAGAAAAAAAAATTTTTTTTTGACCACCTTCCCCCAATTTTTTTTATCCTCCCCCCATACATATAAATATTTTTAATTAAAACGAAAAAAAAAGAAAACCTAACCCTAACTCTAACCCCCACGTTGACCTTGACCCTAACCCTAACGACGGGGTCAAAGTTAGCGCGGGTCCTAAAATGAAAAAGCACCAAAAAATCAAATACAGTGAACACTGTGTGTGTTTGTTTAATGACCTTGTTTTAATTAAACAATTTGATTCTGAAATCAGTTGTATAGTTTTCCAGTACAATGTGTTATTTTTTTTGTTTACAGTAAAGAAAGAAAATCACATTTTTTTTTTAATAAATAAAACATGGAATCATAAATTCAAGTAAGATCGTGAAAAAATGATAATATTGGATATGAAAGTATTAAGAAATCAAATACGGAGGGAGGTCGTTTCAATGGATTAACGCTGATTAATTAGTTGGGTGTACGATGAAATAACTACGTAACTCATTAATTTTTAAATCAATTATTATTTTAATTAAACAATTTGATTCAATAAATTTGTGTTTTAAAACATAATGGCTAATAAGATTAAGAAAATAAACAAACTCAGAACGTTTTAAAGTAACACGGTTAAATGCCAACGTTTTGTTTACATTTGAAATTACGCGCCGTCTTGCGTCCATATTCATTTGACGGAGGGAGGTCATTTCAATGGATTAACGCTGTTTAATCAGTTGGGCGTAGATGAAATAACTACGTAACTCATTAATTTTTAAATCAATTATTATTTTAATTAAACAATTTGATTCAATAATTATAATTTATAAGTAAGATTATTAGCGAGCAAAATTGCGTAAATACATGTGGAAATGTGAAGATAAGAATCATGAGTGTATATTTGCAGATACTAATTTATTAGAAGTTCAAAAGCAATTGATTATGTAAATTGAGAAACGCGCATAGTGTTTGCGGCGGTTTTTTTCATAGTATATAATTAAGCTGGCGGACTTAGCAAATAGTCATACTACTCTGATGGAGTTCCAGCTTCAGACAGACAGACAGATACATAAACTCCATTATTAATAGATATATTATATGTATACAGATATATATATATATATATATATATATATATATATATATATATATATATATATATATAAAAGATAGAGAGATAGATAGATAGAACTGTGAGTGATTCAGTAAATACAACTATTTATAATGATCAATCGGCTGGAGAGTAAAGAGAGATATTGTTAGAATATCCAGATAATAAATGAGTAGTAATTTTCAATATGCGTTATTTTTAATAATATTCTCCAATGTATTTCATACATTTAGTACTATGCTCCGATGTGTTTCATAAATTTATTACTAGTCTCCAATGTGTTCGATACATTCAGTACAATTCTCCAATGTGTTCTATACATTTTGTACTAGTCTTCAATGTGTTCCATACATCTAGTACGAGTCTCCAATTTTTTCCATACATTTAGTACTATTCTCCAATGTGTTCCATACATTTAATACTATTCTCCAATGTGTTCCATACATTTAGTACTATTCCTGAATGTGTTCCATGCGTTCCATGTATATAGTACTATTTTCCAATGTGTTCTATACATTTAGTACTAGTCTCCAATGTGTTCCATGCATTTAGTACTATTTTCTAATTTGTTTCATACATTTTGTACTATACTCCAATGTATTTTATACATTCAGTACTATTCTCCAATGTGTTTTATATATAAAGTACTATTAGTACTATTAGTACTATTCTTCAATGCGTTCCATACATTTTGTACTATTCTCCAATGGGTTTAATACATAAAGTACTATTCCCCAATGTATTCCATACATTCAGTACTATTCTCCAATGTGTTTTATATATTAAATACTATAGTCTAATGTGTTCTATAGATCAAGTACTAATATTCAATGTGTTCTATAGATTTAGTACTATTCTTCACTGTATTTCGTACATTTAGTATTATGCTTTAATGTGTTCTATGCATTTAGTACTATTCTTCAGTGTATTACATATATATTAAACTCTTATCTAATGTGTTCCATATATTTAGTACTATTCTCCAATGTGTACGATACATTTAGTACATGTATCTAATGTTTTTCATACATTTAGTACTATTCTCCAATGTGTTCCATACATTTAGTAGTATTCTTCAATGTGTTTCATACATTTTGTATTATGATCTAATGTGTTTTATACATTTACTACTATTCTCTAATGTGTTTTATATATAAGGTACTATTCTTCAAATGTGTTTCATACATTTAGTCTTACTCCCCAATGTGTTCCATACATTTAGTACTATTCTTCAATGCGTTCCATAGATTTTGTACTATTCTCCAATGGGTTCTATATATAAAGTACTATTCTCCAATGTATTCCATACATTACGTACTATTCACCAATGTGTTTTATAGATTAAGTACTAATATCAAAGGTGTTCTATAGATTTAGTACTATTCTTCAATGTGTTCGATACATTTAGTACTATTCTCCAATGTGTTTCATAGATTAAGAACTATTCTCCAATGTGTTTCATAGATTTAGTACTAATATCTAATGTGTCCCATACATTTAGTTCTATTCTCCAATGTGTTATATATATTTAGTTCTATTTTCTTATGTGTTCCATATTTTCAGTGCTAATATCCAATCTGTTCAGTACATTTAGTGCTGTTCTTCACTGAGTTCTATACATTTAGTACTATTCTTCAACGTGTTTCATACATTTACTACTAGTCTCCAATGCGTTTTATACATTTTGTACTATTCTTTCAATATGTACTAGTCTTTAATGTCTTTCATACAGTTAGTACTATTCTCTATGTCTTCTACACATTTAGTACTATTGTCCAATGTTTTTGATACATTTAGTATTATGCTTAAATGTGTGCCATACATTTAGTACTATTATCTAATCTATTCCGTACATTTACTACTATTCTCTTATGTGTTTATATATTTAGTTATATTCTCTAATATGTTTTATAGATTAAGTACTAATATCCAATGTGTATATTTATAGGAGAAAACCAGGGTGAGGAGTTAGACAACAAGATGTTTGTTCACATTACATTTAAATTTCTGCATGTTGGTACGGTCAGGGAAACAAGGAGCAGGAAGGGTATTCTAAAGACAAGCAGTTCGAGGAAAGAAGCTATCAGAGTAAGAAATCTTCTAGCATCTTGGGACCTCTACAGTGAAGGGATGTGATTTTGTTTCTATTCGAGTGGATTGGGGGTATTTACATTGAGGGGATATAAGTACTTGTAAATCAACAACACTGTGATGAAGCAACAGGGGCTGGAGCTTAACAATATTTAATCATTCATATAATATGATATACGCGACACTGCTGGCCGTACTTCCGCTTTCTATCCACTCCGAAACGAATTTCTGCAACGTTTTTCTTCACTCTCTACGGATCCGACTTTTCTCCTATGATCAAACTTCTCTGTTCGCAATCTAACTTCACTCTGCCTCCTCCCCCAATCACTCCTCTTTTATCTCTTCCATTTCCAATCAGGAGCATCTCATTTGCATACCTCGTAGTCACCCTGTAGGCATTTAAAGAAACAAGTCGGCCATTCTTGTTTCCTTCTTCTTCACACGAGGTAAGCCACGCAAAAACGCGGTCGGTCGTTCTTGTTTTCTCTTCTTTTTCCTCATTTACACCACACGCCCCCCTTGATCTTCGAGATCAATAGGATACTTCGTAATCCTCCATCCAAGCAGGCCGCCTCCTCTCACGTCGAGGCCTCTGGGGAACAACTTCTTGGGGGTTAACATTTTCAGGTTCACTACAACGTGGGTCTAAGTCAGGTAGAGTCGCATCATTTGCTTCTCGGTGGCCCTCGATTTCCTCTTCTTTACTGCCCTCACTGCGTACCGGCAGTGTCACGCGACGCAGGTCTAGGATATGCCGGGGAACGCCGTTCACCATCACATTGTTCTTCGACCGCAATCCCGTTACGACCCCTTTTTTCCAACGAGTGGTACACTGTGCATTAGGGGGTTTCACCCATACCTCTTCACCTACTTTGATAGTGGCTTCCTCACTCTCGATTCCTGCTGTTTTGTTGCACGGGTGCCGCCACTTATATGTGAAAACGGCCCTATGAGGGACAGTTGTCTCGTCTTGTTTGGTTTTTGGCGAGATGTTGTACCAAAACACCGCCTCTATGGGTGATACGTTGCTTTTTTCCGCAGCGGCTTTAATGGTGCGATGATTCCTCTCCACTATTCCGTTGCCACTCGGCCGATACGCTGCTCTAAAAAATTGCCTTACTCCCCACTTATCGCATACCCCTTTAAAGGCTTCAGATCGGAAAGCGGGCCCATTGTCCATCAAGAGTTCCTCAACCGGCCCTCTCTCCAAAAATATCTCCTCGATGACCCCTCCGATCGCCCATGCCGCTTCTGCCCTGATTTCTCTCCAGATGGCAAACCTTCCCGGTCCACAGTCGACCATCGAGAGATACAATTTGTGGCGATAGTGCGTCACATCAATAGCCAATCGCTTCCAGTCCTCCGCAACGTGCAACTGTCCTGTTTCGTGTCTGGACGGTCTAGGGTCAATTGATTGGCACTCTCGACAGTTCTCCACCACTTCCCTAACCTCCTCCTCGGTGGTCTCCGGGTAAACCTCTCTGGCTAGGAATAACGTTCGTTCCC
This sequence comes from Sepiola atlantica, assembly GCA_963556195.1. Taxonomy (NCBI): domain Eukaryota; kingdom Metazoa; phylum Mollusca; class Cephalopoda; order Sepiida; family Sepiolidae; genus Sepiola; species Sepiola atlantica. Next base: position 176,403,066 of record OY744516.1, read on the forward strand.
GACCAAAGTGGTGCATTTCGTGTGACTCCTTGACTTCTTCCCCTGCATAGCATACCGAGGAGACCTCCTTTCCCTCCTGCAGCCAGGCCTTCTTCACGCGTGTCATCGAATCCGCCTTGTTTTTTTCTGATGGGACCAACACGACAGATACTTTTAACTGGAACTCCGCTATTAGATCGGCGAGCGCTCCGAGTCTGCGCTTGATCAGCATTTCCGCAGCACCTTTGGTCTTAACTCTCTTATCGCCAGTTACTGCCGACCGAATCCACGATGCTGCCGTTGCCGAATCGGTTTTAATTTCAATTATTTTCAATCCCCACTTCAGGGCCAGATTGAGTCCTTTCATAACGGCATCTAGTTCTGCTACGTTGATATGGGAGAAGTCGTTGGTTTTTCTTAGCCATGCCGCATCCTCCACAGTTACGCCTCCCATCTCTAGTACGACGCCCAACGCCAGGTTACTGGCATCGCACCAAATCACACCCGCATCTCCGCTGCTGACATACCAGTCCCCTTTCACTGGGTCCTCATTCCTCACCCTCGCAATGATATCTTGCAGCATGTTCATAACCTCCTTCGTTACACGGCCCTCCCAGTCAGCAGTGCCTGCTAGTCGTTTAATAAAACTACATGCTATCCTGAGCCAGCCAGCGATAGGATAGTGCCCGACCAGCCTCCCGCAGACTGAGAAAAGTTCTCGCTTCGTCAGCTCAGATCCGACTTCGGCTATTACACTCCCTCGTTCGAAGACAAGGCTTTCTTTTCCATCTCGCCTTAGTTTCAACCCCAGCACCCGTCCTCCATCCAGGGCCTCCGCCGGTTTTGCAGTTAACCCATACTTCTCGACATGGCTTCTTACTTTCTCCGCTGTCACCTCTGCCTCCTCCACCAGAATGTCGTCAATGTACGAACTAGTGGCCTCCTCCACTGAACGGTCTTTGCTCAGCACTGTCTTCAGCACGGCAGTCATAATTTTGGGGGCTGAACTCAGCCCAAAGCCTAACCTCGTCAGACAATACACTCGCCCCTTGTACCGGACCAGCTGGTACTGCCAGAGTTTTTCATCTACATGGATCTGCAGATATGCCGATTTCAGATCGACAATTTTTGTGGCCCGTCCCATTCTTCTCCATTTCCTCATGACCTCCTCACATACGTCGATCCCCGTTCCAGTGTGGCAGGCTACGTGTCTGTTCAATTCTCTGAAGTCCAGTACGGGCCTAATCTTGTTTTTTGTAGGCTGAACAACCGCTAGTAGTGGCAACACTCCTTTTTCTTCCCCTGTCCACGGTTTCAGAATTCCTTCTTTTATCCACCTCTCCACTTCTTCCTCAAATCCTTTTCTTATTTCTCCTCGCAGGGTGTTTTCGTAGCAGCCCACTTTATTCTGTAGTTCCGGGGGTCCGGAGATCCATTTCCATTCCACCGTCCACCTCACGCCATCAAACTTTGCCAGGAAATCTTTGTCCTCAATGCAGCAAACCTCCGGTTTTGGTATTCTGATGGTTCTATCACCTTCCACTCCTGCCATCCCCACTGCGCCGAGACGTCCGAACGTCACTTGGCTCCCTCGTAACGTGGCGCCCCCCAGTCGGTTAATTGCACTCATACCTATAATCACGTCAACACCACCGACCAGATGATTCAACACTAAGGCTCGCAGTCCAATGGACACCCCTTGCACCATTACTTCCGCTGTCGTCTCACCTAGGCACTTCACATCCCTGCCATCCACGGTCCTAATAGTCCTGGTTCCGCTCCATGACCTAGCGACATTCCTCGCTAACAACGTTGTAGTACAGCCTGTGTCGACAAGGGCTATGGCTTTCTTCCCATTGACTACTACCGGTAACCGAGGCAACGTTCCATCATGCGCCATCTCCGCACAGAAGGGGTAACCACTGGCGCAATAGCTCCCCTTCACTCGTTTCCCTGGTGCCGTGCAGCAACACAATAGCGGCTAAGGTGCCCCACTTGTCCACATCGGTAGCACGTGATCCCCGGTCTCGGCTCTTTGCAGTCCTTGATCAGATGAGGGCCCTGGCACCGGAAGCACTTGATTGCAGGTCTCCCCTCCTGTCGCCTCGCCGGCTGCCTCTCATTCAAGTGAGGCCTCATGCACATATTTCCACCCACAGCTGCAGCCACGATTGGGCTTCTAACATTTTTCACTAGGACTCTGGCGTGAACCAAGAGATCGTCCACTTCCATAGTATGGATCCCAGTGATTCTCTGCATGTTCGTAGAGATTTCCTCTGGGAAGCCGTTAACTAGGTACAGCTTTACCGTCATCTCCAGGCTCCTCCCCACGTAACCAGCCAACCCTGCCAGTCTCCTGATCTCTGCCGCAAAGACGTCAACCGACTCACCGGTCCACCTCAAACTGGAAAGCTTACCAAGTGCTTCGAATGGGCCCTCAGCGAAGGCCAATTTCAGCCTTTGCTCCACTGAGGCAAGGTCTTCCTTGTCTTCATCTCGCATCTGCTGGTAAATCGTGAGGGCTTCCCCCTCTAAGTATAGCGGCAGCAGGGTGACCACATCTTCTATCTTTTGCAGCTTCGCCACCATCTTTAATTTCTCCAGCCACTTAATCAGGTCACCCTCCCCAGTAAAGGGTCTCAGCATGTGAGTGCTCAGTCTCCACTCAGCCATGGTAATTTGCTCGATGCGCCGAAATAGCTTGTGATATACGCGACACTGCTGGCCGTACTTCCGCTTTCTATCCACTCCGAAACGAATTTCTGCAACGTTTTTCTTCACTCTCTACGGATCCGACTTTTCTCCTATGATCAAACTTCTCTGTTCGCAATCTAACTTCACTCTGCCTCCTCCCCCAATCACTCCTCTTTTATCTCTTCCATTTCCAATCAGGAGCATCTCATTTGCATACCTCGTAGTCACCCTGTAGGCATTTAAAGAAACAAGTCGGCCATTCTTGTTTCCTTCTTCTTCACACGAGGTAAGCCACGCAAAAACGCGGTCGGTCGTTCTTGTTTTCTCTTCTTTTTCCTCATTTACACCACAGTTATATTCTCTAATATGTTTTATAGATTAAGTACTAATATCCAATGTGTATATTTATAGGAGAAAACCAGGGTGAGGAGTTAGACAACAAGATGTTTGTTCACATTACATTTAAATTTCTGCATGTTGGTACGGTCAGGGAAACAAGGAGCAGGAAGGGTATTCTAAAGACAAGCAGTTCGAGGAAAGAAGCTATCAGAGTAAGAAATCTTCTAGCATCTTGGGACCTCTACAGTGAAGGGATGTGATTTTGTTTCTATTCGAGTGGATTGGGGGTATTTACATTGAGGGGATATAAGTACTTGTAAATCAACAACACTGTGATGAAGCAACAGGGGCTGGAGCTTAACAATATTTAATCATTCATATAAAACTTGATGATGATGATGATCATCATCATCATCATCATCATCATCATCATCAGCAGCAGCAGCAGCAGCATATCTTTCTACTCACTGATAGAATTACAGAAAGTGTTACACAAAGGACAATGATATAACATATATATGGGTGCGGCAGTAGTAGTGGTATCAGCATCTACAATTTGACATCAGTGTTTTCCAACTATACAACATAATTAAGACTAACATTGTGGGTTTAATTCTTCAATTAAAATAGATTTCTTACCTTTTTATATAATATTCCTCCAATTTCGTGAAATCCGAATTAAATCGCATCTTATTCATGAAAGTAATAATATTTGAATTACTTTTCCTGAAACAAGAGAAAATAAAACAATACAACTAAATGAAATAATCATGAAAAGAATTAATTTGCATATTAACTGTAACGGTTAGATTACTCTTTCCTTTCATTTCTTTCTTTCTGTATTGAGTGGAAATGGGAGAGTTAAATCAATAGCTTTGTACTTAATTCGCCGTCTCACCAAAATAAAAAAAAACATGATTTCACATAAAGGTGCGAATTCTACAATTTTCAACCAATGAAAATGATCCCTGCTCGTTTGAACCAATAAACTTAGCAAGCCTGTGTGAAATATCAATTTCTAATAAAAACAGAAAAGCAACACCCACAATTAGAGAAAGTCCTATTAGCCAGAAACAAGACATCCAATGAGCACAATATTATGCCTCAATCCTTCCAGTGCCTTTTGAGGCCAGGAGAAGCAAATGACAACCTCACTTATCCACACACATATTCACACACTAACAACAGCCACATACACAATGTCTCCCGAACTCACACATGCATATTCACACTGAAAGAAAAAAACATAGACATACACACTTCTAACACTCATGTCTTCTTCCACACCGTGAACATTCTTCAAGCAGGAGAACTTTTAACTTTTCTAACGAACAATTTACTCATATAAAATTACTTTAAATCATCTGTAAATTGATAAATATATAAATATGTTTTGTCCATTAAGCATGTTTTTATCTCTTTCATTCACAACACTCTTTTGGTGAACTTAGCACTTGCTAAATTGTGACCCTTTCATTCATTACAATCATTTTTGTGGATTTTTCTCATTTGCCACTTATAAAATTTTAACATTTTTGGGGTATAGACCATCGTCTATACCCTATCCAAGCCAGGGTGCTATACTGCATCTCATTGCATGTTAACTGTAATGTTTCTTTATTAACAACAAAATGCTCACATCCACTCACACATCAATTAAACCTTACAACATAAAAGAAAAAGTAAATCCTAAAAAATGCAAATACTTGAAAATCGTTAAATTTACTCTGCTATTAATATTTACATGAAAAATTGGATATAATTATTAAAATAAAGTGGTCTTTTGTGAGTAGTTAGACAAAAATATGAAGAAATAAATTTGATGAAAACGATTCTGTATAGATCGACAATAATAATTATGTATTATATATACAACTAAAAAAGAGTTACTTTGAAATATGGATGTATTTAATTGTCTGTTGCTGAGCGAACGTCCATTGAATATTTCCCATTCTCGGCTGGTCAAATGTATGGGCAGATAACTCTGCTCTTCAAAATGCTCTTTTGATCAAGGGAGACAACAAAGGGCATTTTAATATAAAAATAAATAAAAGTATTATTATTTTGCATATGGAATCTGTTCCATCTAACAATTATATTTAAAGATAGAAAGATTTTATGAAACAAAAAAATGAGTTTACCATAAATTGCAAGTATAATAGACAGTTCACACTAAAATAGGGTTAATTAATTGAAACAAGGCAATAATAATATAATCAGTAAAATTGGTAAAAGCTTTTTATGTACACCCTATTATATCAAATATTTACAAAAAACAGAAAAAAAGTAACTTGTAGACAGATACATATTAACATTTCAAATGGTTTATTTTCTCTCTATTGAGTTTAGGTATATTTCATTCTATAAACTAACATGTATTTATATATTGCTGTTATATTCTTGAATTTTAATTTAGATATTTTATATTTCTATATTTTTATATGGCTTAAATCAGCTCAAATAAAGTATTATTCACCGATCTGTAACATTAAGCCGTAGTGCAATTAAGTTCACTGAAAAAAGGATATGATGTGTTTCTGCTTGTATGAAACTATGGCATTGCATAGTTGGGTGATGCATATTATTATTAGTAGCCTCTTTTTTGTCTGTCACAGATGTAAGGTCTTTTAGATGACCTGGTTGAAGTCCATCTGTTTGGCAGAAATTACCGTGATTTCAAAATGACATCTTTCTCATAACATAAAGTCAGCCTTTGTATCGTATGAAACGATTGGAGAAATTATTCATAAATCTGGTGAGCATTAGAATGTTTATAAGCATGACTTGTATACTTTAACATCTACTTGTGTTGAGTATCAGGCTGGGTGTACTGGAAATGTCACTTGGCGGGAATAAAAAGTACTTGATACAGACACGCACTTGGCCGGAAGAAACAAAACTTTATTAATTTTTGGAAATAAAATAATTTTTGATTAATTCAAAACCACCTGCAATCCACAAAGATTAGCTGCAGACAGGAATGCCACATTGTTAAATTAACGTCCTAGGAGCGTGGCTACATTGTCAGTGAAGGTGAAATCCAAGAATTAAAGTTTACAGGTAGATGCGTCGGTGTCACAAATTATCATATAAACTAACCCGAAATTGAGATCGAGGATCAACTGGCGATTACGTTCGAGAATACCATTCCGTCAATTCATGTGCATTTCCTGCCTTTCACCTTCTTCACTGGCACTGACAATAAAGATATATTATGGTATTCTAATACATAAGTGGTTGTCGTCATTCTTTTAAACACAGCCGAAATACAACACTCGGAAGAACTAATCAGTTACTAGGATTAAAAAGTGTATCAATGAAAATCCTTTACTTACCAACAGTCAAAGTCAACTTCATCTCCACCGACATGAATGTACATATCCGGAAAAACTTGGCTAATTTCTTTGAAGAATTCTTGCATGAATTTATAAGTGAATTCAGTCATTGGATTTATAGGGCCATATTGGCCAGTCGGGAAATATCCCATAGGGTCATAGCATATAGTCAACAGGTTTCTAAATGCAGCACCCCAAGATTTTGTGTGGCCTAAAATTATAGAAATATATTAAAAAAAAGAAACAGTTTAAAGGTACATGGAATTGTTAATAAAATTCACAGTCCTTTGTGCAATCCAACCATATTTGATACAAAAAACTTCTATCTATACCTGACTTGTCCAACAAGTTTCAGTCATGAATCTCCAACAGTCTTTGTTTTATCGCCATTCAATCATATGCGAAAACACTGATGATCGTCTCATCAATAGGAGATATAATCTTGAATGGGCTTCACACTTACCGGAACTTAACCCCTCCCCCAGGTTTTTATCTGTGGGGTTATCTCAAAGATAATGTCTATCAAAACAATCTTGAGACTATTCTTGAACTAAAGGGGGCCATCACAGCCAAGAACAGAGCAGTGCCAAGAGAGGAGTGTGTCAGAGTTATTGACAAATTTTGCATGTCGTATTCAGATGTGCTTATAATTGAATGGCAATAAAACAAAGACTGTTTGACATTTATGATTAAAACTTGATGGACAAGTCAGGCATAGACTGAAGTTTATCTGTACCAAATATGGTTTGATTGCAGAAAGGGATGGTACATTTTATTCACGATTTCATGAGTGTCATTTCTTGGGGGTGGGGGGGCACCCTGCATTTGAAATGACAAAACCAACAACAGGAAATCACAAGTGAGAGGAAGTTGTCTCAAAGCAGAGAAAGTATAAAGTTAGTTATCTCCAAATAAAAGAAGAATTAACATAATAATTATAATAATGATGATTTCTATATAAAACCATGTGATTTCTGTATAAAACCAAGTGATTTCTGTATAAAACAGTGATTTCTGTATAAAACAGAGTTATTGAACGATGTGTAACGAACGAGCATTGATTACAATAACAAAATAAATAATAATGTATTTAAAAAAAAGAAGGAGATCCCTCAGTGAAAAAGATCATTATTGGTACCCATGCGAATTTCTGTATAAAACAGAATTATTGAATGACGTGTAATGAACGAGCATTGATTACCATAACAAAAAATAACAAAAATAATGTATTTAAAACATAGGGAGACCCTTTAATAGAGATGCTTATTAATTGCCACGTGGATTTCTGTATAAAACCAAGTTATTTGGCGGCTTGTTGTTTATAGTGGATCGCTCACTATTGAAATTGTTGCAGCTGGTAAGTTATTTGATTTAATTGCAAAGTGTCTTAGTTTTTTGTATTATAAAAAAATGTGATAAGTGTTGCGATAGTAATAATGATAATCATAGTAATTAATGGTGATAATAATAATAATAATAATAATAGTAATAATAATAATAATAATAATAATAATAATAATAATAATAATAAAAATAATAATAATAATAACAATTATCCCAGTCGCGGAGCAACTAGCATAGGGGGTTTAGAATGAATCTCCAGCAAGCCATAGCGAACGCAATATCTCTAAGAATAGCAAATACCATATGGAATGCAAAGGCAGTTGTAAAGGCCAGGTTGACATCTGGCATGGTTTAACTGCATTCTATAGCCAGGATTGGGTCGTCAGCTTTGGATAGCAACTCTCCTAGAGATGGTATCTCAATAAAAATGCTAGGGAAGGAAAACCTTTCACAAACCATTCCTCGTGTTATTCCAATATGAGTGTTCAAAATTATCAAACCGAAAACGACGTGTGTCAAGTACAGGTCCCACATCCGGTGGGGAACGAACGAGGCTTCCCAAGTCGTTATCCAGCGAAACACTAGCACTAAAACTAGAACTAATTGTCTAAAGCCTTTAATATAATTGTGATGAAATGTTACTTGAAGAGTGATCCTCCTAAGAGACGATATAGACAGTGAATGCATCAAAGCTGGAATCAGCTAGGCCTGTTTGAACTATCAGAACAAAAACTTGCAGGACAAGCCCGGGTGATTAGAAATAATGAATAGTTATCTGATATTGAAATTGAAGAACTAAAAAGAGAAATAGAGAGAGAAGACTTAGACGAGGTTGGGAAGATAAATAAACTTAATGCAGTTGAAGAAAAGTCTATGGTAGAAACAACAACAAACTCTGAGAGCGAAAATATTGTAACTAATGGTAATCAGGCGGTTAACACCGATGCAATCGTAAAACATATGATAGAACATGAGATGACAGAAGAAGATATTGATATTTTCAGATTGTTAAACAAGAAACTAAGAGCTGGCAATTTAGAACAGCCGCTGAACCTGAGAATTGTCAATAGGAAAAGACTTAAAACTGTCATGACCAAAGTGAATGATGTCTTGCCATTTTTATTAATAAATAATCTTGATCAGTGTAACAAAGTTATTAAAGCTGCTGCCAATACTGTATCAAATCTACTCAGAGTAATAAAACGGAAAAAATAAAGTAAAAAAAGAGCCCTGGTGGAGGAAACGTTTAAATGGTCAGATAAAACAACTTAGAAAAGATTTAAGTAAAATGCAAGCTGTCGAAAATGGCAAACTCATAAATTTTACATACACCGAAAAGGTTTCAAGTGTGTGATTGAAGAACTGAAACAGCAGGTCATAGCTAAGACTGCCAAAGTTAAACGTTACAGCGACAGAATTGAGCAGTATCGACAAAACGGACTGTTTGAGACCAACCAGAAACTCATTTTTGAACAACTAGAAGGAATTGAAAGAGGAAATGACGTTATACCTGATGCTGACCAATCTAGTGCATTCTGGGAAGGCATTTGGAAAAAGGAAGTAAAGCATCAAGATGATGTAGAATGGATCAAATATATTGAAAGGGAGATGTCCTCTAAAGTAGAAGGGCAAACGAATATAACAGTCACCGTTGAGATTCTGAAGGAGAGGGTTAAAAAGCTTTCAAATTGGAAAGCACCTGGACCTGATGAAGTCCAGGGATACTGGTTTAAAAACCTTCTGGCTCTTCACCTACGTCTTGCAGAAATGATAAATGGCTGTTTGACGACAGGTAGCTTACCTAAATGACTGACAAAGGGCACCACAGTCTTGATCATAAAAGATAAAACAAAAGGAGGTGAAGTGACAAACCACTTGCCTCTGAGTTATGTGGAAACTTTTCACTAGCATATTGTCTGAAAGTATTTATAGTCATTTAGACCAAAACAATTTGCTGTCTGAGGAACAGAAAGGATGCCAAAAAAGATCACATGGAACCAAATATCAGCTTCTGATCGATAAAATGATTCTGAGAAACTGCAAACGAAGAACTACTAACCTTGCTATGGGATAGGTGGATTATAAGAAAGCATTTGGCATGGTCCCTCATTCATGGATACACAAATGCCTGGAGATTTTCGGAATATCCCCCAACATTCAAACATCTTTAAAGAATAGCATGAAGAGTTGAGAAACCAATTTAACTTCAGGATGGGTTGCATTAGGTAAAGTGAAAATCAGGAAAGGGATTTTCCAGAGTGATAGTCTTTTCTCTTTGCTTTTTGTCATTAGTTTTATCCCAATGACACTTCTCTTACCTAATGTGAAGGCAGGATATGGACTTGATAAAGGACTTCCTACAGTCAACCACTTACTATCCATGAAGATGAATGAATGAATGAAACACAACTTGATACCCTAATGAACACGGTTAAATTATTTAGTGACGACGTACGAATGGAATTTGGCATCACTAAATGTGCCATTCTTGTTATAAAAAGGAGTAAACTTGTCCACTCAGATGGCCCTGAACTCCCAACAACAGATCTTATAAAGAATGTAGACAATGAGAGGGTCTACAAATACTTGGGAATTCTGGAGGCGGATAAGATTAAAAACAAAGAAATGAAAAATCAGGTGAACAGATATCATCTACCCATTACAACTGCATTTGAAATTAAGAAAAAAGAAGAAAATCTTCTGATGATGTTCTCTTTAAACTTTTTTTCGGGAGGCTGGTATAAATATGAAGAAGAACGAGAATGATTTTAACTTAAAATATCCTTTTTTTACTTAACTAATGGAACTCCATTTTCTTAACTAGGAGTTTCTGGTTGAACCATTATAAGGGCCCCTAATTCTTCAGACTTTACATTAGGTTCTAACTTCACTAAAATCTTTAGAACAACTCCAAATCTTTCCCACCCCATTTGGTTATAACATCAATTATATTGTACTAGCAGGGCTATCCGGCGTTGCCCGAGACCATAAACAACAAAATAGAAGAGGTTAAAAAGTGTGTGCAACATCTTTATATTAAAACTTCTATCCTCTACCGCTTTCAATCCGTCTCTCTTTCCCCTTTCGTTATTATTTCCCTTCCTCTCCCCAACCCTCTCTTTTCCCTCCACTCAGCTCATACTTCTCTGTCCTATAAAAAAACCATATGGTTCATTTGTGCCCCTGAACCAAAATCATGTTCATTCATATAGCGCCCCTGTCCTATTCAAAAACCCATAAAGCATGTTCATTTATGTAGCACCCCTATTATATAAAAGAACTCATATTAATACGCCCCTGTTGTATCAAAGAACCCATATGATCCATTTTACCCCTGAAGCAAAATTATGTTGATTTATGTAGCGCCCCTATCATATGAAAGAACTCATAAAGCATGTTCATTTATGTAGAGCCCTATTATATAAAAGAACTCATATCAATTATGAGTTGGTGATTTCTTTACATGGTGGATAGTGGCGGATAGTAGCGGATATTAGCAGGTAGTGGCAGGCATCGTCAACAAAAATGTACATATTTTTAAATGCTAACTCATTTACTTTTTTGAATTATGAGTTGGCGATTTCTTTACATGGCGGACAGTAGCGGACAGTGGCGGATATTAGCAGGTAGGGGCAGGCATTTTCTACTAAAATGTAACATTTAAAAAATGTTGACTCATTTCCATTTTTTAAATTATGAGTTGGCAATTTCTTTACATGGTGGACAGTGGCGGAAAGTAGCGGATAGTGGCGGATATTAGCCAGTAGTGGCAGGCATCGCCGACTAAAATGTAAAATTTTTAAAATGCTGACTCATTTCCATTTTTGGAATTATGAGTTGGCGATTTCTTTACATGGCAGACAGTGGCAGACAATGGCAGATAGTTGTGGATATTAGCATATAGTTGGAGTAGGAGGAAAAGAAGAAAGAAAGAAAGAAAACGATGGAGTAAGAGGAAAAAAAGAAAGAAAGAAAACGGGGGAGTAAGAGGAAAAGAAAAAAGAAAGAAAGAAAACAGGGGAGTAGAAGGAAAAGAAGAAAGAAAGAAAGAAAACGGGGGAGTAGGACTACACATTCTTGTTGAGAACTGAAGCATACTTGTTTTATCTTTTTTTCGAAATTTATTGAACTGAATAATGAGATGTTAATGTGAGTATTTTTAATTGAAAAATACAAAACAAAATATCAAAGGAAATACATTTACCTGGTGAATCAAATTCTGGTATAACACGAATTCCCAACAGACGAGCAGTTTCAATGATTTCCTTTATATCAGCCTGAGTGTACACATGAGTTTTTGAATGATATGCACCCTACAAACGATCCAAAAACAGACAGTAGGTGACAAAGAGATATCTAGTTTTCATATAGAAATGATAAGGTACAAATAAACATTTAATATTCAATGGTGAACTACGAGAAGAATAATACTTAATGATAATATATATATATATATATATATATATATATATATATATATCCCCGAAACAATTGCTCTGGTAGTCAACTGACGAGCCCTCACTACTTTAACTAATTAATACTACAAAAACTCTAAAATATTTTTGTATACTTTTATATTTTTTTTATTTTTTCCACTTTTTAACCACTTTTGTAATCAATTTAGTTTTATGTTGTGTCTATGTCTACATTGTTTTGTGTTTTACAAAGATCGTGGCAAAATTGTTTTTCTCTATGCTATTATACATATTTTGCTTCTTCAGGTCCCATTATTGACTCTTTACATGGTGGGACTGTTGGTTCATTAACATATATCTATATTATTAGTCCACCCACATCTCAAATCTATCTACTCCACCATTTATTACTATGTGCTCTCCAGAATGATTGAATTAAATTTTAAATTTTTAAATCATAAAATTTAAAAAAATATTCCCCAAAATATATAACATTTTTTTTCTGTCCTATATGACAGATAGTACTATTTTCAAGATATATATATAATATTTATAGATAAATATTAAATTATTAATACCTACAGACGCTAGCGTTTCAAGCTTATTGCTCTCATCAGTGCAGGAAAGTAACAATTTCAGACGGTCTGGAGGCGCGAACTCAGTTCACAGAGTCAGCCTAGAATCTGCAAGCAGTCGCCATATCCACTCGGCCAATGGAAACTGTCACATAATTAAGGTAAATTAAGATCTATATGTACCTAGAAACGAGCACAGATAGAAGACTAGTCGAGAGTGTTCGACGAACGTATTCAAAACTTTGGATTAGAGCTTTTTTTGACAGTCTATTTTTAACATCCCCGAGAGTGCTTAACTTTAATTTCTTAAAGCGATATATATATATATATATATATATATATATATATCATAGGCCATAATTATCTGAGATATCTCCCTTGGTGTTATTCTCGACCAATGTTAGAGAATGCACTCTCCTGTGCAGCAGTTAAGAAAACTCGTTCTGCCCATATGTGGGAAATTCAAAATAAGACTGTCACTTTCTGGACCGTCATTCAAAATGTACTGGTGGTTTATCCATGCTCCTCTTAGGAGCATGCCTTCCAAAATTCTAACAGGCTTTGCCTGTAGGTTACGTCTCCTGATAGTAGTCGCATAGACTCTCATAAACAAACAGCACAATGTAACATTTACTTATTCATTGCTCATGCATGTTTCTCCATCTACGATCATGAGAACATGTGTTCTTTCTAATTTTATTTAGGACCTTAATGTATTCTTTGCTTAGTACTTATGTCTGTTGTTCTCCCCGCGTATATTATAGTGTGTACTATGTTACATGTTCCCTACCCCATTTACAATTATCTTCGACAATTTTTTTATCTGTGAATACGTATATATCCAACTGTTTTCTCGCTATTATCTTTGTCTCTTTTTTCCGACACGTGTGTTTTATCCACGATCACTGTACATAAAAGATATGCCTGAACATGTGCGTAGCTAAAAACTTAAAAGCCAGAATATAAAATATTCTCAGTTTTTCATGTGTATAAATAAAATATATATATATATATAAATGAAATCTGAAACTATTTTACCCAGAGTACTTCGATAAGTATATTTCATTTTAATCAAAGGCGGTACAGTATTATTGTTTTGTGAGGTCTACATTCGTGCAGGATATGCAGAAAAAAGGGGACTATATCAATACATCCTCTTAGGGGTTTGAAGATAGATCGCCATAACCTGAAACCATATACTGAAACATAATTAGGCAGAGTACTAGAATAAGTAGGTTTTATTTTGATCGATGGAGATACAATATCGTGAAGTATGCATTTCGTTAGACATCCATAAAAACGAAATATGTCACAGACTCCTCCTATGATTTTGGAGGTAGATCCCTTAAGAATATATATTCTGCAACTACATTTCCTAATGTACTTGAATAAGACTGTTTCATTTTGATCAAAGAGGGTAGCGTTGAGCCGGACATCTATAAAAAGGAAATATGTCACAAACTACCTTTAGTGTTTTGGAGATAAACCCCCATAACCATATATACTTTGAAACTGTATTACTCAGAGTATTTTCACAAGTATGTTTAACTTGATCAAATAGACTACAATAATACTGTGGGATCTCCGTTCATGCCGGACATTCATGACAATAAAGTACATCACAAACTCCTCATAAGATTTTGGAGACCAATACAAAAATTTGTATTCTGAAACTACATTATCCAGAGATGTTTCATTTTGATGTTAGGTTTAATAATATTGTGGATTCTGCACTAGTACAAGACATCCATAAAAAGGAAATATGTCACAAAAATCTCATAGGGTTTTGGAAATAGACACACATAACCATATATATTCTGAGAATACATTATCCAGAGAACTTGGATAAGTATGTTTCATTTTGATCAAAGGTGTACAATAATATTGTTAGGTCTGTATTTGAGCCAGACATCTATAAAAAAATAAATACATCACAAACTACTCCTAGGGTTTTGGAAATAGACCCATATAACCATATATATTCTAAAACTACATACCCAGAGTATTTAAAAAAATATGTTTCATTTTTATTCAAGGGAATACAATAATGTCGTCGGGTATGAGTTTGCGCCAAACTTCAATAAAAAGGAAATGCATCATAAACTGCATATAGATCTCCATAACAATATAAACTTTGATACTTAATTACCCAGAATACTTGGATAAGTATTTTTAAAAAATTTTATCAAAGGGAAAACACGATAAAAATATTTTAATGTCTATTTAGAACTTCCTCTACTCAAACAATTTGTCTGAATCGAAAAACATTAATTTTCTATTATTATAGGTTTATGTTTACAATATAAAGACAACATCAAACTGATCCCTGGCTTTTTTTCATGCATGTAGTTTTCTTTACTTTTTGAGGGGACCCGGATATTTAATCATTGCTTTTTAAAATAAAATATATTATTACTATCTAATGTGCGTGTATACATATGATTTTCATTTCATTTCGACCAACATAAAATTGAAATAAACTTTAAAAATTTGTTAAAATTCCTTTAATCTACCTATTTTCTTTGAAAATATATCTGCATTGGCCTCTAGCACAGATACCGAGATGACTCTAAAACAGAAATATCTTCACAAAATTCTTTTACAATTTTGAATGAAACGAATACATTTCCTATCACACAGATGTCATTTCGTATTTCCCTTTTTACTTCATGTAAAAACATTCTATACTAAAATGTGAACAATTAGATTTCCTATTCTAATAAAAAATTGTTATTAAATTTTTATATAATACGAGAAAAATGCCGGTCCCAGGACGAGTAAAATGACCCACTCACTCCGTTTTGCACCATTTTTATGTCTCCTTACGAATATTAAAATAAAAATATAATGCTACTAAACCTTATCTTTATTCCAATTTTAATCGAAATCCATTACATAACTTTGATTCTAGAAAATTTCTATAATCAAAGGCTTAAGCTTAAGGGGTCTTAAGAAGAAATTGAAATTTAGGGAATCTTGTTTAATTGGTGTCTAATGACTATGGACCAAATTTAATGCAAATCTGAAATATTTTAATTTTCAAATGGAAGGTTGTACCCATATTATGCCCCCTAAAAACCCTTTATTCCAAAGAAACAAAAAAATTGAGGAATATTTATCAATTTATGTATAATACCTAGTGTTAAAATTTCACAAAAATTAGTAATATCTGAATTTTCATAAAGGACTCTTTCTTTGCCCCCTTTGGGTAAAAGTAAATTAAATTAACTATAGCCTACATTATCTATCCTTATGCTTAGCAGCCGTGTTCCAAAATTCGTAATGATTGGTTCATTAGTTTAGGAGTGAATCCTATACATAAATTTATAAAATGTATATAATATAAACATACCTAACTTTATATAAATAGATATTTTTGTCCAATATTTCCTCTTACTAATAGCACAGATGTTGATAGAATTTATTTTTATTAAAATCTGAAAGACATCTTCATTGTGCTTCCTTGGTACTAATAGCATTACATTGAACAGTTTGGGCTTTGTAAAGAATTTTTTCTGCATTTTCCGGTGTCCAAGTGAACCTGGAAAACTCCAGTTTTTCGGTTAAACCATCCCTTACTAACCACAATCATGCATTGGATGTATAAACATTAACATGCTTAATAGTTTATAATAGTTACTTACTGTAACAATAAAGACAAATAAGTCTCCCTGGCTATCGTTCGTGGCAACGCTATGTCAGTAACGGCGGCGTCACTTCCGTTCTTTCTCTGACAATTGTTTCAAGCCTTATTGTTTGTTTTGTTTTTTTCTCTTTATGGAATAAAGACACACACTATATCTAGAGAAATCTACTCCTATGGATTAAATAAAGACAAAAACTTGCCAGCTTCAAAGCATATCAGATGATTCGCATGTTCGGCTACCATTTTCCAGAGGAAAAAGAACTTGTGTTCACAATTGCAGAGTTATATAGTTGGAACGAATTTGCATGGGTAGTGATAAACTTAGTTTAAAAAGACGGATTAAAAACAGATATGGCAAGTCGGATTTAAGACAGCTGAGAGAAAGCGTTGGTGTTGGAAATTGTGTCAGTGTTGTTATGGTGTTGTATGAAAAGGAGTTCTTTCTGAAGATTGGACCGTCATTGTGATCTTATTACGGCAACAGGAGATCTACATACAACATCTTTGTTTCTTAAACTTACCTTTTCACTTAATTCTGGGAAGCTGTAGCTTTGATATGGAAATGAAGAATCATCGACAATATGCCAGTGAAATACATTGAATTTGTTTTGAGCCATTACATCCTGTATTGAAAGATAAAGTTCATGAACGTTAGCAACAAGTATTCATTATTGAGTCTTAATACACACAATTATCTGAAGTTTTATTTTCTTTCAAAAAGTAGAAATACAAAATATTAATGTGTTTCATATAAGACAGGTTTGTTTTGTTTATTTTACTTTATAAATACACTAGAAAAATACCTGTCCATATGTTACACACTGGTTCTTCTGTGATGCATGTATAACTCATTATATACCCCGTTACTTGAACTCACATGTCATCTCATCTTCACCCTCGATCAATTAACAGGAACACACAGGACACTGGTCTTCATTTTGATGGAGGATTTGTTCACATGAGGAACACATCAGGATAGTTCCTTCCATGTTTTTCTTTGGCCTTCCCCTGCAAACTGACCCTGCTACCTCAACTATTCTATATTTAACAACCCAAGCACTCTCATTCATTCTTTCAATGTGACCAAACCAACGAAGTCTCCTGTTCTGCACACATCTTCCTATATTGTTCAGATTAAGCACTTAAGAAAAAAAGATACAACATATTCACCATAACTGACACCATCATGAGCAACTAATGGCCGACCTCTCTGATACACTATAATGCTTTTCTTTTTTTCTCCCACAGCAAACATTTTTTTTTTTATACTTCCAAAAGTCCTTGATCCGGGTGTTTCAGAAATAAAATTTACATATAACTATGCAAATCTCGTCGCTCTCAACATCTTGGCATTTCACGTGTTTGTGTTCATGCTACACTATTAAATCAACCTCAGATCATAAATGTGAGACTCAAGTTCTAATCGCACTGGAAATTGTTTTGTTTTTTTAATAATAATAATAATAATAATAATCAGCAGCAGCAGCAGCAGCATCATCATCAGCATCATCATCATTATCCGCATCATCAGCATCAACGGCATCAAATTCTTTACACGACAAGAAAAATACATATTCTCTCTTAAAGCAATGTCCTGCATCCCAAACAAAAAACGGACCCTCTTTCTTAATGTAAACTTGCAGTAGGCTGCATGTTTTAGTAGGGCATACGAATGGCAGACATTACAAGTGTTGGATGCTTGGCCAAAGGAAGATGGAGGGGGGGGGGGCACAGAAGAAATTGAAAATATCTTCGGTTTTATTTTGGGCCACCCAGAAGTTTATTTCTCTTTGAAATAAAATAAGTGCCTCATAAAAACAGGGAATCGAGCTGAGACCCAAAAGTAATATTCACAGATCGGCTCCCTGATAAGCGCCCTAGAGTAGACTGTATTGGTAGTTATCTCTAATGGATAATTCCAATGGTCAGCCGTTGGGTGATCGAATGGTGACCAGTGAAAAAGTACTGGAATCCAAGAGATGGGAGGAGAAAAGGACCCCAGCAGATGGAAGGAGGAGGCCTGACCTCTGAGCATGACAATCAGTTGAAGCTGGTGTCTCTCCAGGCAAGATGTGCCCATTTGGAGCTCTTAGCTAAACGACTCTGTTGATCGGACTTATACTTTATTTCACCAGGGTAAAAGATCTCATTTTACAAGTCTGCCATTCAACCTGAGAACACATCTTTTGTAAACCCCTAACAAATAAACCTGTTACTCGTTATAAACTGGACTCATGGTTTTACTTGGGATAAGAATTCTTTGTTGCAACACTGACTTAGATCGCACAACATCTTCGGACCGGCACAACGAGTGGGGACGATTAATGCCAGTGCAGTGAACGCACGCATACACGTTCAACTGTCTGTGATTTTGTTCCATTAATTTATCACCCAAGTCTGTAGTCTACGTTTCACAAAATTTCCACAATAATTTCTTACCATTTTGTTTTCAATGTAGTCATTAATTTCCATGTGTAAATGGTCTTAGAATAGTTTATTCATTGCCATATCAAGAGTCTGGAGAAAAGCAGTTATTCCTGCGGGAATCATGATTTGATATATTCTTCTTTCTTCAAAGATGTTCTTCATTTCTTTTGTGCGGTGCATGCTGGCTGTGTTACATAGTCGGGTTCATGTTCGTTGCTAACTCGTTTTTTACACACTTTAGAAAACGTTTCTACGTCTTTCTTTAACTTACGGCCTTTTCGCGTTCTTTTTTAACTTACGCAGTTTTTATGTTCTTAGTCACGTACACCGTTGTCACATATTTCACCTCTCGTACATAATTACCGATGTTACAATACACCATGTAACGTCTCCGAAAGTTGAAAGGTTGAAACGTTACTACAATGTTTTTTAGGTAACGTAGACGCGAAAAGAGCATATTGGCAGTTTAAATAACTGCCAATATGCTCTTTTCACGTCTACGAGTCCAACCATGATACAGTTCTTTTTACATTCGTATTCATACTTAACTGTGGGCTCTTTACAATGTGTGCAGATGTGGGTGGGAGTTATGCACGTGTGTGATGAGGGTTCAATCATTTAGTCTTTTAACATGGACCGGGTTATACATGTACTCCCATAAATTCTTTTAAACGTTTTTAAATGTTCTAATGTCTCTTGTGCCGTGGTAACTCATAGTCTGATTTTTCATTTGCGCTGTACAAAAGTTTCTTCAATAGTAAGAGAGAAATTTACCTGTGGTTTCTTTTTGTGGCCGCATCTAGCTTTGCTCGTCGTTTCTGTGGATTCATTGTGGTTCATCGATTAATCGTCTTCATCCCTTACCGTTTGCACCGTAGTTTTTGTTATTTGACCGTCTAGTGTGGAGTATCTGTTTTCTGGGAATTAACTTGTTACATATCACAAAAGAAAAGGCTGGAAGACAAATGTTGAGAGATGTTCAGAAGTTTTATTCATCTTCTTTGTGGTAATGCCTGGGAGAGAAATTGCCTTTTTCTAGATTAATTGGTCTATTCTTCTAAGTTTCTGACTTAGCTAATTCCTCACAATTCCTGACTTGGGCGAAGGGGGAGAGAGTTGTCTCATTCTTGTATCATTCGAGACTTAACTTAAAGCATTCAGGCTATTTTGAGGGGGACGTCCGTTGCGCGTCAATTCCATTCACAAACTGTCCCAAGACTCTCATGTCGACAACAACCAGTGACGTCACGTATATTTGTTCCGTCACTTCCTTTGTTCACAACAAACACGTTGTCGTATTCTCACTCGCTTTGTGTTTGACCCTTTTGATCCAAATCTGTTCTCCTGATCCCAAGTTCAACTTGTCTATTCTCTCCAAGTTCTGTATCAGTTCGACTTACACAATTCTTAATTTCAACCTAAATAACAATTCATACTAGCTAAAGTACATCTTTTCAAAAATAGGGCTCCTTATGATTTAACAGCTGAATCCCAAACTACTAGATCACTTTGGCTTCCTTGCAAAATTAATGGTAGCATAAAATCTATGCACTTCCTTAAAACTGCCTGTGTGCACCTTTTCAGTTTCCAGAACACAGATACCTGAAATGTGTTCAATTCAGTCCTTCCTGCCTTTTGTGATGTTAGAGGTGGCCCTTTACTTCTATCAAAATGAATTGCCAAAATACATATAACTCATGCACTTTCATAGCCAGAATGTAAATTGACGATGCGCCATTTTGATCAATTGTTGATTGACCCATGAACACTGCAGTTTCATCCATAGCGATCATGTTGGAGTGACGGCATTTAGAAAAGTTTATCTCATCAATAAAGTACTTAAAATGTGAGTGTATGTTTAATAATCTCGGTATCTTCACATTTGAATCGTGCTGTTGACCTACTCAGAGAAGATTCATGTTGCTGAAGGAAACCAATCAATCAGTTTTTTATGCTTTGAATTCTTCTGGAAATATACCAAATTGTAGTGCATTTGTTTGCACAAATGTTTGAATATCAGCCCTACGAACGACCAAGGCTTTTGCTCTCTTTTCAACAACCCATTCACAGATGGTATCTTCCAACTCGGAAAATAGTGGTTGCCTACCTCATCCACACTTGTGTTACTTTGCTTTTCTCTCGTCCACATGTTCAATGAGTTTATCATAGTCTGATCGCCATTTTTAAACCATTTGGAGATCCAAATTTTTTCCTTTACAGAAAACAGTAAGATTCTTTCCCTATGCTTCCTCCACGATTCCTTTCTTGTACTCGATTGAATAACTCTTTCTTGCATTCGTCTTGTCTTTGGGTGAAAATGACCAGACAAATGATAAGTATCTGTTCTGATACACACTTCATATGCCCTGTCCTCGGTCAGTGATGGAGAAATCCTACTAGACTGAGGCAATTTACATTTTTGTCCTAATTCAGAGTTCCACTTTTTGGGAAGCTGGATTATCCCCACATTAAAAAACGACCTTGTGTCTAACTCTGCCGTCGTGGGGAGGCAAGTAAATGGGGACATCCTATCCAATGTTGAACTTTTTCTTACCAATCAGGCAATTACATAATTGTTGAATCAGTCAATGAGCTCTACTCTTGGCAGTTGGAAGATTTTACGTGACTCATTTTGCGTGCGCATAAAATAAAAGTTGTGACCAGAAAAACTGTAGTTTTGAATTTATTTAAAACTTTTTTATTTGTGTGTGTGTGTGTGTGTGTGTGTGTGTGTGTGTGTGTGCGTGTGTGTGTGTGTGTGCACGCACGCTACATCTTCATCTTGATCATTGATGAAGACGAGTATTTTGTCGCATGAGGCTAAGATTAGGTAAGTTCTGTCGTCACCAGCCACCGCCGGTCATTTGATTTGCGAAAAAGACACTAAAGTAGTTTTTATGACGTCGTTATTTTTACTTGTCAAAAAATATATTTTGAAAAGGATAGCACACACTGCAACGAAGTTTGAATTAATACGAAAAAAATGCTTATTTCTTTCATCTGTCTGCTGCTCCTGACTCGGGCTTATTTTATATTAAATTTATCATGAAAAATCAGGCTATGTCTTATTTTGCAGGTAGGGCGATTGTGCAGTATAGTTAACAAGAAAAAAAAGCGGGTGAAAAACAAATAGACAACCAATAACTGTTATCAAACACATGATTGTAAGATTTATCATCTATGCCAAGCAAGCGTGGTTTCCAAAATGGCTGCCAATTTGGTGGTAGGGATTTGGTCACGAATTTCAGGCTTTCAAGATAATAATAATAATAATAATAATAATACCCTAATCCGATTGGCAGCTACCCTCGAACTTAGGCTTACGGTTCCACTACCTCGCCCCATTTTGTGTTATCTTTCCTAAAATTCGCGACTAAGTCTCCCTAAAATTGTTGGCCATGTTGAAAACCATGCAGTCTTGGCTAAGTAAAAGTGGTGATAGGTAATAAATCTTACAATCAGTAAACTCACGTGAAAATTATAAGGTAAGTAGAAAAGTAAATTTTCTTGCGTTTGATAACAGTTATTTGGTGAATATTTGTTGTCTTTTTTCCCCTTGTGTTTAATGTTAATTTTCTGTATAAATTTATTAAAAACATAAGCACCAAAAATTGTTACGTACTTTGTTTGTGGGTAGATAACTCTGTATAACTTTTATTGCGTTATTTCCCTTGTATTGTTCAATTTATATTTATTTGTATACGATTTTTATTACTTAAAAGGTGGTAATTAGAGAGATATTTTGTGCTCTTCTGTGAGTGTGTTTTGTAGATTAATTTGTTTGTAAGACTGTCTCAGTGGACCTTATTTTCGACTCTTATGTATTCTAATCAGGACAGAGACGTCATCACTTATTAAAGAAAGATAATTCATAACTCCAAATGGTCCAAGGGAAATCACTCATAATCCACAGATATGTCAGCAACTCCAATTATACCAAAATCAGACCGGCAGAGTCTAGGTCATTGTTGAGGTGGCTTGTTCTCTGTCGGTCTGAGGTATAGTCTTGTGCAATTCTAGGCTTCCCAGGCCTTTCCTTCTCACTCTTTGAGAAGGGTTTACGGTGCAATTTTACTTATAGGCCAATCAAGTTAATTGTTTTCATGTAAAAGCATTATTTTGTACTTACTCAGTCATATTTTATCTCTCACGCCCCGAAAAAGAATTTTAAAATATCAAGCAGAACTTTAATTAGAACGATTTTTACATTTCCATAAGGGTTATATGAACTGGCGAGTGTGCGATTTTCGGAGTGGCCGGTTAGTGGCCGGTTAGCTAACTAAGGGCAGATAAGTGTCCCCTTGTCTATTCTACCGACCGCTCACAGCCCAAAATGTCGGCTCGGGCACAAATACAGGTTGAACATCGAAATGAAAAAATCGTTCTAATTAAAGTTCTGCTTGATATTTTTAAATTCTTTTTCATTGCGTGAGAGATAAAATATGACTGAGTAAGTACAAAATAATGCTTTTACATGAAAACAATTAACTTGATTGGCCTATAAGTAAAATAGCACCGGGTTTACTTTATTGCTAATCGCCTGAGGCACCTCTACCGGAGAATGCCGACGAGACTGCCCAGGCATTTTTGGTCGGCCAGAGTACTCTTCCTCTTAGGTGCTGGGTTTTTAAATCCCCCTTTTCCGACCTTGTGTCAAATGTTCCCGCTTGGGAGGTAGGTAAATAAAAAAGTCCAATGAAGTCATCCGAAGATTTCAAAATTACATCCGAATAAGTACTTCCCATCTACGATTGAACTAAACATTTTTCTATTGGATTTACTTCATTTTTAACATTTTTAACACTGTCTCCACAAAATCCCTTTTCCATCTTTAAATCTTTCTTCCCCAGACACTTCATCAACGGACATTCACCAACTGGACAGACTCCATATTTTGATAAACATTTTTTTGCACGCACACTCTTACTCTCCATTACTTTGTATTTTTTTCAAATTTTGGCTATTCCACTGCCAACTTATCCATCTATATAATTCCTCTGATGATAAGATTGTAATCTTTGAAAAGCTTGGCTTAAGGAAATAAAAAATAAACATGTTTTAATCGAGTACACCTTGCATTGAACAATCGAAGATGAAATAGATTTGTCATCCGTACATATTTATCTCTCTTCCTTCATATATATATATATATATATATAACATTTAATTTCATATAAACCTAAGCGAAATCAGGAAAATGCTGGTTTTCTACATAATTCTTTTATAGTATATTACTTTGTGATTTCCCATTTATACATCCATAGATTACTATTATTACTGTTAAATTATTACTCTTTCTTCTTATTATTATTAGAATGATCTATTAGTTTTATCTATTTGATTATTTATGTTTTAATTATTACAATTTGATATAACTTGATAAGTAGTTATAAATAACAAAATAACCAGAGTGTAAATGTTTTAAAATAGTACGGTTTATTCCAGCGTACCTATCTTGTACAAACAATAGTAACTACAGGTAATTCAATAGATTTAACAGAATACAATCGAATTCCCATACTACTGTTCATAGTCATATTTATTGTTCCGACTTATTTAGTGACTGAGGGGAGTCCGGTATCCCATCATAACACTATTTATTGCTACTCCATTTATTTTCAATATTATAATTACTTTTCATAATTATTCACTGATTATTTATTTTTATTATTTATTTTTACTATATCCTTCAACATTCTTAATTATCACTATTATTCAATCAATCATTACTTATGATATATTCATAGATATTAAACGTATCTATGTGGAGCTAAGTATTTATACATTTTCTATTAACAATTATAAATATATAATTTTTCCTCGAGTTTATATTTGTGTATTAAATTTTAGGGTATCCATTAACTTTTAACTTTTGTGTAGCAAAAAGAAAATATATGAAAACCATAATAAAAAATATATATGAAAAATAAAAAATAAAAATAATTGAATGCTGAATACACTTCAGTTTTTTTCCAACCTGGTGGGTGGACTTTTTATAGGCACTGATAAATCTTCCTCAAGAAATTGATATTTTGTCTATTTTATATATTCTGTAAATCATGAAGATATATATGATTGAGGAAGACCGAATTAATGAATTTATAAAAATTTGTTCCCTGGATTTGCTGAGGTTTACCTGACATTAAACTGAATTAGAGCTCTAGTTCTACACTAAAACCTTTGTGTTATAAAAAAAATGTATATTTAAAAAAATAACAAAAATATATATATATATATGTGTGTCGGATGGCGTAGGGGTTAGCAGCGGTGACTGTCAGCTCGACGGTTGCGTTTCGATCCTGGCTTGAGGCACTAACTGGTCTAGCCGCACTGATGAGCTGTGAAACAGCGAAACAGTCTGTATGTGGATGACTAAATGAAGCTTATTTGTAAGGGTATCGCCAACTGCCATTTAGCTTTAAGGCATAGCTCATTAGGTAAAACTAATTTGAGCTCCCGGCATTTGCAATGTTTACATTGAGATACTTCTTACATTCAGTCAGTGTCGTATGATGGCGTAGGGGTTGCATTTCGATCCCATTTCGGCACTAACTGGTCTAGCCGCACTGATGAGCTGTGAAACAGCGAAACAGTCTGTATGTGGATGACTATATATATATATATATATATATATATATATATATATATATGTGTGTGTGTGTGTCTGAGAGAAAAAATATTGTTATGATGGTGTTAATGAAGTGAATGTGAAAGTATCCTTAATGACAAAACATAATTATATAGGTCACCTGCGTGGAGATTGAAGTCAGCACATGGTCGAATTGGATTCTGAGTGATTAGTTTAGATCATGGTTCAGATCTGTGGTTATTTAGTTCTCCATCCTGGAAAGTGTCTCCGCTCTGCTCTCCAATCCGATACAGAGAAAACTAAAGTTGAGGACTTATTGCCCAATGATTAATATTTCTATGGAGACCCTACTACTTTTCTTGTTTATGTGAATGCTGATATGATTTGTATGGTCAAATGTAAACGTTTTGCAGTATACAAACTTATTTTACAGTAATCATTTATAGAAACCCATTAATGATCACACCTCCTACTGATGAGACGATCACCAAAGTGTCCCTGCATATCATTGAACGCCAATAAAACAAAAACTGTTGAACATTTATGACTGAAACTTGGTGGACAAGTCAGGCCTAGAGTGAAGTTTATTTGTACCAAATATGGTTAGGTTGCAGGAAGGATTTGTCGAAAATAAAATAATTGTTTATTGAGTCAAAACCACCTGCAAAAGTTATCCTTATCCAAAGGACAGCTGTAGATGGGAATACCTCGTCGCTAAATAAAGGATCTAGTGGTGTGGTTACATTGACAGCGAAGGCAAAATACCAGAATATGCATTTGCAGGTGGATGTGTGAGTGTCACAAATTGTTATATAATATCAACCCAAAATTGAGATCGTCAGTCGACTGGCAATCAGGTCCGAGAAAACCACCCCATCAAATTTTTTTAAATGACTCCATGATTTTCCTGTTCAAGAAGAATAGAGATAAATTTGTTATGATTCTGTTAGAATGGAAACACATACAGTAGAGTTTAATGCTAAGACGAGGCAACATGTTACTCACGTCCGCCTTTTTAAGGCAACCACCAAAAAAAAGAATCACCCCAAGGGCCAGGTAAAAGCTTACATGCAAGGGCTATAATTTCGGCTTAGTATTTTCTACTTCAAGGGCGACAACTCACGTTCTTTATACATTACAAAATGTAACTTTATTTTATGATATGAATTACTTGAATCACTTACCAAGTTCTGTAGAATTATTTTTTTAGATAAGAAATGTCTTGAAGTGTCCAGGAGCAATCCTCTGTGTTTGAATCTTGGAAAGTCAACAATGGAAGTTTCATTAACAACATGCTAAAAACATAAGGAAAAAAATATCAATGAACATAATTAACTCAGACATATGAAGACACATGACTAGAATTAGTTTAACTTCTATAGTGTATAATATAATAATTTGCTTTTTATCAGTAATAATTTAATGGTAATCACAATTAAAATACTTACATTACTTGCAATTCCACTTATCCTTAACTTTTTCTAAACTGACAATTTTATCGCAAGAATACACCATCATTACTCTTGTAATTCCACATATACTTCATCTTTGCTAAATTTTTTAACATAGTTCACCCCAAACAAGGCAGGACACCACTGTAGACATAAGGGGCTACTGAGAATTAGGGAGTAAGTTTTGGGGGTTATCCTAAGTTGTGAGCTGTGCAGCGAGATGTTTGTTTACATTAGTTTTTAATTTCTGCATGTCAGTAGATTCGCGGAAAAAGGGAGATAGTTCGAGAGGCCGGCAGCATGAGAAAAGAAGCTATAGGAGTAGAAGGCTCTCTGGCATCTGGGGACCTCCACAGTGAATGGATGGGACTTAGTTGATGGTCGGGTTCGTCTAGTGTATGTACATTGAGGGGGCACCAGGGCAGCAAGTTCATCGAAGTACGATCCATTGTAGTACTTGTAAAACAGGCACAAGGATGTGACAGGGGCTGGAACTTGATAGATAGTGAGGGACCTATTAGATTAGCGACTCTTTTTTGGACCTTGTCTAAGAGGGAGAGACTACTGGATTATGCACCAGCCCAGATCTGACAACAATACTTCATGTGTGGGCGGATTGTGGCTTTGTAGAGATATAGGATAATGTCAGGTGTGAGAAGTTTACTAGCTCGGAAAAGGGAGCCCACCTTCTTTACAGCAGCCTTGGCAATGTCTTCAATGTATTGTTCCAATTCATGTTACCTGTGAATGTTAGGTCGAGGATTTTGAACGTTGACAATTTAATAAAGAAAATAATCGCAGATGTTAAATCGGCCATTTTTTTCACACTAATTTTGTCTATTTTTTTTTGTAGTGGTGACCAGTTGATGTTATTCTCTCCATTGAAATGAGACCATTCAATTTAGTCCTTCCTCTTCTTTCTTTTTTATTTCTTAATTAAAAGGCTTGATTTTATGGTTTATTCAAGAAGAATTTTTTATTTTTTATTTTTACGGATGTCTTTTTAAAAATTTTTAGTTTGCAAATATCTTGAATTATGATTAAAGATTAGCATTTTTCACCAACTTAAAAAAACCTCTACTTGGACTTAAGTTTAGTGGTAAGGTCATAAAATTATTTTAGTTGCTGATGATTGGTTTTATCAAGTTAACCATAGATAGCAATGTAGCCACTTCCTAAAAATAAAAAAAATAATAAAAACTCTTGAAAAGAAAGCATATCAAAGGAGCACATAAAGATAATTTGCCCGGTTTAATTTCAAAAGCGAACAATTTTGCCTTGTCACCGCTACGAAAAACAGACAAAACTAGTCATGAAAAATTGGCCACTTCATTTTGGAGTAAACATCTTCAATATAGACAAAAAATAACATAATTACTTTTGCAATTCCGCTCATGTTTCCGCTTATCTCAATTGACAATTTAATAAGCAAAATAACCCAAAATTACTCTTGCAATTCCATTTATTCTTCACCTTCTTAAACTGACAATTTAACAAGCATTACTCTTTTAGTGCAACCTATTGATGTATTGCTGCTGTGCTTAAAAGAATGACGACAACACTGATGCATAAAAATATAATGATATATCTTTAGTGTTGGTGTGGTTAGTGCACGGGAATTTGATGGGGTGGTTTTCTCAAACCTGATTGCCAGTCGACTGACGATCTCAATTTTGGGTTGATATTATAAAACAATTTGTGACTCTCATGCATCCACCTGCAAATGCATATTCTGGTATTTTGCCTTCGCTGTCAATGTAACCACACCCCTAGATCCTTTATTTAGCGACGAGGTATTCCCATTTGCAGCTGTCTTTTTGATAAGGATAACTTTTGCAGGT
The DNA here is from genome assembly GCA_963556195.1 of Sepiola atlantica. Lineage (NCBI taxonomy): Eukaryota > Metazoa > Mollusca > Cephalopoda > Sepiida > Sepiolidae > Sepiola > Sepiola atlantica. The sequence goes on from OY744516.1 coordinate 176,431,701, forward strand.
GGTTTCAACTCAATAAACAATTATTTTATTTCCGAGAATCCACCATGTTTGTTTGTTTCTTCCGGCCAGGTGGTTTTGACTTAATCAACAATTATTTTATTTTCGACAATCAATCATGTTGTTTCTTCCGGCCAGGTGCATGTCTGTATCAAGTACGTTTATTTCTGCCAGGTGACCATTTTGGTATATCTGGCTCAGATATTCAACACTATCTCTCGTCTTCTCTACCCTTAAAAATTGTCATGGATAATAAGTTAATAGAATCATTGACTAAGGTGGATGATTTCGGATATGATATTCAAATTTTAACTGCTGGACTCTACTTTTTATTTTTTAAACAACAATGTATGCATGCGAAACTTCTGCAAGAAAACAGATGCATATTTATCAGTGTTTTGTTTTCTTGCATGATAATTTTCTAAACGACTGCTTTTGAAAAGATAAGAAACTAACAACACGAGAGATAACTCAGGTTTTAAACCCAGAAGAAATTTATGAGGAATAATGATATAGAACAAATTTGCAGAAAAGCAACTTTTAAGTGCTTAATATTTCAGAAAGGCCATTAAAATAAATTCCTGTTGACTGCAGTAACACTTTAATTCTCAACCTGCCCTGCTGAACATCCAAGCAGTGACCAAGAGCAAAGAATGGCATCCAACATACTTATATTTTTACTTAATTAATTAAAAGTGGCATGCAGGTGGGTGGGATGTATAGGAGCAGTGGCCCTAGGTATCAAAATTGGGGAGGGGGCATCCAATAATAATTAAACTATCTCCCTTTCTAATAATATTTCTCAGTACTAGGACTTATACTTAAGTCTTTGGGGCATACAATCAAGGAGTTGGACCCAGGCATCACCAGGGAACCACTCGACCACTGCATGCTACTACTCACTAACTTGTTGTAACTGTTTGAATAACTCAGTTAGTAGATTCGGGAGTTACATCTGCCGAAACATTGTGATGATAATAACCAAAATAAGAATGATCGTCCAAATAATACAAATAATACAAATTACCAATCCTCATCTCAAAAACAGTGTTTCTTTTTGTTTGAAGTATTGGAAAGAGACATAATCGTTGATCGAGACATACACTATTGGGGTGATCTTAATTTTTTCTTCACACTAATAAACATATAATTCTTTTAAATGAATAAATGCGAAAGACTTATTGTTATGGTACCTTACATATATGGACTAATTGAACTCTTCCACTCACCATAGATACTGGGAGAACTTGCTTCTCAGAATCCACCCCAGCCCGACAGGAACTGGGCCATTTCGGTGACCTTTTATCTTTCGGGCTGAAGCATTAGTCCTGGGTAGTCCTAGGAGGTCCACCCTCCCAGGCCTTGCCTTCCCTCTTTGGAATGGAGTAAGTTTATTACTTACTGCCTGAGGCACACCAGTCAAGGAATTTTTAAAAGGCCAAAGTGCTCCTTCTTTAGGGATGCTGGCTTGATTCTCCCCACTTTCCGGCCTTGTGCCACATCTTCCTGTGGTGGGAAGGAAGTAAATACCTGGAACCACCCCAGTCTATACTGGCAGTCAAGACTGACGTACAACTACTCTTGTTCTCTGTTGTATTATACTTTTTTCAATATACTTGTTTTTCTCTAAACTCCAAGTTCGTGTTTTCCTTCCTGACCCTTTACAAAGCCACAACAACTGACGATGAGGTACAGTAAGGGATTCTTGAGAACCTTAAAATGGCCGCCACAACTGGCGATGAAGTATATTAAGTTTATTTTTAGAAGAAAGGTCAGTGATTTCTGTTATTGCTATTTTGGCACTTTTTTTTGTTTCTCTCCAAAAGAGAAAAGTCCTGCCGCCAAAAGAGAAAAATTAAAACCTTATTTTTGTTCTGTTGACTAAAGTGCTGACCGTAAATTCTACGGTTACGTGAAAAGCGTACTATAAAACGTGATTTTTTTTTTTTTGGGGGGGGGGGGTGAAGAGAAAAAAAGGGTTTATACTCTGTTTGTTTTTTACGTTAGTAGCGTAATATAAAAGAAAGAACTTCTAAAAACCGTATTCTATAAAGACACATTTGAAACATGCAAGATTTTAAAGCAACTATAACAGAACTCGTGAAATACCAAATGCAACAGCAACAGAAAACAGAAGACTCCTGAAACAAAAAAGAGAAGCCGATGAAAAGCTGCAAAAACGGAAGAAAGACAACTAAAAAATGAAGAAAGATTTCAAAAGCTTCTAATAGAACAAAATCAAAAACTACTTGAACAAAAGAAAGAATCTGAAAAAAGACTACTGTAACAAAAAAAAATAGACGACGATCAAAAGATTGAAGTATTAACGCAAACAATATCGCATTAAATAACGAAAATAAAAATGCTTTTTCGCAGAATGCCGTTTGGAGTGCAATTGACAATTTAACTTATTCGCCAGACGAGGATAAAACCTTTGTTTCATATTTTAGAAGTTATGAGGATCTATACAAAATAGATTGTGAAAATTGGGAAGACTTTAAAAAGGTTCGCCTACCGCTCCGAAAATTAGGCACCATCGAACATACCAATTTCGTGGACTATATTTTACCCTGAAAAACTAGCGACATGACTTTTTCTGAAGCAGTTAAACATTTAAAAGAATTATTCAGCCCCCAAACTTCTCTGTTCCACAAACAGTGGAAGTGTTTGAATTTAGTCAAAACAGATGACGAAGACTACATAACTTAATCGTTAATAAACACTGAGACGATTTCAAATTAGCTGAACTTAGCACAGATAACTTTAAATGTTTAATTATCATGCGAGGACTTGTATCAGGAAAAGACGCAAAAATCAGATGTAGGGTTCTAAAAAAGTTACAAAGTCAACCAAATTTGACATTACAGAAATTAGCCGAAAAATACCAGAGATTTGTAAATGTTAAACAAGATTCTAAAGACATTGAAGAGTCGTGCATTGGTCACATAAGAAAGGCACGTCAGAAATCACAATTCAACTCTCTGTCAAAAACAACTCAAAACAAAAAGAGGGATTATTTTCACGCTCTAACAAAAACAATTCAGCCCAATTAAAACAGAATAAATTACTGCCTGTTTCCATTGTGGAGTTCTTCACTGGGTAACGAGTTTTCCATACCGTTTTAAAACCTGTGTAACAAGAGTTCACATTGCAGAATGAATAGAGGAAATAAAAATCGGGTTAAATCCGCAAAAACGAACGAACATGGCGGCAGAATTATAAGAAAATATGTACAGTTAAAAATCCTAAATAAAAATGTAAAATTACAATTGAATTCTGGTTCAAACGTGTCGATTATCAACATGCATACATGGAGAAGGTTGGATAAACCGACCATGCTAAGAACAAATAAAATAGCCAGAACGGTGACTGGTGAAAAAACAAAATTTGAGAGTGAGATTATTACCGACATTACTTTAACCAGATCTACCAAAATTTTAAAAATGTTCATATTAATAAATACCAACAATTTATTTGGCACAGGCTTAATGCAACGGTTCAACCTATGGGGCTTACCAACAACACTTTTGGCCAGAAAAACGAAAAAAGAATTTGTTTCAACCATTAAAAATTGTATGAAATGCACTCAAAATAAATTGTCGGCAGATATTAAAGCTGAAATTAGCTACTATCAAACTGAAAGAAAACAAGTCAAATTTTTTGGATAACCAGTTGAAGAGTGAACTCATAGTTAAAGAGCTGGAATCGCTAAAGTTGCAGCACAAAGAGGTTTTAGAAGAACTAAAGACTATAAAAGATAAGGTGACTTGTCTTGAAGATAAATGTCCAAGTAAAAAAGACATTTATTCCAAGGTAAAAGATGTGCTCCAAAATCAGAAGTCTAGAATTTAAAAAAATGGAGGATATCAGGTCTTATGTTCATAGAGGCATACAGTTCTCTCATAAGAGACACCTAAATCAAATTAGGGAACGACTCTCGGAAGACACTGACAGCACCCCTCAGGAAGAAGTTTATGGTCACTAGATACAACAATTTTGGCAAACGGATACATCAAGCACCTTCAGAACAGCATCAAACTAAAAATGGAAATAATATTTTGACTCCTGAGGAGATAAGGCTTGGGAGGGGGTGTTACGGTACCTTACCTATATGGATTACTTGAACTTTTCCACTCACCATAAATACTGGGAGCACCTATTTCTCAGGGTTGGATCCACCCCAGTCCAACGGGAACTGGGACATTTCGGTGACCTTTTTGGTGGCCTTTTATCCGTGAGACTGAGGTATTCGTCCTGGGTACTCCTAGGAAGTCTACCCTCCCAGGCCTTGCCTTCCCTCTTTAGAGTGGAGTAAGTTTATTACTTACTGCCTGAGGCATCCCAACCGGAGAATGCCGACGGGGTTGCACAGGCAATTTTTTAAATTGCTCATTCTTTAGGGGCGCTGGCTTGACTGTCTCCACCTTCCGGCCTTGTGCCACATTTTTCAGCGGTGGGAAAGAAGTAAATACCTTGACCCCCCCCCCCCAATCTATTCTGGCAGTTAAGACAGACGTACAACCACTCTTGTTCTCTGTTGTATTATACTATTTTCAATATACTTGTTTCTCTAAACTCTGAGTTCGTGTTTTCTTTCTGGACCGTTACAGGACCACAACACTTATACAGCAACACTTTTGCAGATTATTATTCATCATGTTTAACTAAATGTATATATATATAAATGAATAAATGCGAAAGTTTGTTTCATTTATTACTCCTATATTACCATCAAAATGATTTACTGTTATTTAAGTCAATAATACAACATCATATTTTGAAATACTGTATATATAGAACAGATAAAAGACCTAATTTGCATAACTATTTTTTAAACAGTTTATAATAAATTAATGTTTGGTATTATTCATTTGTAATTTTATTGTCCTATTGTTTCCTATATACATGCAATAGTTGCATCGATATTAACAGTAATTAATTAAGGTGATTTAATAAATAAAGGATAAATTACTAAAACCATTCTTAAAATATTTGTTTGTTAATTTTCAAGAGAGTTAAGTTAAATTAAACTAACATCATTGGATAGAAAGAAAGATATCATAGAGAGGGAAGAGGGTGATCACTTGCTTGCTCTCTCTCTCTCTCTCTCACACACACACTTTCTCTCTCACTCTCTCTCACACACACACACCATCGCTCAGGAAAATTGACTTCTTTCTTTTTATTACAGTCTTATTTAAAAGATAAATAAATTTGCATCAAAATTACAAAATGTTAATGTTTATCTATTTATATGAATAAATGAAAAGGTTTTTGTCTTGTGTTTACAAGAAACTTATGAATGAAATGTTTATTTAAAATTTTGATACAAAAGAAATAAACTTACAAAATGTACAGAAACATGAATTACTTGCCATTTTATTGTGAGTTTTGTAGACAAGTTGACTGAACGTCTCTAATCCATGAAGAGCACCCCACACAGAATTTGCAATCAAAGTTGAAGAAACTGAAGAGATGTTAAGCACATCTGAAATAAATAAGCATAACAGAATTAAAGGTTTTGACTACAGACAATATGAATAGTTAGAAACGTTTATTTTATTAGGAATTTTACCCAAAATGTATGTCAGTTTTGCCAACAAATCATTTGATGTTATACTCCAAATAGGTTACAAGGTCTCATGATCAAAGTTTATATTTTGGGACCAAATGTAAATGAAACACTATAGTTCTGCTGGTGTCTGAAAGGATCGGATTTAGCACAACACCATAAATTATGTTATTCTAACAAACCACGTCTTCCCAAATTTAAACAAAAAATTGATGACCTTCAAAAAATTACCTTTTATTAATGGAAAAGTATGATTTATTAGTCTGAGACATTTCTCTGTGTCCCTCATGTTTAATCGTTTTGACACTGAAGTTAAGCAACGTTGAGCCTGGTCAGTATCAGGTGGGTTACCATTTGATTATACCAGGCGCTGTATGTCCTTGCAAAAACTAATGATGTTAAAAAAATGATCTCTACTAAGCGGGATACATATGTAACTGGGGAATGTTTATGAATTTCATAATCTCTAGAAACTTTTTCCTCTGCCAAGATTGGGTACTGCACCAGGAAGCAGAAAAGGAAACATAAATAGTTATTCATATTTTCATTGAATTTACTTTTATATATTGAAATTTTGTATATTTATAGTTTGTCAGAAATAGATATAAATATATAAATTGTTTGGGATTTTTGTATGGTATAAATGTTATTTTGAGAACAAATCAATTTGAAAATAAGTGTTTTGTATACGTTTTACAGCTGTGGCATGTTTCAGTGCTGTCAGATATGGTGTCATGCTAAACTCGGTCATTTCAGAGGCCAACAGAACTATAGTGCTGAATTTACACTAGTTCCGGTTTATTTTTGTTCTCATTAGATAAAGTTATCTTATATGAATAGAGATTGTGTCTTTTTGACATAATTTCCCCGCCAGTAACAATTTTTTTAAACGTAATAAATACAATGCAGGATTTGTCTCATTTTGAAATATTAGAAATGGAAAATATTACATTAATAGTAAATAATAAATTCCCAATAAATAAAGTGGATGCCATGACCAGAAATCGAAACTGAAACCTTGAGATCATTAGTCTGCCAACTGAGCTATTTGAACTTTCTTATAAATAGAGCTTAAAACATTACCTTGAGAAAATAATTATAGCTTTATGTGACATCATAGATTTATAATTTATGTCATGTTTCAAAACATTAATTCAAACATAAACAATAATAAAAAAAAAATGAATGGGTAAACATTATCAATAGCGTTGGAAATTATTTTAATAGTCCAAAACAATTTATTTTGTTTTAACTACGTATTGTATGTAGTTTTTTTCACAATTATATAATCCTCCTAGCCTAGCAAATATATTCTCTCTTTGGTCGCATATATTTACTAGTATTTTGAATCTGTTTCTTTTGGATTACCCATGGAGGATCAATTTCATATTCAAAATTTTGTGTTTTATGAAATTCTTGGAGGCATCAATGCAACACGTTTATTCTGATGGAACCATTGTTTGAAAACGTTAAAGTTTCAAAGCATCAAAGACTTATTACAGAAGCTTAATAAACATTTGTTCATTTGTAGGAAAGTCAATATAACGCCAAAGTACCCGAATCACAAAAAAATTGCAACATTTTTTTATGGTTTTATGTCAGATTGGGTTTACTCTACATCATACTAAAAGTTGGACAAGATTTGAGTATGGGGAAGTTTCAAATTTCGAAGTTTAACATTTTCAACTTACAAATCATTTTCTATTACGTTGTAAAACACTAACTCGGTCAGTTTTCATGATAACTAATAAATCTTGCATTTTACCTGTTTTCAGGGTCAATTTATAACATGAAAAGGTTGCCAGTGATGCTTAATCACCCCTTATACCATATCTAAGGTTACTCCTACCCCTTCAGAGTGGGCCAAAAAGTGCAGCAATTTCGGTATGGATCCCAGGTTATATGATGTGCATTTGCTATTAAAACCTGGCCCCCTTGAAGAGAAGAGGAGAATGTTCTGCTTTTTTGGCCCACCCTGTAGTGTTGCACTTAAACCGATTCACATACAGACATATATTAATACACTGTATACATATATTTTCAGAAGGAGATACTGACATTGAGATTACAAAGGCAGCCATCAGTATGTCTGCTTTCAGACCGACAAGCCTCATTGGAGAAGACAGATCTTCTTGTTCTCTTGCTGTTTCATACAGATGTTTCCAAATGTACTGCACTCTATTTCCGCTCTGACAAGATGAAATCCTACGTCTATAATATCAAGGTTCTCAAGCAGGTACTTGGTGAAGCAGTTTGCAATGACCTATTGTTTCAGGAATCATCAAAAGAGAAAAGACAAGGAAAGACTGTTAAAAAGCATTCTCTCGACCAAAGCAAACGCAGGATATTGTGGAAACCAATGGTTCTAAGGCAATGATAGCACTGTTCAATGAAGATCAGAAGGACTCGCTGGTGTCGATTAGATACAATATGCTTTGCAAGAAAGTTGCAAGGGCTAAGATGTTCGCCATGCCAGAACGACTCCCTCCAACCGCCTCTGTCTGTAGATTAAGGAAGGAGGAGTGTCTTTGAATGCATTTGTTCTTTTTGTTTTGTACATCTAAAAGGATTTAGCATTTCGATTCATTAGGCTTAATGACTCAATGACATGATTGAGCATGTGTCGAACCATGTGCTGCCCCACCCGACGACCATAGACCCCAACGTTGTGTTTCCGTGGCCTTCTTCTTTGTCTTCATCGTCCAGCCGAGTCGTCTATCTACTGACGGAACGTCGAGGGCACAGCACTGGTCCACAAGTTAAATAAAAGAAACACAACTCTCGAGAAAGACCACAAACACATATACGTTGTGTATAATTTAGTTAGAACTATGAGTGTGTGTGACACCGATGCGGTCTGTCGAGACCCCCATTGCTGTTGCTAAAGTCGTCAGCTCATCTCATCGTTTTCCCGGTCCGATCTGCTCTCTCGGGAGGTTAGATCCTAACTCCTCGGCTTCTCTCCAAAAACTAAACTCGTCAACTTTTGCCATAAACTTTACTGTCGTCAACTGTCGTAAAACTAACCTACCTTACTGTAGTCAGGTGTAGTAAAACACTGTCACTCCTAAAAGTGTCCAGTATTATTTTCTTGGTGACCCGTCCTGAACAATGGAAATTGACCACTCCCAAATTTCTTTTGTCTCTGTCGATTAGTCACTCCCTATCCTGTCTTTTCTTTTGTGTGCGTTCATGAGTCATTTTCTATTCCTGACCGGGCCCCGACCTTTGCGGCATCCATAGTGTCACACATGAGAACCTTCTTTTATTTTTGCAGAACCAACCGTTCATGAAGTTATTCCATCGGGTAATCTTAGTGGAAGATTGGAATATGGTCCTTGATCCTTATTTAAATTGCAGGAGAACTATCATAACTTGGACGTGAAACTATTTCATGAGTTTCTTGACAGGTTTGTGCTTGTCAATAAATTCTGTTATGAAAAACACCGGAAAATAGTATAGGTTTGGACTAGTAGATATGGTTTTGGTCTGCAGGCAGATATATATCAACCATGACCGATTCTTAATTATTAGTGTCAACATAATGGTTTTATGTTGTGCAAGTTTGATGATATTGTTGTGCAAGTTTTATGATATTGTTGTGCAAGTTTTATGATATTGTTGTGCAAGTTTTATGATATTGTTGTGCAAATTTGATAATATTGTTGTGCAAGTTTGATGATATTGTTGTGCCAGTTTTATGATATTGTTGTGCAAGTTTTATGATATTGTTGTGCAAGTTTTATGATATTGGTGTGCAAATTTGATAATATTGTTGTGCAAATTTGATGATATTGTTGTGCAAGTTTGATGATATTGTTGTGCAAATTTGATGATATTGTTGTGCCAGTTTTATGATATTGTTGTGCCAGTTTTATGATATTGTTGTGCAAGTTTTATGATATTGTTGTGCAAATTTGATAATATTGTTGTGCAAATTTGATAATATTGTTGTGCAAATTTGATGATATTGTTGTGCAAGTTTGATGATATTGTTGTGCAAGTTTGATGATATTGTTGTGCAAGTTTGATGATATTGTTGTGCCAGTTTTATGATATTGTTGTGCAAATTTGATAATATTGTTGTGCAAGTTTGATGATATTGTTGTGCAAGTTTGATGATATTGTTGTGCAAATTTGATGATATTGTTGTGCAAGTTTGATGATATTGTTGTGCAAGTTTTATGATATTGTTGTGCAAGTTTGATTATATTGTTGTGCAAGTTTGATAATATTGTTATGCAAGTTTGATGATATTGTTGTGCAAGTTTGATGATATTGTTGTGCAAATTTGATGATATTGTTGTGCAAGTTTGATGATATTGTTGTGCAAGTTTGATGATATTGTTGTGCAAATTTGATGATATTGTTGTGCAAGTTTGATGATATTGTTGTGCAAGTTTGATGATATTGTTGTGCAAGTTTAATTATATTGTTCATAAAGCTTGTCAGTGTGTGTAGAAACTTAGAATTAACATTGAATTTAATGATTTTATGCAATAAGGTGAAATAGTGTCACGGGTTATTTTTAAGAATCCTCTGAAGTTAATATTAAAAGCAAATCTAACTTATTGAATTAACATGATCTTTATTTTTGTTGGGAATTTTTTTTAAAGACAATCAGAAATTCAACTATAAAGGAACAACAGGAACACAAGACAAGAGACTAACCCGACATGTATTGAAAATTATAATATGAAGGAATGTCTTGCAAACAAACTGACAAATTAAAAGTCCACTCATCTGACCTGTTCAGTTGTTTATGTCTATTCAGTAAGAACTAATTAATTAAATTTACCTTTTCCCTTGTCTCTCTGAACCCCCTCACAATTCTATTCTCTCGTACTACATTGTCAAATATTCTGATGAAACTTCAAAAGAACTTAATTTAAAGTTTTAGGCGCTCTTTATTTTTTTTTTTTTTGTGGGTCCTGTTTGCGGTCCTGTTGAAGTCAGGGTCCAAGCGGTACCCTCATCAATTTTTCAACCTTACACAACAAAAAATAGAAAATTAGTGGAAAGCACAATCCAATTTAATAAAGTAAAAAGCATAAAATAAATAAAAACTTACAAGATTCGTCAGATTCAAGGGTCGGATATATTCCCACACAAGGGGCCATCACATTCACTTTCAAGCTTTTTAATATGGGTTGTGGAAAGGAATTGCAACATTTTTTTTTACTGTTGTTTGGAAAATTACGGTACCACCATCGTACTAAAGCTGCATCCAGAATATCGCAAGACTGTCCCGTAACTAGGAAGGTAAATCTGTCAGGTATAAAGTGCATTAAATTCAGCGAGGAAGTCATATTTTGTGGAAAAGGCCACAATTTATGTTGTTGAGTAAAACATGGACATGATCCCCATATCAGTATCGTCACAAGAGCCAGGAAATAATGAAATGATGTTTTTCGTCGTGCTGGAAATGTCCTCTCGTTATCACAGGCAGAGCTTTTTAAACCAGCCATAGCTGCAAAAACTACTCCACTTTAACTTAATCTTCTTTACTTTAACCTTTCGCATCAGAGAGAAAGTTCACACTCACTGCATTATTACACCGTAAAGTAATAATCTCTTTTTTTTCACTTAACATAGACTTTCTTTTCTTCAGAAATGTTTCCGGTGGAAATATTCGTATTTATTGCGAATAAATAATTTGCTGCAAAAAAAAAAAAAAAATCAATGATTACTGATACTTGTTCTCGTCTCTCTCGGTTTCTGACTTTCAGATTGACATGTGATCACGTGGGCAGAAACGCCTTGAATTTTAAGCTACGACCTGTTCTCGTTTCATCAATGGAAGATTTGTATTATTTGAATATTTTTATTATGCTCATCTTGGTTGTTATTTTCATAACGTTTCAGCCGATGTAACCGCCAATCTTCTTCGGGTGCATCTTTACGAACTCAGGAATCTTTATTCATTTATATTTTTTACTGATGTTCCACCACTTATCAAGGCCAAGAGCCACTCGAGGATAAGGGTTAATGAGATGAAATGATTGTCAGTTGAGAGATGAAGAACCTTATGTGAGGATTGAGAATGATTGATGGGATGGACCCGTTCGAATACTTGTGGGGGACGGTTCATGACAGGAATCTGTTGACATTTGATTTGAAAATGACTGTTGTAATCTGTAGAGAAGCAGTCCTGTGGTAGTGTGTGCCACAGACGGAAGCTCTTACGAAAGAAGCTTTGTTTGTGAAATGCTGCCTGACGCCAGGCGCACAGAGGAAGAAAAGAAAAGTGTCGAACTCGGGAACCTGTACGGAATTTCAAACTGAAGCCATTATTTAATTCATGGAGGTAGATTGTTCTCGTTCCATCAGCCATGACCAGATAGAAATGTTAAGCCATTTTTAAAATTTTATTCTTAGTTATTATCACTTTTAACCTCGAGAAGACTGCCACTTACCCAATGCCTTTATTTGTATGTTGTGAAAATACGAAATAAGATGAGAATAGTAGTTCGAATAATCTAAATCATCAATCCTCATCTCAAAAATTCTGAAACATAATAATGAAGGATTTCTTACTTTAAAAAGTTATTCTGTGTCTCGGTGCATTTATTTATTTTTGTTTCAAAATGCTTCGATAATATGAATGATATGACAGCATGAACATTGTTTAAAATCTATATTTTACTTTTATTTATTAGCTATGACATCGCACACAACAGGGCAAGCCCCCCCCCCCCCACCCCATATCCATTTTGTTTTTTTGGGTTTTTTTCACATGGATTAACTGCTGTCATTTTAATTTCTCAATGCTACAGATTACATTATTGAAACATCATTTGGATTAATACTGAAGTGATTAATCCGGCCAGTTTTGCTGATTACTTACAATCAAATGTTTGTGGGAAGCTGATTGATGATGCAGCATCATCGGATAATGTCCTAATCTACGGTCGCTTATTATTTGCAGTGAAATAGGTTTCACCAGAATTTAATTGCCTCCAAACAACTTATTTTTAACAAAAAATGTAATTTTATAGAATCATTCTCGTCTCAAATCGGGTGGTTTTTTTTGTAGAGGGGGGGGGGCTTGCTTACCATCCGGACTCAGGCCTAGTAGTATGGTTAAGGTAGGTTTTGGGGAAAGGGGCTTGCCATCCAGACTTAGCGTTAGTGGTAAGATTAAACCTCCCTTAACCCAACCACTAACCCTGTTTGGGTCACTGTGTCTAAATGAGCGTTTGGGGCCAGGGGTGGATTTCAGATATATTGATGATTTTCAGATATATTGATGACATTCTAATTTTTCTTCCTGATGACACAAAAATTGAAGACATTAAAACAAATTAAATACAGTAACAAACTATCTTTCAAAGTACCCTGCAAAACCACCCACAAAAACGACTATACACATTTCTACTCACATCATAACAACAATATCAAAACAGATATGATAATTGGCCTTTTCCTACGTTCTCTCAGAATCTGCAGTCCTCAATATATAGATGAGGAGATCTAATGCATCACAAATTCTTGAAAAACACTACAATACCCTACACATTTCATACTAAATGCTAAGAAAAACCCTACAGATATTCTTGAAAAACAATAAACAAGAATCCCAAATAACAAATACTTCTCTCATAGATAGACATCTGTTTTTACCCATTTATTCCAATAATTTGTGACACACTTAATAAATTAGGAATTTCCACCATACAAACCACATTACAAACCATTAAACAAACAATAAACTCTGCAAAACATCTCCGTAAACAATCTACATCTAATGCCGGTATATACACTATCCCATGTAATAATTGTCATCAAATATACATAGGGGAAACTCAATAGGAACTGAGAAAAAGGCTTGGTGAACACAAAAGAGACATTAAAAATATCAACTCCCTTAACACACTTTTCTCCCACGCTGCACAACACGACCACTCATTTAACTTTGAACAGGCTAAGATCATTAAATTCATATTAAATAAATCAGACTTCTTGAAGCAGCATTCATCACAAACTCTAACACCATCAAACAACATAACGGTTTCTATAATTTATCTCCGGTAATCAGCAAACTCATCATGACTGAACAAAAATTAACATCAGATCTTGGATGACTACCTCATACCACATTTTTTTCACATACATCTCGTACAATGTCTATATAAATTATATATTTTCAGTAATTCACTCTCACATATAAAGCTACTTTTTAGGACTCGTACATGTGCACGTACACATATTTATGTTCACACACATTTGTGGGCAATAAAGTATAAATTAATTTATGACACTATCAATATTTTAGATTAATATAATTAAATTTAACCTTTCCCTCGTCTCTCTGAACACCCCACAATTCTATTCTCTCATACTACATTGTCAAACATTAAGATTGTTTTTACCACACAGGATGGATGAGCATACACCTATGTGCATTGTGTATATACACACATATATATATACATATTACATATGCACATACTTATATGCTCATAAATAATTTAATGATTATTGACAAATAATTAAATAATTGACAAATAATTAAATAATTAGGAATAAATAAATACACTCACACATAAATAACTAAACTAATGGATATTATTTTCCGTCTCTCTCTCAGACTTATATATACATAATGCATATGCACATACTTATATGCTCATAAATAATTAGATAATTTTGATTAATTAATAATACACAAATGATTAACTGCATAATCCAAATTATCAATACTCATCTAAAAAATTCTGAACAGAAAAATTCTGTTTAAAAATCAGCTAGTGAATAATATATCTCTTTCTTTTTATTTATTCAGTGACAAACGTGTTGACTGCTTAAATGTTGGCTTCATCTTTCTTTCTTTTTAAGCAAGTTCTCTCATGAAGGAAAGAGAGAGATAAGAATTAGGGGAGAGAGAGAGAGAGAGAGAGAGAGAGAGAGAGAGAGAGAGAGAGAGAATGAAGGAAAGAGGGGTGAGTTAAAAAAAATTGTATTTATTGTTTTAAGTTGAGCAAAATTCAGTCTCCACCCCTAAAAAGGGCGCTCTGGATGGGAGTAATAATATCTGCATAGTCCCGTTTGCACACCTTCACGAATTGTGGGGCCTGCATTCATGCCAGACGTTCATAAAAAGGAAACATGTAACAAACTCCTTCTAGGATTTTGGAGATAACGATATTTATTCTGAGGCTAGATTACTAAGAGTACTTGGATAAGTATATTTCATTTTGATCAAAGATGGTATCATAATATTATTGGGTATGTGTTCCCACCGGACGTCCACATAAAGGAAATATGTCACAAACTTGCACTTGGGTTTTGGAGACAAACTCCTATAACGCTATATATTCTGAAACTACATTAGCTAGGGTACTTGGATACGTATACGTATAATTTTTATGAAAGTAGGTATACTAATATTGTGGGGTCTGCATTTAAAAAGGAAAGACAATTTTTACATTATTTTATTTGAATTATAACTTTGCTATTATAGAAATGAAAAATTGAAATGGTAATATAGGGTTAGGGCTTGGAGCAGAATTACATTCATTGATTTCTGGGAAACGCTGATCATGCTTAAAGACTTTAAATTTACCGAAAATTATTTCAATAAATGTCACTGTACGTACACCCTCTCTCATCGAATCAATGCTGAGTATATCACTGGGCCTCACCCCTAAGAATTGCAGATTATCGAATAGCGAAGGTAATCTGATGTCATGGGATGGAGATAGGAAGACATAAAGTTCATCTTCAATCCTCGAGCCGATTATAGCAAAAATACTTCAATAGTCATCTGCTCGGACCAATTTAGTATATGGCAGGGTGTCGAAAAAAAACTTCTTGAAACAGCACCAAAACTAAGTGAAACTGTCAGCTGTGGATTACTTTCATTTTTTTCTTTCAATTATATTTAAGCAGTTGCAAAAGTTTGCACATGAATTAGAGAGAGAATCGATTTGAAGGAGAAGTGTGTTTAAAAAGTAACGAGAGAGAGAGAGAGAGAGAGAAAGAGAGAGAGAGAAAGAGTGAGAGAGAAAGAGTGAGAGAGAGATGTTACACACACTTATTAAAAATATTCTATTTTCTCTTAAATTATTTATTTTTTCGGACTTAGGTTAGTGATAGAGTTAAGGACGAGCATGTGTTTTATTTTTGTTGTTTTTTTTTTACTGATATTTAAGTTAAAATTAACTTTTATTCTTGTTTGAATCGATTTTAAAATCAGATTTTCGCTCGCCATATTGGTGAACATTGAACAATCTATTGTATAGTTAATGTTCCTGATCAAGCTTTAATAAAAAAAAATGTCAATATTAAAAGTCATAAAAAGCATACCCTTTCTAAACCATACTGCTAAACCTAAGTTCGGGTGACAATCCGAAAAATAAATAATAAATGAATGTTTTGAAAAAGACGGAAAAAATTCGCGTGACGTGAGTGTAACTGGACCGGTAAAGCTTTTCTATCCATCACTTTCCGCGGGCCTTGTGCTATATCTTGGGGGGGGGGGGGGGGGCTAGATTCTGAAGGAAAACATCATGTAACAGATTTCGTTGGCAAAATTGAATTTGATGTCAATGAGTCGTCTGCAACTTGCCGGCGGTGTTAAGGTAAAAAACGTCCCCTAATTTACAGAAAATAAATTAGTATTCTCCGGTCAGTTGTTTATTTTTCTTTTTTCAATTTCAATTTCAATTTAACAAAACGTGGAGTTTGTGTAAGAACAAATTCTGTGCGATGAAAGAGACAAACCAAAGTAATTTTGCGAGTCATTTACAATAACTTTCATGGCGCCGTCACATAAAAACAATTTATTCGATAAATGAAATACGGCATTACTGAGGTGTAAAAACATTAAATTATATTATTATTGTTAAATTTTTAATCTAAAAACAAAATACTGTTTATAAAACACACATTATTTGAAAATTTTAAAACCCACTTTTATTGTTTGTTAAATTGTAATTTGTTTGTTATATTTCAAATCTATTTATAAAAAAAACATGATTTTATTTTCACAATAAAACTGAAAAAGAAAAACTTTCTGTATATATATATATATATATATATATATATATATATATATATATACTACCTTAAAAAAAAACCCAGAAAACAAATTACTGCAGTCGACTCATTAACGTCACATCTTAGGTGAGAAAATTCAATTTTGCCATTTCGTTAATTGCTTTAAAAAAAAAAAAACAGAAACGGACTTTGCTAAGACAAGGAAGTTTGAGATAAAGAGAAGTTTACATTTCGGTGGACTAATTTTGTTGTTGTTTTCCCGAACTTGGATACAAATCGTGCAGTGTTAACGACGACCTCATTGTGTGTGTGTGTGTGCGTACATACGTGTGTGTGTACACGCGAATACCAACCGCCTTTACAGCTTCCTCCTCCTCCTTCTCCCCCCAAGTTCAATTGAATTCACATTATACTCTGCCCGCTCTTTGCGAACCACGTGAGATCAAGAGTTGTGTTGTTTACAGTCTCTGAAGGTGCAGACAGATCGTATAAGTTAGCTCCTGTGATTAATAGCTAACAAAACTATGATATTTGCAAGTCGGGCTTCGCTCGTAAATTCGGCATGCATGGTTATTGTATTTATATTATGGGGACCCTGTCTCTGTTCGGCCCAGACAAATCTGTGGCCCTTACCGCAAAACATCTCTTCTACGTCAAATACACTACAATTGACACCTAAACAATTTAATTTCCACATTGTTGGTCAATCGTGTGATGTCCTCAAATCTGGTTTTGGCCGTTGGTGGCACCGGACATTTCCAGTCTCCTGGAGTTCGGAAAGAAGACCCGGAACCGGTTACGCCTATGGTTTCAACACTATCCTTCACGCCCTCGCGGTAAATGTCATAACTCCCTGTTCCGGGATTTATCCATCTTTGGAAGCGGACGAGTCATGTGAGTACATTTTTCTTTTTTGCGGACGTAGACAGGAATTGCCTTGCCCTTAGTAAATTTTGTAGATTAACACACACGCGCGCAAAATGTCATTCAACCTTTTTTTAGGTGATTACGTGTGAACACCCTAAACACTTGGCGGGAAGAAGAAAAATAAATAAATAACAATTATTTTAGAATTTAGAGCGAGGAATCAGTTTTGTCTATAAATTTAATGTAAAATGAAATTTCATTTCTGAGCCAATCTAACTTTTTATGGCTGTCCTGTTAACTAAATGTTTTGCGACTAACCCTAAGTCCAGCTGGCAAGGTCGTAAAACTGCATGTAATCGCTTTTAAAAAAAGTAGACCTTTCCTCGAAAAAATAAAAACGCGCAGGATTTATCTCCCATAGCAAAAACGCTAGAATGGCCGGGAATTTTTTTTTTCAATGTGTTCACAGTCACATGTAATTGCCTAAAAAAAGTAAAATCTCATTTTTTGTTTTAACTGAGGGTGTTAATCTACAATAATACCAAAATCTCTTTTCATTACTGAAGATTGAGCAGTAAACTACAAGATTCTAAAAAATAATTATACTTTTTTTTCTTGCGATGTAAATGTCTAGTAAAAATTATCACCCGCTTCCGGGCCACCTGACGCTAATGATTATCCACTTGTGTACCAGATAGCGTTTAATGAAAATTTTTTTCAGGAACAAATATATGGCCTCATGGAAAGAAAAAAAAAGGCATGGCTCATAGAAGCTAGTATAGAAAGTTGGGTTGGTGGGGGGGGGGGCAGCTGTAACTAAGTACGTGGGAGCCCACAAATGGATAGATGTGCCAACCCAAACATAACCACTATTCATTCATACGATGAGTCCGTACGAAAAACAACAAAACAAAATTATTTATATGTTTTAATGTATTTTTTGGGAGAGAAAAAAAATTAGTTACAGCCTACCCCCAAACATTCAAAATTGATTCCCAAGAAATTAAGAAAATGGCAAAGATTTTAAAAAAAAAATGCCTACATGTCCTTAAAAACGCTATTTGGTCCGGAAGTGGGTAATCATTTCACGTTAAATTTATATGCAAAGGTGATCCCCTCTCTAAAAGCTAAAATATTGATTTTTTTTGTTTGTTATTTTCTTTTACCACAAATCTTTTTCAGACTGTTTACATGTAATCGTCCTAAAACTGTAGAATCTGTAGAGTGGTGGTGTTTGTTGCGACAGGAGATAGCCATTTTGTGGAGTGAAGGAAGAGTTTTCTCTGGAATTTAGAGTCGGCAGTGTCTGTCGTTATCTAACTTGAATACGAAAATGGTCCCCAGCATTTGAAAGCAAACACTGACGTTTTCTCTACAATAATATAGATAACTGGACAAGAATACAGGAACGTAAACAAGTAAGTTTAGTTGCTAGGTCAGCAGGTATAATAGTAGAAATGTAATATGGTCCCAGTTGGTCTTAAGTATGAACTTGTATCTCATCCCTCAACAATTCTTGGTGGGAGACGAGATAGGCAATACGATGTCCTGTCAGATTTGCATCTCAAAAACTGTTGTATTTGGCGCGCATCAAGCTTTGAGTGGAAATCAGTATTGCGCATGTGTAGTGATGCGCATATCGCCTGTGTATCAATACGCGAGCCTGGAGGTGCCTGTTTACGCCAATCAAATAACAACTCACTACCAAGTAAGGGATTGCATGCACATATAAGAGAAAATGTGACTGCTTCGTTACCCCCTGCTTAGGCTTTTAACCGATAAAAACAAGAGAGACTTTATTGGTTGTAGCAGCACATGAGAATACATTTGAATTAACATCTCAATTGCAACAATAGAGTAAATAACTGTTCTGTGTGATCAAAAATATCTTTGGTTTGTTGCAAAGTTGAAAATGTTCTTTTGCTGAAAATTGAAAAATGTTCTTATTATTGAAAAGTGATAAATGTTCTGAGTAGGCTTTGCTGGCCAGGGCCCATTTGCATGTAGTCAAATCGTCAGCAGTATTGAAGGTTCTGGGTGGGGTTTATATGTGTCTGTGCATTGGCAGGATAAATGTGGAAGGGTCCAGGCAATGAATTCACATCTCATTTTCAGCCAGAAGATTCTAACTACCATAGCCGCAGAACACAGTTTTAAATAAAAAATAAATAAATGTGTATATATTTATATTTTTGTATGCACAGGATTCACTCCTAAACTAATTAATCGATCATTATTAATTTTGGATCACAGCTGCTAGGTGTAAGAGTGGGTAATATAGGCTATATTTAGTTTTATGCAAAGAGGGAGTGGAAGTCCTACATGAAAATTCAGATATGAAATTTTAACAATATGTATTAGACATCAATTAATAAATATTTTCCAAATTTCACTTTCTTTGGAGTATTTTTAACGATTTTTAGGAGGATTAATATGGGCACAAAACTCCCATTTAAAAAATCAAATATTTCAGAATTGCATTAAATTTGATCCATATTCATTAGACACCAATTAAGCAATATTCCCTGAATTACGATTTCTTCTTAAGACCCCTTAAGCTTCAGCCTTAAATTTGATCCATAGTCATTAGACACCAATTAAGCAAGATTCCCTGAATTACAATTTCTTCTCATGCCCTCTTAATCTTAAGCCTTAAATTTTAGACATATTCTAAAATCAAAATCATGTAATGGATTTTGATCAAAATTGGAATAAGGATTCTAGACATAAGGTTTAGTATCATTATATCATGATTTTAATCTTTGTAAAAGAGACATAAAAGTGGTGCAAAACTGTTCTGTTCGGGGAATTAATTTTACCCGTCTTATTCTTCTAGTTACTTTATATTTTCACTCTTAGGTTTTGAAATATATATGTCAATTTGGATAGTTTGTTTTTTTATTAATGGGTCACCGCTTATCAAAGCCCTTTGAGGATAAGGGTTAAAAAGTTATACTTGGACGATGAACAACACCATAAAAGGATTGGAAACGATCGGTAGAATCGGCAAAGTTTGATTATTTAAGAGGACGGTTCAACAAGTATCATGTTAACAGACTTGATGACGATCATGTTGTAGTCAGTTAGGAAGCAGCCCCATGGTATTGTTTCACAGACGGGTAGTTCTTTGGAAAGAAACTTTGTTCATGGAAGCTCCATTTTGTTTTAAGCACACATGGAGAGAAAGGAATTTTTTTGCTGTGGTTGGAGCTAGACGCGTGCTTGCTGTGAATGTTTTACAGGGGAAAACCAGAGATTGGAGGTCAATTGAGCACCTACTTGACGATATATAGAGAGAGAGACTAGCAACGTCTCTTCTGTGAGAAAGGGCTGTAAAATAGAGAAGTCAATTTTGTACACTGTCAAGGCAAGAAAATGCCTAAAGCGGCACCTCCCCAGATATGGCAGCAATAGTCCATCTTAGAACGTATCTGGCTCTTATGTAAGTAGAGGATTGCGTCAGGAATGAGATACTTTCTGGAGCTGTAGAATGATCCAACCATTTTTCCAGCGACCTTAGGAACAGATGTGTGAAATTTTGGAATAAAATGCCTGTGGTTGTTGACTCTGCCCAAAAGAATTTTGAATAGCCTTAAGTAGGTTTAAAGGAAGAAAATCTTTGATTTCTTCTATTTTAAAAGGTAATGGAGTGATTTCAGTCACATCTAGAAAATCTCTTTAACAGACATGGAAAATGCATTTTGTAGAATTTATTTTTAGACCATAATAATTGAAATGTTTAAATGTGACTGTAAACACTGAGCAACATCCATATCGTGGATGTTGCCAAACTTATCGAGAACCTTGATGTTCGCAAGGCAACTGGTTCTGACAACATTCCAATCATAGTGCTTAAGAAGCTGCAACCGGAACTAGCTCCTATTCTTACAAGACTGTACAATCGTTGCTTAAAAGAGAAATGCTTCCTATCACCTTGAAAAACTTTGTCAGTCTGCTCAGTATTAAAAAATACTGAAGATCGGTCTTCTGCATCTCAGTACAGATCAATCAGTCTACTGTGTATCATTAGTAAGTTGTTTGAATCTGTGATAAATCAAGAAGTTATCAACCACCTCAGCAAAAACAATCTACTTAGTAGCCAGCAATATGGATTTCGTCCTGCAAGATCAACAGCTGATGTACAGACTGTAATATCACACAGGATCAATGACTCTCTTGATGGGGGCTTCTTTTCTAGAATAATAGCTCTTAACATATCAATGGCCTTTGCTAGAATTTGGCACAAAGGTTTGCTTTACAAGATTGCTAGCTATGGAATATCTGGAAATGTCTTCTCAACCATCAAATCCTTTCTCTTTGATATGTTTATAAAAAGTAGTTGTTGATGGACAGAAGTCTGAAGCACATAATATCAATGCCGGCATGCCTCAAAGATCCATTCTGAACCCAACCCTCTGCCTGATCTTTATCAATGATCTCCCAAATCACATTCTAAGATCATTCGTTGACATCTATGTAGATGATAATGATCTATGGCAGCACTTCGAAGAGCATTGATGATCAAGATCTTTCTGATTCTCTCTCTCTTCCTACCTGGAGCACATTGTGCAATGGGGTAAAAGGTGGCTGGTTACTTTTAATATGTATAAAACCAAGCTTCTCTCCTTTCACCACAAATGTTCGAATCGTCACTTTGCTCCCATTGAAATGAATGGCTCTCTCATTGAGTAAGATCCCTGCTTTGATAAGCTTCTAGGACTGACCTTCATTCCAGACCTGAAATGGAAGACTTACGTAAAATCTGTTGCTAAGGTCGCTTGAAAAATTGTTGATCATTCTACCACTCCAGAAAGTATCTCACCCCTTACAAAATCGACCTCAAAATCTAGTGGAAGGTGTCCCAATCTCTTCCCTACAGCCTCTTTCTCATAGAAGAGACGTTGCCAGTCTTTCTCTACTCTGTCATTATTTTTATGGTGGGTGCTCGACTGAACTTCAATATATGGTTCTCTCACAACAAAAACTCGTTTCGCTACAACCACTGTAAATAATTTTCCTTTCTTCCTCTCTGTACCTGAAACAAAACGGAACTTCCATGAGCAAAGTTTCTTTCCAAGAACTACCCATGTGTGGAATAAAATATCACGGGGCTGCTCCTCAGCTGACTACAACATGCTTGTTTTCAAGTCCAATGTTGACAAATTCTTGTTTCAGCCGTCCTCTTAAATAATCAAATTCTGCTCAGTTTCAATCATCGTCACCAATCATCAAGGTGTTGTCTCACATCCACCTGACGAACGCATTAACCCTTGTCCTCGAGTGGCCTTTGGGCCTTGATAAGCAGTGACACGTTAGTACATAAAAAAAAAGTATATGATGTCGTTGGTGTTCTTCCGGAGAATTGTTAGAGATGTCATTAATTTAAGGAAAAACAAAGGATTATCTATGTAAAACTTTGTTGATAATTTGCTGGAAAGCTTGGACAGAATTACATAATCTAAATGGAAGACTGGAAAAACAAAAGTCTAAAGCAGTACATCATCATCATCATCATCATCCTCCTCCTCATCCTCCTCATCCTCATCCTCCCAATACTGGATCTATCGTTGGACATCAAGGTTACAGTCCATCAAATCTTAGTCAGTACAAGTTGGTCCATCACTGCAGTCATTAAGGATGTGTTC
This sequence comes from Sepiola atlantica, assembly GCA_963556195.1. Taxonomy (NCBI): domain Eukaryota; kingdom Metazoa; phylum Mollusca; class Cephalopoda; order Sepiida; family Sepiolidae; genus Sepiola; species Sepiola atlantica. The sequence continues at coordinate 176,454,783 of OY744516.1, forward strand.
CATTGACTTTCTGGGATTTTCACAAGTGCAGTTGCTTGTTGTTGCTGGTCCCCACATGTGAAGGTGGCTGGCTGTCCTTCCAACCATTCGCTCTTGCTCGGTTCAGGGTCACTTAGTCGTTCCTTGGGAGATCTGTTCCATGTGGAAGATGTTCTCTGGATTCTTGGATAGCTTCATTCACGTAGTCATTCCAATCATTCCAGCTGTCGATGCGGTAGTTCTGTGACCGTGCAGGGTCAAGTCTCTTTTTAGTCATGAAACTGCTTCTTGATTTCAATCTGCCTCTTGATTGTCCATAGCCAGATGGGGGAGGGGGGGGGGTATTTTGTCAGTTTCCTGTTTCTGTTTTTGGATTCTCGCATTGCTATGCCAGCCAATCTGTACACTGCTAGTAGTGAGGTTAGTCTTAGTGTCCCAGTGGTTCTACAGCATGCATTATTTAGTTCTAGGTCGACTGATTTGTCATGGAACGATCCAACCCAAACTGTAGCAGAGTAAGTGCTAATGCTGTTGTGCACAAAGTTTTAGGATCAGCTCCCTAGTTTGAATTTGCGAGTTTAGTCAGAAAGTTGTTCCTTGTAGCAACCTTCTCCTTTAAGGAGCACTGCAGGAAAGCAGTACAAATAGTCATTTTAAAAATGTCTTCTTCTGTCACAGATATTTGATAAAGCCATATCAAATCTATCCGAGAAAATAATTAAACATTGGATAAAAATGAAGAAAAGTCATGAATGTAAGGAAATTGGATGCCGTCTAGAATTATTGTAGCATTCAAGGCTCTGTAATCTTCAGTCGGCCTCCAGTCCCCATTTGATTTCTTTAAAATCATGTGTTAAGGAATTTTTGAGATGAGAATTGATAATTTTTATTATTCGGATAACTGTTCACATCTTGGATGTTTTCTTTTTACTCATGTTCACAAGGCGTATTGTCACTGAAGCATAATGGTACAAGTTCATTTGAGCACATTCTGTGAAGTACTTGTAAAATAAGCACATGGATGGAACACTGCAGTGATGCAACAGTGGCTGAAGCTTGGTAGACCGTGTGGTACCTATTAGATTAGAAATTCCGTTTTGCACTCTGCCCAAGAGGGAGAGGCTAGTGGTTGGTGCACAAGTCCAGATTTGATAACAATACTCCATGCACTGACGAATCATAGCTTTATAGAGATAGAGGATACTGGCAGGGGTGAGAAGTTTTCTTACCCATTAGACGGAGCCCACCTTCTTTGCAGCAGACTTGGCAGCATCATCTATGTATTTATTCCATTTTATATTTGCCTGAGAATGTCAGGCTGAAGAGTTTAAACAGACTTGACGATCGGTTTTTGGAAAGGTTTCTTATAGTTTTTAAAGGAAAGGAATATTTTGTCTTGGTAGCATTAAATGTGATCATCCCTTTTTGGCCCCATTCTATTGGAGGTAATTTTCCAAGGATTCAGCCATTGCAGTCTTGTGTGGGCATTCGATTTGCCCTTATGCCGAGAATAGAGCATGATGTCATCAGCAAATGCACCCATCTCAGACGCAATTGCATCAGAGAAGTTGTTTATGAAGATCAGGAATAATATAGGTCCAAGTATCGACCCCTGGGGCACATCCACATTGATGTGATGTTTGGATGGAGGCCATCAAGAACAACCTGGATCTTTCTTTAAGCTAGGAAAAATCTGATTATATTAAATATTTGTCCAGTAATACCGTACAAGTTTATTTTTCTGAGAAGGCCTTCATGCCAGACCATGTCAAAGGCCTTGGAGATATCTAGCGATACCACCCTAGCTTCACCTAACTTATCCAGTGTGTGGAATATATGTTTGGATATGACCGTTAAGGTATACGTAGTAAAACGGGATTGTTTAAGTCCATACTATTGGCCAAAGAGAAGTTTAGCATTTTCGAGGTGGTGGATTATCGCTAGATTGTCTAAGGATTTAAAGATTTTAGAGAAGAGCGAGATGAGACTAATGGGGCGATAAAATGAATCAAAGATTGATTGTTTTGTCACTGAAATCTATTTCGAGATGTAGATCGTGATTGACGTTTGTTTAAAAGTGCATCGAATATTGCTTTTAAATTGTCAATTTATGTATTTTTTGTTGCACAATTGAATTAGTGCTGCTGGTAATTGTCTACAATCTTATCCACCAGGTTACAAAATGATTTCTCAGCGGCAAAAGAAATTGGCAAATGTGTCATGGTTTGAGGAAGCTTTTCAAACCATAAATGGTATAATATTTTTGCGTTCATCTTTCTGTACCCGAGAAAGCTTTTCATATATCTCAGAAGTTGTGAAGTTGTCTGATCGCCGAGAAATATATTTTTAAAACCTTAAGTCGGGATTCTCCTATTTTCCAGCCCTCTGTAAAATAGAGTCTTTTACAACTTGAAAGGGTTTTTCCTGTGGAAGATTTTCCAGAATATCTTCTATTTCCTCTGTGATTTCTGACAGGAACGCTTTGACCACATAAGAATACATGCTTATCTGTGACAATATCTTGTTTGTCTTGAATATAACTTACAGCTGGTGGAAACATACTCTAAGGTTGATTTGGTGAACTACAGATTTAAACAGTTATTGAATTTCCCAATTCCTATGGTGTTGGTATGTTTTCAGATTTCATGGTATTGTTCGTGCATTGTCAGGTCAGCAAATTTTATAGAGAATTAATGTGTAAAGGTGAACAAACACTGTTTTACAAAAATTAAAGGGTTTTATTGATATAAAAGTATGAACAAATATGAGTTGATTTGTTTTCAATGTCTCTAAAAGGAAAGAGAATAGAGTTTCTTTTTAACTGCAACAGTTAGGTAGTAGTTTGGGCACTGGTTGAAAGTGTGTGAATATGTGCTTTTCTCATGTTGTATAGTTTTACCACAAGTTTATGGTAGAAGCTTTTGTAACTCTGATCAGAGCGAGTTCTTGTAGGTCAGTGGTGTGTGAAGTTACTATAAGGTATCAGCTTACTATGTGGCTGAAGACGGCCAGCTTAAAACTAGACTGGTGTATTTGAATTTTCGCTTTTATGGTTCCAAGAAAATTCCAGCTATATTTGTAACAGACTTTTTCATGCTTGGTAAATCACGTTTTCTACACGTTTTCAGGGTTGTCCCAAAATAACTTAATTAAATATTTGAATTTTGAGTCCGCTTTTGCACAAAAGAAGAGACTTGTTTTTGCCAAAGAAGTCTGGTTATTTCTTCATAAACACTCTGTTATTTATTTTACCCCTCCCCTTTTTTTTTCAGCAGGAAAGAAAAATTGTGAACCCTCGCCCTGACAACAATAACCCCAACTTAAAATTAGTTCAAAGCAAGGCTCTTGAAAGAACAAAAAATACTTTACCCTCCACCCCTACAATACATTTTTTGTAAGAAAAAGATGACCAACAAAATATGTTTATTTTCATTAACTGAAGTTTGGTATACCATCTTTTCCTATGCCATTCGGTCAGGAAGTGGGTGATTATTTTATGTTAAATTTATACAGTATAAATTTTTTTTTTTTTTTTTTTTTATAGATATTTTCAGGCTGTTGACGTGTCAATAACCTGAAAAAAATAGAATATAATTTTTAGATGGATTTAGGGCAGGCAAAACTTTCCTTCTTGGACCCCCTAAAAATGGGGGCACAAAGGCAAATCCAGGTAAAGGGAGTTTTTTTTAGGAGTTTTTTTAAATTGTAAAACTTATAATATTAACATTAAATTTGCCAAAATTGATGAAAATAAACAAAAATATTAAAATTACATTTTTATTTGACTAAAACAAACCAAGAAGACTTTGTGGTATTAATTTAGATCCATAACCATAACAGAAACGAGTTACAGAAACAGCTGAAAAGAAACACTTCAAAACTCGATCAGCCCCACGCGCAGCAAAATCCCACCCCTTCACTGTAGAGGTCCCCAGATGCCTGAAATTTTTTTACTCTAATTGCTTCTTTCCTCGAACTGCTTGCTTGTGGAATTTCCTCCATGCTCCCTGTTTCCCCGACTGTATCAACATACAGAAATTATTTAAATGCAATGTGAACAGACATCTTTCTCTTGCTGCATAACTTAAGATGCCCCCTATAAATCTGGCCCCTAATCACAGTATCTCCCTACGTCTCAGTTGCAATATGGGGTGAATAAAAGTAAATAAAATTAAAATAAAAGCATCAATCACAAAACGGAACGAAAATTGCAACAAAAATAAACTGCAACAATATAACTAAAACAGTAAACAGCATGTCTTTCAACCGATTCACAATTTTCAGGTAATCGTTGCTTTTTGGCGGTTCCTGAAACTAATTTGCAAAAATAATCTAGCCGCCATGATTCTTCTTCTTCATCCCATTTATTTTTGAACAGGCTTTCGATTAGTCCTCTATAAGAGGGTGGGGCCTGCCTATCAGTCTTGCTCGAAGTCTTCCACTCCAGGCTCGGCGGTCACGAGGATCTAAGTTTGTAATCCCAAGGGCTGCATGGTCACGTTTACACAGCTCATCCCCAAAAACCCTTGGTCTTTCAGCCTGCCGGCTTGATGCGATGACTATGGATTTGAAAAAGTACCAAATTTTATTTTTATTTTTGGTAGCAGGAATAATAACATACCAGTACAGCAGTGTAAGAGAACTCGATTGTCTGCCTGGATCGACCGTGCGTTCTTCTGAATGATTAAAACAATATTTAAATTTGAGGCAATTCTGTTACCGGTTATCGTTTATGTCAAGCTATTTGGTCTAAGATTACCGGATTTGATTCAAAGCTCATTTCAGAGTTTCATGGTTCTACCCTTTACTCCTGTCGCTACCTAGGTTGAGAGGATGGAACTAATTTGCCGATTGAATGAGGTGAAGAGAGTAGAGAGCACTTAATTCAATTACGCCTGGTCGATGGTACATTTGGGGTGTACCAACAGATGGAGGAGGGAAAAGAGGACCAAGCCCGAATCAATACTACACTTTTAAAGGCGTTTGCCATTACCCAAACCTATGAATACTTTGCAGCACGGATGTTACGTTCAGGAGAAACTGGCTGTCTACGTGGCAGTAGTAGAAACACTGGCACAATTGTTTGGAGAACTGCCTGAGAGAGTGACGACATATACCTCTCTGGTTAGGCACCCACCGCATCTAAAGGAGTTGTTGCACACAAACTCCGGGATGAACACGTTGCCACTGGACTAGTTCTGAACTGCTCCCCTTTCTATGCTTTGAAATAGCTAGTCATCACAGCTGCACTGTCTACTCCTAGGACCAATACAGGAATGACCTGTTATAGGTGTAATGACCAACACCATTGACCTGTTATAGGTGTAATGACCAACACCATTGACCTGTTATAGGTGTAATGACCAACACCATTGACTTGTTATAGGTGTAATGACCAACACTATTGACCTGTTATAGGTGTAATGACCAACACTATTCAGCCAAAGAATGTAAAAGATGAAGAGTGCGCATAAACTGAATCGAACAAATTAAAAATAATTAGTCAAATTTAGTATAATAGCAAGACCCGTGGAAATTCCACAGTTGTATCCTTCATTTATTGTATATTGCTGCCATGCTTAAAAATATTTCCATTCTATGAACGTCTGGCGCAAACGCAGGCCCCATGATATTATTGTGCCATTATATTGGACAGAATTGACACTACACTTTGAATTATTTATTTGCACAAAATATTAAAAATTACATTAGGAACAAATTAGGCACAAGGCCATCAAAAGTGTGGGGAGAATGGGGGGTCGTTGGTTATCCTTTGTCTAATGTTATAAAATTGTCTATCTTACTCTTAACTAGAATCATCTTAGTTACCACAATACCACATTTACATTAGGGGTCGTCCTACTTAAGATATCCTCAATCTGATTTGAAAATTTTATTCTTCATGAAAAGACTTATATACAAGAATTTCATTGGAATAAAACAGGAAGTGGGGAAAGAGCAAAAGGTAAAAAGTTTACTTAGTAAGACCCTCGCAACCCTTTCTAAATAATATACTGCCCACTGTTTTTCGGTTTGTTTAGAGCCGAAAACAAGCAGGTCAATCTCTAAATGGGAGTGGGATCTCGGTGGGGGGAAAAAAGAAAACGGGGGATGGAGTTTGGAGAGTGTCTGGTGTCGTTCCAAGATAGATACTACACTTTGATCTTAGCCCAAAGGCCAAGAAACTGTATTTTAGTTTGAGTTTCACGTTTAACATAACCGCGACATCAGATGAAATTTTAAAAATTGCTATTTTTTTGCATTGCATCTTTGGCAATCGGACTATCCCATCTTTTAAAAAAAGGGGTGGAGGCTTATAATGTACATACGAACATGAAATTCCCTGAGTGTATTATTATTATTATATAGATATTTTAATAAAAACAAATTTCTTGATGATGTTTTTATTTTAAGGTTTATTTAATTTTTATTATTACGAAAGTTGGAGAAAAAATTATATAGTTGTTTAAAAAAACGACGATCATTTGTGTTTCTTATTAAATTGAGTGAAAAAATTTTTTTTGCCATAACATGTCTTGTAAGTTGACGTTATTTTTTTTTTCATCACTTGCAGATCAGTCTCTATACAAATCAGTTAACTTGCCTCTTCTGTGATTATTTTCTATGCACAAATCAGAGATCTGAATTATTTGCAGAGAATTAATGTAAATTTAAATGCCTACTGCAAATATGTTACCTTTTTAATTTCGAAAATCAAACTAGAACTACTAAGTACCATATACTTATGGTGCTATTGAACTTTCTTGGTTGGAGCAATTTCGTTTCGGTTATTCTGTTTTGTATTGTCTCCTCTTACCGATGTTAAGTCCATTTTGTACCCAATATTTACTCTGAGAGACAAAAACACTTTCGATCAAATTTGCAACTTTTCTTGAATTTTATAACCAAGATTAGAAGTTAAGAACATCTATTAAATATTTTTATCCATTTTTTTTGTAAAAAAAATTTATTCAGGTTTATGATGATGATTGATATCGGTTAGGAAATAACTGGAATGTTATAGCAAAGAAAATCAAAAAGCAAAAAAAATTTTCTTGTGTGAGATTCAAATCCATCATGGCATAAAATATTGGAAATCAAGGTGAATGCTTTATCCACAAGGATAAAACCAAACTCTACTTCTACAATTCATCCACTTGATGTATTAAGGGTCGGCAACTTCCGGTCCATGAAGAGATTTTGACCACGTTCACAAGCAAATCGTAGCAAACGATTTTCCTTAATCCATCAACAAGTTTGTTCCAGCAACCTTAGCAACAGCTGTCGATAATGAATAGCAACAAGATTAATTTGAACACTGATCAACAGCTGCAAGCGGACCAACTATGTGCCGATTAGTTACACCCTTCTTTTCTGTTCGAGCAGTGAAGTCGCCTGCAATTAGCACTAAATTCATTAAGGAGATTCTATTAAGCACACTTAGAAGGCTTTTGTAGAAGTCATCCTTAACAACATCTTTGGAGTCGAGAGTGGATGCATAGATCACAACAATGGACACATTGTAAAATAAAATAAAACAAATAATAATCTACGTCACGTAGAAACTAGGAATACACAATCTTAGATGTTGTGAGATAACATCATAATAAACATGTCATTGCCTCGGATGATAGCTAGGGAGATGAGCTGGTACATTCAAGCTCGTTCCTCAGGTCTCATTCCTACAAATGGCTATTATTCGTCCAATATCTCGTATGAAACATGAAAGATTGGGATTGAGGACCCCTGAGTTTTCGACTATTTACTAATTTGTGTTCAAGACAATGGAGATGGAATGGGAACTCAAATTTAGATAAAGTATATTTGAATGGCAAAGCTATTCAAGTTGTTCAGAAGTTTTGTTACCTTATTGATACAATTGAAACACAAGGAGGGGCAGGTACTAATGTGATTGCAAGAATTATGAGTGGATGGAGTTGAGGGAACTTCTGCCATTACAAACCAGCAGAGCGTTACCACTGTCGACCAAGAGAAGAGTCTGTCAGGCATGTGTACGCAGTGTGATGATGTATGGAAGTGAAACCTGGCCAGTGAGGGTTGAGAACATGGGTTGCATGGAAATAAATATGAGAATGATTGGATGGATGTGTAATGTGAGTCTTAAAGATAGGCTCAGTTCTGATGACCATAGAAAGATTAAATTTGGATAAGGAGAGTGCGCTAATCCTAGTGCACTGGCTTTTCAACTTAACACCTGACCTTGTGTCTAACTTCCTGGAGAAGTAAATAAGATAAGGAGATGTGTGCAGAACAGAAGATTTCATTGATTTGGTCACAATTGAAAGAATGGATGAGAGTTATTGGGTTAGTAGATGTAGAACAGTCTAGGTAGCAGGGTCAGTTCACTGGAGAAGGCTAGTGATCAGGATGGAGTTGAGAGAAAAAGGGACAAATAAAGACCTGTCCAGAGATAGATTAGTTTGGAAGTCAATTTCTAGAAGCTGTCCAACACATGCCAGCATGTAAAATGAACGTAAAACCGAATATGATGATGTATTCATCCTTTCTTTCACTTACTCTTTCCTTTCCTTCGATGATGGGGTGCGTGCATGCATGAAACAGACATTAATGTCACCTTAGCGTGCATATTTTTGTTTCACTCTCCTTGCTAACTTGACATTTAGGTTTACAAAAAGAAAACCAACATAATAGGGTTAATGGCATGAACCCGAGATTTGGCAAACCAATCACTGCTCTCGAATTGTGGGTAAAATAACAGTTTGTTTTCTACAGCTATCATCGTTTAACACACAGGTTCAAACAGATTGGTTTAAAAAAGATCTTTTTAATTTTTTTAATTCTATGATTTTTTTAAAAATGAGACTCTCCCAACCTAAAGTCACTTGCCATCACTGGATACTAGTAGTAGTAGTAGTGGTAGTGGTAGTAGTGGTGGTATGAAAGAAGTAAAAAGGAAATAAAACCTGAAAGACTGAACGACATGACAGGAAGAAATTCTTGTAATTTAATTTAAGTACTCTTTTGTTTATAATGGCAACTCGCCATTACGTCCAACAGTAGAAATCTCACTTCTACATTCTTTCAATGTATATACTAGCACTAGAAGAATACCTGTCCCAGGATGGGTAAAATTAATTCCTGAATAGAACAATTTTGCACCAATTTTATGTCCCTTTATGAAAATTAAAATCAAAATTGAATTTCTAGAATCCTTATTCCGATTTTGATCAAAATGCATTACATGATTTTGATTATAGAAAATTTCTCAAAATAATGGTTTAAAGGATCGTAAGAAGAAATTGAAATTCAAATAATCTTGCTTAATTGGTGTCTAATGACTATAGATCAAATTTAGCGCAAATCTGAAATATTTGAATTTTCAAATGGGAAGTTGTGCCCATATTATGGACCCTAAAAACCCTTTAAAATACTCCAAAGAAAGTGAAATTTGGAGAATAGTTATTAATTGATGTCTAATACCTAGTATCTGAATTTGACGAAATGTTTCCAGCCTCTTTTTACCCCCTTTGCATAAAACTGAGTTAAACTAAACATAGCCCACATTACGAGCCTTATGCCAAGCATTCATGATGATCGGTTAATTAGTTTAGAAGTGAATCCTATATATACAAACCTATACACATACCTGTCTTTATATAGATAGAGATGGTCTGAGTAGTAAATTTGTAGAATTGCAAAACAATTTGTTTGCAGAGGATATGCATACTTATTTCTAAACGACTGTTGCTTGTTTTTGAAATGCACAGAGATTCTAAAAGTTTATGTCTATTGCAATAAATGTGAGTCTTAAAGAAAGACTTAGATCTGATGACCTCAGAGGAAGATTAAATCTGGACAGTATAGGGAGATGTGTGCAAAATAAGAGATTTTTCATTGCTTTGATCACATTGAAAGAATGGATATGAGATGTAGGACAGTTTAGGTAGCAGGGTCAGTTGACAGGAAAAGACCAAGGAAAACATGGGAGAAAGTAATAAGAATGGATTTGAGAGTAAGAAGGATAAATAAAGATCTGGCCAGAGATAGATTAGTTTTTGAAGTCAATTTCTAAAAAGACGTCCAACACATGCCGGCTTGAAAAACGTACGTTAAACCGAATATGGTGATATGATGAAGTGTGTTCGCTAAATATCAGGGCTTCTTCCAAGTTGGAGTCTGGAAATTCATTTCTTTAGGAGTTGGAGCTGAGCGTTTTAGCTTCAGCTACTGACGTAACCGTTGTTTTTCATCATGTATCACCACCATTTAAAAAAAAAATTATTTTACACAAATTGAATTCTTTAAATTTTGTTCAATAAAATCAAACAAAAAACGAGAGAAAGAAGGATGAATAAAAGTTAGTTGGGAAGTCAATTTCTAAAAGCTGTCCAACACATGCCAACATATGAAACAGACATTAAACCGAATATGATGATGAGAATACCAACTTAAAAATTAGACTATTTGAAAAATAATAAAGTGTTTTTCCCGTTTTCATGATGATGTCATTGTAAAGAAGAAACTGAGATTTTTTCTTTGAATTTTGTGCTTGTGCTATGATTACAATTATTTTGCTTTCTCTCTCATAAACAAACTATTTTTTTTAATTCTCTTTTTTATTTTATTTTTCATAAGCTAAACAATTAAATAAAAGTATATCAAGCGAATTAAAACAAGAACATAAGTTAGTTATGAGACTGCATACTTTCACCTGACAATATAAGAATGGGCCATAATCTTATCCGGGCCTTACTTCTCCATATTGTATGAAGTATTCCCAAAGTTATGCCATAGAAACGTTGATAACTCAAAACTATTTACCTGATCAGGCTGAAATTTTGAATAGTAGTTACTGTTATCAAAGGGCATCAGATACATACATCAAATTTGAAAAATCGAAACTTGAAATTCCATCAAGATTTCGACATCGACCGAACTTCTCACGGTCAAATAAGATGCGGGACTTTGTTGTCTACAATATGGGCCAAGTAGTGAGTCTCTACGATGAACAGAACCGAAGTTATCGCCAAAAGTGTGACTTTCACGTTTTTCTTGACCTGGACCTTTGATCTAGATATCCCAAAATTAAATCAGTTCTAAGTTAGACCATGACCGATATTTTGACCAAGTTTGGTGACGATTGGTCAAGCGATGTGGATGCTAGGCTGTACACAAACAAACCTAGTAACAAACATAACCTTGTCATGCCTTATATAAACATGATTGTGAATATTTCAAATGAACATAACTTTTACTAAGAATCAAACTGAAAAAAAGAAACCCAAGTAATAGTAAGTCAGTCAGTTCAAGTCGCATCTGAGACAACCAATTTGTATGGCATTTCATGGTTTTCTTGTGGAGGTACAGTGGTGAAACTCCCAATACTCTTCCACCAGCTGTTTATCCAAAGACACCATCTAGCACAGTGCAGTAGCCATGATCAGAATCATTGACTTGCATCCTGCTACTCTGCATTGGCCTTTTGGCTAAGATCAAAGTGTAGTATCTGTTCTGATGGATACTGCACCCCATAGACTGGTATTGTCTTGGCCTTCGGGGCTTGATTTACGCCGGTCTATGAGTCTGTCCTGTGCAGTTCTAGGAGGTCCACCCTCCCAGGCTTTGCCTCCCCTCTTTGGGGAGGAGTAAGTTTATTACTTACTGCTTACCCCGGGGAATGCCGACGGGGCTGCCCAGGCAATTTTTAAACCACACTTTCCCAACCCGACCTTGGGTCACATCTTACTTGTGGGAGTAAGATAAAAACTGGCCTTGTGCCTAACTCCTGGAGAGGAGTAAATCAATACTCTGCAGCAACTGTTGACCTCTGGTTCGGCTCATCTGCCTACTGCAGATACCGTTTTGACATTGGTTTTATTTTATTTATTTATTTTTTTGTTATTGTCCTCTTTCCACCTGGTCACCCATCTAGCACTGATCAGGGTCAACGTTGCTTTGTCAACCTGTGTTTGTGTGCGTTCACTGCACAGACTGATCGTCTCAATTCGGTGCTTGCCGTAGAGTCACTCATGTGATCTCGATCAATACTGCAACAAAAGGTTTTCCCTTCTAAACAAGGGATTACAACTCCAAGTTTTCTTTTGGCTAGGAGCAAAGTGTAGTATCTGTTCTGATACTACAGTCCACCTTTTCTGTCCTTGGTCAGTGAAGGAGAAATCCTTCTAGACTGAGGCAACTTAAATTTTTGTTCCAATCCAGAGTGCCCCTTTTGGGGGAATCAGATTTTCCTCCACATTAAAAACCGACCGTGTGTCTAATTCTGCCCTTGTGGGGAGGCAAGTAAATAGGAACAGTATTTTATTTTGAGATTACAATGACACCCAGCTTCTGCACCATACGACAGACTTGCAAACCAGGAAAACCCTATCTTCCAACCGACATAAACAGTCCATCAGCTTAAGGCTCAAAGGTCCATCTGTTTCTAAGACCCACAGAAACCCAACTGATCCCTCTTGCCCATCTTTCTGGAATATATATAGATATCACTTGGATCACACTGCAAGATCACTCGAGATTTATCATTATTTTATTTTCCTTTTGTCTACAACAGTGGTTCATTTTCATTTCTTCATAATCTAACGAGAACCAGTGTGTCAACGTGATTATAGTAAGTACAAAATGTTTAAAGAAAAAATTAGCTAGTGTGATTTCTTCTTTTTTTTTCCTTTGAAAAAAAAAAAAAAATGTACTTTTAGTGGGAAATTAACACAAAACTCGGCAAACTGGGAAATGAATCAGCAGAGGTTAATTCAATAATGAAAGGAAGACAGAATTGAAGAAGCTTAAAAACTACAAATAAAATCAAGAATTAAAACTGCTTGGTTTACTTTTTACATCTCTTTGTACTAACTTGGCAAAATAAAATCCACTTTCATTTTAAAATCTACCGTTGAACTTAATGGTTAGTTGCCATTTTAAACAAAAGATAGAGTACTTAGATTAATTACAAGAATGTCTTCCTGCCATGTCCTTCAATTTTACAAGTTTTATTTCCTTTTTACTTCTTTCATACTACTACTATTACTACTACTACTAGTATCCAGTGGTAGCACGTGACTTTAGGTTGGGAGAATGTTATTATTTTTATTTTTAAATGTTAATTTTTTTTAAAAGTTTTTTTTATTTACCTATCTGTTCAAGCCACCAGCTGAGTTTTAAGTGGAAAAGTAACATCCGAGTGTTCTTAGACTTAGGAACTCCCGCGTCCTGCGACGCATGAGGCAGTGAAAGTAAACCATCGTTTTCAATTTGAAGCCAGATCCACAGCGTCCCTCCAGCTTCTTCTCGTTGCGATCAAATCTCTCTGGGTTTTTAATCTTCCAGTTCAATTTCTAAAAGCTGTCAAACACATGCCAGCGTATAAAACAGATATTAGACTGAGTGTTCGGCCTTACAAATATACAACACAAAATATAAACAGTGTGAACAATGGCTATTAGAAGCTAAGGACAAGTTAAATGAACACAACATATTTACATATATAACACATCACTCAATAAGTCCCGTGTCTGACATAACTAATAAAAAATCTATATGATTTTTATAAAGTACTAACCTTCAAATGACACGTGTCAAAATTTGAGCCCAATCAGATTATTAGTTTACAAATTATAGCTATGTAAGTGAAGCTACTGTTGCAAATTTTCAAAACAATTGAGAAATCTGAATTTTATATGTTGGTAAAGCATTGCTTTCTGATGTGAAAAAACACTGTTCAAGCAAAGCAATTGCTTGATAAGTGTTATTCGGACTCTGCTCCGTTGGAAACAGCGGTTAGGAGATGGTATGTTGACTATGGATACAAATGATACCGAACGCTCAAGTCGCCAAAATTCGGCAGTGGTCCCGGAAAACACCAAGAAAGTCCACAAAATCGTTGAGGCCGATCGTAAATTGAAGTTGTGTGAGATGGCAGAAGAGTTGAAGATATCAGAAAGCGAAGGTGTATTCACCATTTTGGATCAACATTTGTCAATGAGAAAGCTGTGTTCAAAGTCATGCTACATTTGCTCACAGTCAATCAAAAACAATGTGTTGACGATTCAGAGTGTTGCTTGCAACTGTTTCAACACAACAAAAAGGAGTTTTTGCATCAATATGGGACAATGGTTAAAACATAGATCTACCACTTCACTCTGGGGTCGATTCGGCAGTTAGCTGAGTGGACAGCAGCAGGTGAAAGCTATCCAAAGCGACCTAAGATGCAAACATCAGCAGGCAAGGTTTTGGCCTCTGTACTTGGAATGCGGGATGTGCAATGTATGTTGTTTATCAGTAACTTTGAGAAAGGAAGAACCATAAATATTGAATATTATATAACATTATTGGTGCGTTTGAAGGAAGAAATCCTAAAAAGACGGCTGCAAATGAAGAAAATGTGCTCTTTCACTAAGACAATGCACCATGTCACAAGTCAATCACAACAATGGCAAAACTACATGAATTGCACTTTAAATTTCTTCCACACCCACCCTATTCTCTAGATCTGACCCCCAGTGACTACTGGCTGTTTGCAAACCTCAAAAGAAAGCTCTAGAGAAAGATATTTGACTCCAATGAAGAAATGATATCATATTTTGACGTCAAAGACAAATCATTCACTAAAAAGGCATTTAATTGTTACAGAAGCGTTGAAATCAGTTTATCACCCTAGAAGGAGAATATATTGATGAATAAAGTCGAATTTTGCCTAAAAGTTGTTATATTAGTTAGGCTCGGGATTTATTGAGTGAACTGTGATAAAGTTGCACAATAGTATGAAAGTATTAATTGTTAATTTGTGTGTGTGTGTGTTTATGCTTCATAGGTTGAGTAATTGTAATAATAATTGTGCATTTGTTTTTGAATGCGATAAAAAAAAAAATCACTGTGTACAAAGCAGTATACATTCTTGAATTTCATTGTATAAGCCAGTATGTCTATCTGACTGAACCAACTATTATGTGTGCTGTGCATGCTATAGTTATGATCTGGTCTGTTGTAATGACTAGTAATTTTTCCTTTGTTGATGCGAGAAAAGGAAATAATAGTGTCTAACGGCAGTTGACACATTTGTTGAGACATGTTGACTCCTTTGGTGTCTGTAATAAAACTGGTGAGCAAAATAAATTGCCTCCAGTTGAGACGACTTTCCGATCAGGTCTCTTGAAAAGTCGGATTACATAAAGACTCAGAAACAGACCAGGGATCTTTAGATCTCTGAAAGTGGATAGGAACAAGAAACAGGAATAACAGAAACAGCATAAAAGAGGGACAAAAATAGCAGGATCACCGATAGCACCAAACATGAGTTTACAAGAGACGTTAACGCAACCAAGACAGATTTGCTTGTTATATTATACTTACAACACTGGAAACAGCAGGCAATTCATTTTGCCTATCAGTTTCACTACACTACCCCCTGATCTCATTGTTACATATGTGACAAGATGGAGCCGGCATCTTGTGCCACATACTCCTTTGTGGTAACATATATGACCTCATCTTCCATCTTGTCTGATGAGGTGTCATCCAATGCATCTTTTCAGGCTCAGAGCTGCTGACCTCGAAGAAATCACCATGTGTATCTCTGGCATTAATCATCCTTGCACTCTGGATGGACGACTTGCTGTCACTTCTACTGTGTAAAGTATTCAAACCTATAACTTTGTGTGGTGCTGCATTCCATCAACAATGATGTTCTGTGTCACTGCTTGTTTATATCGAGAATGATTGGTTTCCATAATCACTGTTTTTCGAGCGAGAAATAATTGGTAATTCAAAAGTATAACCAAGGTTTTTTTTTTGTGTGGAATGGAGGTATCTGAAGGTCAACTATGCAGAGAGCACGTCACATAACCTGATTTATAAAATTTTATTTAAGATCCCCTGCTTGCACAAAATGCAATATTTTTATATTTACTGTGATGTACTTTTGGAGGTGTGTCTTAATTGTTTCTAGAATATAGGATTTAAATCCTATAAATATTTTAACAATAAAGTAATCAATAAAATATTGTCAACAAAGCTAATTGTAAAATAAAAGATTTTAAATGGATAAATTGTAATCATCATCTACGGTTTAGCATCCATTTTACATGCTGGCATGTGTTGGACAGCTTGTAGAAATTGACTTCCAAACTTACCTAGGCCAGGTCTTTATTAATCCCTTTCTCTTAAATCCATTCTTATCACTTCTGCACACATCTTCTTATGCTGCCCCAATTTAATGTTCATCTGAGGTCATCAGATCTAAGACTCACATTCCACATCCATTGTATCATTCTTATTTCATTTCTCTCCAGTTTTCACTTCCGTACATCATCACACTTCATACACATGCCTGAGAGACTCTTCCCTTGGTTGACAGTGGTAATGCTCTGCTAGTTAGTAATGATAGAAGTTACCTGAACTTAACTCTTGCTATCACACCAGCATCGGCTCTTCCCTGAGCTCTAATGGTATCACCAAGGTAACAAAACTTCTGAACAACCTCAATAGTTTTGCCATCCAAATATACTTTCTCCACATCTGAGTTCTCATCTATCTTCATTGTTTTACACTTCTTACACACAAACTGGTTATTGTTATATCCACATATTTTCCCCCATAAGGCATAAAAAGGAGAGTCAGGGACTTGTTGGCACATGTTTCCCTACATTAAAAAAAATTATGGTTTAATTCGCCAAGAAGCGAACACACATTACCGGATGTGGTATAGACAGACACAGCACGGGTGGAGACAAGGGACAGATTTCAGCAGTGGTGGAAGAAGGACGAGTCAAGATTTGTTGCCCACAACACATACAAATCAAAAACAATATATCCCCGCACAAGGGACGAATTTCAACAGTGGAAGTAAAGATGACGTTTCCAAGATTTTCCAAGCAGAAATCGAAATAATATATCCCTGCATACAAAAAAACAACAAAGGGGGATTCACAAGGAAAAACCCAATCCAACAAAGTTGACCACATAGACGAAGTCAACAGTTTCCTTTCTGGATACGAGATTACATATATCTCACCACCTAAAAACTATCCGTAAAAGGACGTACTCGGAATCTAAAATTCTGTGATGATATCCTTCATATAGCCGTCAACTCCACACCAATAAATTATCTGCAAAAGATGAGACAGTCAGATTTCAGAAGCGGTGGAGTGAAGTCATGTCAAGATTTTGTGCCCACCCAGCACTTCAAATCGAGATGATATATCTCCATATACAAGGAAGAGTGGAATTAAATTTTTGTCGGCTAAGAAAAATACAGCGAGTATCTTACCGCTGTCTATTGGACATCTTAAAGAAAAACCCATCCGACAAAGTTTACAAGATTACCTAAGCTTGCCACATTAACAAAACTATCCGTGAAAGGACGGACTTCAGGATTTAAAATCCTGTAATAATATCCTACATTAGCCGACAACTCAACACTAAAAATATCCAGGAAAGAACAGACGTCAGGATCTAAAATCTTCCACTCAGCGTGTCAACTAACACACAAAAAAACTCTATAAAAAGGTATGTGCCCTATGAAAAAAAAAAAAAAGAAATTACATATTTTTAATTCGTCCTAATTTGAATTTTCATTATTTGCCAATTTTTATAACTCCTGACTGATTAACCATTCTTGGTCTTAATTAAACCAGCCCTTCTATTGAAAACTCCCCAGAGTGGGGCAGAACTTTTATTTGATCTTTTTGATTTAATAAACACTTGTTATGTTGGCTAATATCGCCTTCTGTTAGTTCTTACAAATGTCTTATTTTATGTTTATAAACTGTGATTCAAATGTGTCCCGTTCTTTTCTTTCCCGTGATTACTTATTTCTCTCCCTTTCATTGTTTTAATGAAAAAAAAAAACAATAGAATTAAATAAAAGTCGTGTTCACTACCGCGAGTCTAACAGGTAACCCGCAGGCCCAATTAAAACATAAAGGATAGGGGACGCGTGGTGCGAGAGGAATGGGGGTTTCCAACTTTACACATTAATTAACATTTGTGGCTAATTTACACCTTTATTGGTGTTATGGTATCACGTTTATAACATTATCATCTTTCAACCTACCTGTAATTCCACTGCACTTCTTGTGTACCCAATGCTTACAGGTACCACAAAAAATTGTAACAGAAAGCAATAAAAAAAAATGTAGTTTGTATTATCTACTTTATTTAGTTAAACTTAAATTCAGTAAATATTACAATGAAATAGGACTGAAAGGATAAACAAGCGTCTCTATTCTATTATTTGAATATGTTGAATAATTTTAAATGTTTTTGTTCTTATTTAATTACTATCAATTTTATTATATTTTTAAATATTTGCATTAAAGAAAAAAAAAGTTATTTAAACACCAATAATTTTCAAAAAAATTGTTGGTAGTGCGATTAGAATATAATAGGTCATTTACAAAGTTGCCGGCCTTCAAATAATGCCAGACACATGGCTGTTGAAATGAAAAAGATTCAAAGATTTCAGCTGAGTTTCTGTTCTTAAATATATTTGGCATTTTTTACTAATTCTAATCATGTTAGCAAATTTACCTTGTGTTTTTTAATTTAATTTTGAGTTTCAATTTACCCTATTTTCTCCTTGCCTTGATTGTATAAATAGTTAATTAGTTTTTCTCAGTTGTTACCCTACTGACTGTCTATCTCTTATCTGTACTAACTTCTGAGAGGGAAACATCTTCATATTTCTGTTCCCTCTGATAAGTGTACAGTGAACTTATATCTACATATACATATATATATATATATGTGGATGGATTTTTTTTTTTTTATCTGTGGGGGCTTGGAAATACTTAACTAGTACATGGGCGCAGGCTATCCTCTCTTGGAGTGTTAGACCCATAGACCTTGTCAGGTCATCCATCTAAGAGAAGGAAAACTCTGATAATAAAACCTTGCTACTAACCACTTACGTCTTGGCAGCAAACTGTTGCGGAGGGAGGCTTCCTTAGTCTTGATCGATAACCTTCCTAAAGCTGGAATCTCGAACAAAGTATCCGGTTTGCAAACTTATAATTAATTGTTTAAGGAGTAGATGGACTATGCCTATCGCCCGGCTTTCGCACTCCTTTAGCCAGGCGTAGAGGTACAAGCACTGGGACGCCTCTAAAGACACCCAATGCTTGGCCTTGTTTCTTGGCTAGGGCAATGAATGCCGTCTCTCTTTCTGTCTATCTGGGCAACTTGGGGAAAGTTTTTTCGTTACTAAGTCCTACATGACTAGTCTGGGTCGCTCTTGTTCCGACAGGTTGAGGGTACAGGTTAGACAGCTTATCTGGCTGCTGTTTCCGACTAGTAGTTAGGAGCCCTAACTCTTAGGTAGCACTAAGAACGGCTGCTCGATCAACAGTTGCATAATATCGTGGGTAACTGTATGTGCCATGTCGCGCATGGAAAGGGATCCTACAGTTATCCCTGGTGGGCTTTCCCGAGGCCACAGCCCCCATGGACCAAGTCACGACTAATGGACAGGTTGTGTGAGCTTATTGGCACCAAACAAGCACTCACTTTGCCCTCCCCACTCTATTTCAAAACAAACATGAATTTACAAAATAAAAAAAACCAAACCTAAACCAGACACCCAACAAAAACATATCCTCGCCTCCGCCCTCATATTCACAAATATCCGGGGACTTAGAACCAACATTAATGACATAGAAACTTTTCTCCTAACAAACTCCCCGGATATCCTAGCACTAAGTGAAACGAACCTTCAATCCTCAATCTCCTCTCACCACTTTGACATGACTGATTACCTTCCACTCTACCATAAGAGCTCTGACAAACATATGCACGGGCTAGGAGTTTATGTTTGGAACACCCTCCCCTTGACTAGAGAACATAGGTTAGAATCAGATGACCAAGCCTACATGTGCTTTAGATTGACTTTACATCACAGAGTTAGTTACTTCTACTTCGACCCAGGATTGTACTCTGTTTGACCCTGTCTCTGAAAGCTAAGATAAAGCACTCTCACTCGACTTGAATGCCCAAATACATGTATTTCGGGATTTTAATGCACACCACCGTGACTGGTTGGGATTCTCCAGCGTTACTGATGCAGCTGGGAACTCTACGTTTAATTTCTCCTCAGCTCACGACCTCTCACAGACCGTCACTTTTCTGACTCGCCTTCCTGATCGTGCAGATCAGCAAGCCTCACTTCTCGATATTTTCTTGACCTCACTATTCGAGGCTTGTGTGGCGAAAGCCCATAGCTCGCTTGGAAACTCTGATCACGTTGTGGTAATGATATTCATCACCTTAAAAATTCGTCCAAAAGCTGAAGAACTGTTGCTTAAAACGACAAGAAACTATGAGCAGGCTGATTTTGAATCCCTCACGGATCACATCAGCGATGCCTCATAGGGTGAAACCTTCTCACTCCCTGCTGATCAGTGTGCAAACGAGCTAACCGAATGGGTCAAAGCAGGCATTGATGTTTATGTCCCCACGTGAAAATTCTTCAGCAAACCCCACTCTCCTCAATGGTTAACCCCAGAATGTGCACTATTATTGCTGAGAAGCAGAAAGCCTTCCGAAAATTCGGCCGCCATAAGTCAACTGAGAATAGACAGAAATTTATAGAGGCAAGAAATGATTGCAAAGTAGTGATGAAGCAAAGGGAAGGTATACAGAAATAATCAAAAAACGCATTCAGTCACAGAAACTAGGTACTCATGATTTCTGGAAAATCTACAATAGTGTGATGAACAATGGACAATCGATAATTCCTCCGCTATCAAATCACAACGATGTTGTTTGCACGGCAACTAATAAGGCTGAACTACTTGCTCAGCGTTTGGCATTAAACTCCACTTTAGACTCGGCAAACCACCCCCTCCCTAAATTCCCATTGCGGACTGAAGCCACACTTCAGAACCTGGCCATCACCCCATCTCAGGTCAGAGACATCATAAAAAACCTTGACACCTCCAAAGCCTGTGGGCCTGATCTTATACCAGCAATAGTAATAAAGAAATGCTCTGCTGAGCTGGCCCCTGTCCTCTCCAAACTATACAACAAATGCCTTGCTGAATCTTGTTTCCCTGATAGTTGGAAAATTACCTCGGTGGTACCAGTCTTCAAGAATTTTGGGGATAGAACTGATCCTCTAAACTACCGCCCAATCAGTCTATTCCAAATCTTTGCTAAAATCTTTGAATCATTAATCAATCTAACGATAGTCCAACACCTAGTTAATGTTAAACTTCTTTCTGATCATCAATACGGATTTAGACAAGCACAATCTACTGCAGATATCCTAACGGTCATCGCTGAACGCATATACCATACACTGGACAAGGTAGGTGAAGCTAGGGCGGTAGCGCTTGATAATATCCAAGGCCTTTGACAAGGTCTGGCATGAAGGGCTTCTCCTAAAACTGCACTCATATGGTATTACTGGACAAATATTTAATATAATTAAATCATTCCTAACAAAAAGAAAGATCCAGGTTGTCCTCGATGGCCGTTCATCTAAGCAACATGACATAAATGCTGGTGGACCCAAGAATCCATCCGTGGACCTCTACTGTTCCTGATTTTCATAAATTACCTCCCTGATGTCATTGAGACTGAGATAGGAATATTTGCTGATGACACCACGCTCTACTCTCGTCATGTAGGCAAAACTGACACGCACATACCTGGAGCAATAGCTGAATCCTTAGAAAATGACCTCCAGTCTGTAGTGGATTGGGGTAAAAAAATGGATGATAACTTTTAATGCTGCAAAGACAAAGCTCCTTTCCTTCAATAACTACAAGAAACCTCTTCAACCACCAATTGTCATGGCAAATAACACCCTACCTGAGAGTTCATCATTAAAACTCCTCAGCCTAACTTTCACAGATAACATGAATTGGAATAAATTCTTTGAAGACATTGCCAGGGCTGCTGCAAAGAAGGTGGGCTCCCTCTACCATGCTAGTAAACTTCTCACCCCTGACATTATCCTATATCTGTACAAAGCCACAATCCGCCCATGCATGGAATATTGTTGCCACATCTGGGCTGGGACATCATCCACTAGTCTCTCCCTCTTAGACAAGGTCCCAAAAAGAGTCGCCAACTTAATAGGTCCCTCGCTATCCACCAAGCTCCAACCCCTGTCCCATCGCCACAATGTTGCTTCCTTGTGCTTGTTTTACAAGTACTTCAATGGATTGTGCTCTGATGAACTTGCTGCTCTGGTGCCCCCACAACGTAAATTCACTAGACCAACCCGACAATCTGTCAAATCCCATCCATTCACTGTGGAGGTCTCCAGATGCCGGAGAGCTTTCTACTCCAAAAGCTTCTTTCCTCGTGCTGCTGGACTCTAGAACTCCCTCCCTGCTCTCTGTTTTCCTGACGGTACTGACATGCCGAAATTTAAAACCAATGTAAACAGACATCTCACTGCACAGCTCCCAATTTAGGTTGAACCCCGCCTCCCCCAAACTTTCACCCTTTTTCTTAGTATCCCCTTACATCTACAGTGGCGGCCTGCCTTGTTTGGGGTGAACTATGTTTAAAAAAAAAATGTTTAAGTTCTAAATTAAATAAATTTATCAAACCGGAGTGAATGACGATTACTTCAAAGTTTGGAGTAGCAGTAATAATAGTTTTATCTTGACTGTGATTTTGTTTAACTCGTAAACTTTTTCTTTTCTGTATGTGTTCATTTTATTTATTAATATATTTATATTTTTACTTTAAAAAATTAACTCGATATATTAGAAAACAAACAATTTTACTTTTAATTCTAAAACACAATTTTTTAATATTTTTTTTGCCAGGGCGGTGGCTTTTATTTTGATCAGTAAGACAACAAAACAAATGTTTGTTTGTTTTTTGTTTTGTTTTGTTTTTCAGTTTAGTTAACAATTAATTTATTTTTACTTTTGATAGAATGAAAATTAATAATTGTTTTAAATTTAAATATAAAATTTACAATTTTCATAATCTTTGTTTTAGTTTTTTAATTTTATGAATGTACATTTATTTTATTCAATTATTTTATTTTATTTAGATTTAAACATTAGATTTTTTATTGAATCAATCTTTAATTTTTAAAATATCATTATGTAAATGTTTTTCAGTATTTTACCAAACATTTTTGTACAGATGAATTTTCTTGTAAGAAAAATGCAAACGAGAATAATTAAAATCTGAAATCAGAGGTTAAAAACTTACAGGATTGTGATTTGGGTAGTGGCATAGTTTCGGTTGCAGACACTCTGTTATGATAAGATGTATTTGTGAAAATAAACAGAATGTGCTGCAGTTTCACATCCCATACAGACAAGCTGCCACTGCTCATTAATCTAGACATTTTTTCCAAGGCAAAAAAAAAATCAATAACCTTTTAGCCATTACAAACCTAATGACATATAGATAGATTGCCAGAAATCATAAAGATTTTCTATTTAAGCACATCTGTTTGTATTTTGCCTCAAATTAAAGAGAGAAAAAAGCATTATTGTCAAACATTAGTACTTAACCTGGCATCGGCCAGATTTAGCTACTCCTAAAAAGAAAACGTAAAGTGGCCGTCAACCATAGTGGAGGGCAACCTGAAAGTTCCCTTTTCAATAGCAACTACACTGAAAATGTACAGCAGAACACAATTCTTTTCCCAGGATTACTCCACTTACAATGTTGATTGTTTCAGCAAGGAGCCATCAAGTCCCATTTTTTAAAACTTTTTTGTGGTCTCCCTGCACATTAGCGAACACTCTAACCATTATGTCAAACCTTCAAAGTTGTAATAAGTGCAGGTCGAACCTTTGCAGAAAACATAGGCGAAAAATTATTTACAGTTGTCGTCATTCCTTCTGCCCCGGTGCGAATGTCCGACCACTTTTATGTCTATTGGTGTAGATGCTATGCAAATTGACACTCCCATGCATCTCGTTATGTTTGAGGCCTTCATGCATAGCACAAGTGATCTTATGATGCTTACGATTAGAGGATAGGCTCTGCTCATTACACTCCCCCCTGATCTCATCATCACACTTGTAACAATTGCGGCACAGCCTCTTGTGTCTGCAGTTTATTCAGTGGTGTGGCATAACAGTTTCATTGCTTCTTGAGATGGTTGTATCTGCTGTTATTATCATTTAAACGATCAAGATGATCACCGATGAGCGGTCTGCTGAATCATTCATCACTGACAAGCATATTTCGCCACACCTACATGATGAGGTCGCACTCTCTTCGGAACTGCTTATCATCATGGAGAGTAGAAAGTGGATCTTTGGGTTTACTTTCGGCAGCCTCATAACTCTCACTTTCTTTATTTTGTCCTTTAGCACTCACATTCCATGAGCAATGTTTCTGACAAAATGGGGAAAATTGCTGTTTTCTAGGTATAGCACTTATCGTTTGCTAGCTTTTGTTTGTTTTTTTTTTGGAGTTTTTTAGCTCCTTACTTCAAGTGGCTTCATGCCTTGTCTGAAGCGATTTCCATAAAAAATAAAATACAAGAACAGAAGCCAAGTTCTCTTACATGATAAGTCACTCCATTCCCGCAAACTGTTCGGGGGGGGGGGGGTCTCACTACTTTCATCGCCAACCCCATCCTTCATTTACTCGTGCACCTGTTCAACCAGGAATCTATTAATACCATGTCTCCTTTTTTACTCAATAAATGGCTGATATTATTAACAGTAAACAATGTGAAAGTTTGCAATTTTATTTATATAAAATCTATTTTAAATATTCCTCTAGTCTTATCTGGCATTCATTTGCAGGTCATAGGCCATGCTTAAACTGATTTGATAACAATAGTCACTTGATAGTATTATCCATTATACTAAAAAGATTACATTATATTTAGTAAAAATAAATTATTTAATTTTTAAGTACTAATAAAATACCTGTTCCTATGCACATTACGTTATCAATAATAAAAAAAAATATATATAATTTGGTAATGTTTAATTGCATTATTTGGGTTATTCGGACTACTGTTCTCATCTTGGATGTTATTCTCACAGCGTTTCGGTCGATGGAACCTCCAACCTTCTTCAGATTCGTTTCATTTAACTTTGGGATCTTTGTAACGAATTCGGGAATTTCTATGTAGTTTCGAACAGAACCCTATCCACAGAGGTAGCTTGTTCTCATTCCATCAGCCATGGTCGGGTATAAGTCTTAAGTAATTCATAATTGTATTCTTAGTATCACCCACACTGAGGATTGAATCTTCCACCTCCAGAAGATTGTCACTTAGAAATGATTATTACTTAGCACTTATATCCGTTGTGCCACAGGTCTGCAAGAAATAATGATCAGTTCTAAGTGACAGTCTTTTAAATTTTTATTCACCCCAAACAAGCCACATTGCCACTGTAATTAAGTACCATATTTATATTGGGCATCCTAAGTGGGGAGTTGTGGAGCAAGATGTTTGTTCACATCACATTTTTATCTAAGTTGAGAGTGACATCTAATAAGTTATTTTTATGTTACCTAATACTTTGACTCTTAGGCCTAATTTTTTCATTTCCATGTATATCATTTTTTTTAAAGTTTTCACCCCTTAACTTGATCAGTATTATCAAATATATTTGTGATATATAAATATATATGATTATTATTATTAATAAATATTTTTATATCCATAGGCATATAAATGTTTGGCATTTTCATTTTACGCTCATCAGTATTGAATTACATAACCATATCACCATTCGAACCCCGGATCCACGTAGTATGAACCTTGGTCTCGTAAACCAATTGGCCAACGCGACGATCACGCTTTAAAATGCGAGAGAAATATACCTTGTATTCTTTCAATGTAAACACAAGTACTGTGATTCTAAAGAGAGTTTTATCTCACAAGGAACTAATATATATATATATATATTATACATTATACATTCAGCATAAATAAGTTAGACACCAATGCCTCATATTCAGTTTTATATTCACCTCTTTAAAAATTTGTGTTGTATGACCGTTTTACTTTGCAACAGGCACACTGTAAACTTTTAATGCCACAGGGTCACTTTTATCCCAGAGTCTGTTAATGGAATCTGATAAGTTAGCAAGCTGGTTAGTTCTCCTTTCATAGCTGATGCAACACTGTCTCAGGAACCTGCCTCAATGCCACTCTCTGTCAAATTTAACATACCAGTATTGTCATTCTCCTCAATAAGTTCAGGACTGTAAAATGTTAGCACTAGGATTAATCTCTATCTATGGAATTGATTTGAATTAACAGAATATATCAAGACAAAATTCTTTATACACTGCAACCTTTACCTTCCTACTCGAGTTGAATATTGTAGGAATGACTATGTTAAGAATAATGCAATCAATTTTCGACCTCAGTGGCAATTATGTGTGTCAATAAAGTCTTACTGACGGTGTTAAGCTTGAAATTTGCAATATTTCTAGTTGTAGATGTTTCCCCATGACCTGTGTGATAAGGTTTCTCCAAAGTGATCAGTGTTTCTTCGCTTAGGCCAAAATGCAGATTCAAGGCAGTTTAAAAAACTCCAAAGCTCTGGAAACATTTTTCGATACATCTAGTTTTACTTCAGACTATGAATAATTTGCCGCAGTTGCATGATAGCATATTTTGAAGATCAAACCAAAACATCTCAATAAATTTCGAGACGAAACGTGCGACTGAAAAGGTCCCCTCAAATCTGATGGAGATAAGCATTTTCTTTTATTTCCTATTTTTATTCTTTGCTCTTTATTTCATTTTTTTTTCCATGTTCTAGTACTCACCTTTTTCTAAATATGTCTTATATGAATGTACTAAATTCTGTGTTTGACTTAAATGTGTTTAATTATTGATATATAGTGCCTTATGCCCTGTTTATTGATTTCCCACTGATGAAATCTTGGAATCCCATGCTGACCTGTAGTTTTTTTTGTTTTTTGTTTTTTTTTCTCATATTTATACTTACTTGCGAGAGGGAAACCTATCTTTAACTTTCTGTTCCCTCTTTAGTATTACATTGAACTTATTCTATCTACATATGTACATATATATATATATTATTCATGTTTATATATATGTATGTGTATGATTGTGTATGTGTGTGTATATGTATATATATATACGTTACATTGGAAGTATTATTTCTATTTTTTCTTTTTTATATTAACCTGCGGGGGCCAGGAAATACCCGACTAGTAAACGGGCGCAGGTTATTTTTACCCCTCTCGGAGTGTTGGACCCGTAAGACCTTGTAAGGCTATCCATCTAAGAGAAGGAAATCTCTGACAAAAAACCTTGCTACCAGCTATTTATGCCGTGGCAGTAAACCGTAGGGGAGGGAGGCCTCCTTAGTCTTGATCAACAACCTTCCTAGAGTTGGAATCTCGAACAAAATATCCGGTTTGCAAACCTACAATTGCTTAAGGAGTAGATAGGTTCTGCCTATCGCCGGCCCTTGCACTCCTTTTTTGTTTATTAGTCAGGCGCAGAGGTAACAGCACAGGGACCCCTCTAAACACTTAGTGCCTAGCCTTGTTTCCTTACTAGGACAATGAACGCCGTTCTCCTTCTCTCTATTTGGGCAACTTGGGGAAAATTTTCTCGCCACTAAGTCTTACATGACCATTCTGGGTCTCTCCTGTTCCGACAGGTTGAGAGTACAGGTTAGACAGCTTGTCTGGCTGCTGTTTCCAACTGATAGGAAGGAGCCCAAACTCTTGGGTAGCGCCAGAAACGGCTGCTCCATCATCAGTTGCATAATACCGTGGGTAGTTGTATGTGCCATGTCACGCATGGAAAGGGACCCTGCAATTATCTCCGCTGGGCTTTCCCGAGGCCACAACCCCCATGGACCAGGTCGTGACTAATGGACTGGTTGTGTGAGCTTATTGGCACCAAACAAGTACCCACCTTGGCCAACCCACTCTATAATCAAAACAAACATGTCATTACAAAAAAATAAAAGCAAACCTAAACCAGACACCCAACAAAAAACACTCTTGCCTCCGCCCTTGAGGCTCTCCTTCACAAATATCTGGGGACTTAGAACCAACATCAACGACGTAGAAACCTTCCTCCTGACAAACTCCCCGGATATCCTAGCTCTAAGTGAAACTAACCTTCAATCCTCAATCCCCTCTCACCACTTTGACATGACTAACTACCTCCCACTCTACCGTAAAGACTCTGACAAACATATGCACGGGCTAGGAGTTTATGTTCGGAACACCCTCCCCCTGACTAGAGAACATAGGTTAGAATCAGATGACCAAAACTACATGTGCTTTAGATTGACTATACATCACAGCATCAGTTACTTATATTTCTTATACCGTTCCCCGTCGACCCAGGACTGTACTCTGCTAAACTCTGTCTCTGAAAGCATAGATAGAGCACTCTTAATTGACTCGAATGCCCAGATACATGTATTTGGGGATTTTAATGCCCACCACCGCGACTGGTTGGGATTCTCCAGCCTTACTGACGCAGCCGGCAACTCTACGTATAATTTCTCCTTAGCTCACTCCCTCTCTCAGACTGTCGATTTTCCGACCCGCATCCCCGATCGAGTAGAACTGACTGTCATTTATTTCTTGCTGGATATCTGTTACAGTTTCACAATTTTATCTGGATTCTTTTTTCGTCACTTATGGACCCTTATCTAAACTATTTCAGCATTTTTTATAGACTCTCATATTGTATACAACAAGGTTCAAGTAACGGGGACCATATTTCGGGACAACAGCATCATTTTTGTGAAAAAAATATTGAGGTTTCAATTTTTCCTCTATATAGACATGGTATATACCATTAGATCACAAATTAAATGTAGTTTCCAAAAGTTAATCTTTTAGGATCATCAGGATGACCATATTTGAGAAAAAGTTGAAAGAAGTAAAAAGAATCCTGTTTTTTGGAAAAGACAAAGGGAAAAACGGAAATTTAATGTTACAAATACCAATTTTTGAAGAGATTGAAATAATTTCCCATATAATTTGTTGTTAAGATCACATAGCATAAAATAAATTCATATCAATTGATGTAAATATCATTTGTAGAGGCATATTGAGCTCATCAGTCATATTTTGAAATTACAGAAATTTTTGCATTTTTTTCACAAATTTTCATATATTTTGTCAAAATTCAGGTGTTTACTTGAATTTGATGTCAAATAGATATTATCCTCAGAGCATAACTCATAAAAGTCTAAAAAATGTTTAAACCACCAATGTTAACCTATCAGAGTAAAAACTGGTGGTCATTTTTGAAAAATCAGTTTTTTTGCATGGAAATGTGTGGAAAAAAAACATTGAATCCGTAAAAAAAATTAATCTCCCAAGAAAATAAATTTTAGCTTTTAAAAAAATAATCACGGTGTTCTGTCTAACCTAGAATAAGTCTCTCAGATTTATCTCCCTTTCTCGGCCCTCCTTCTTGTAAGGGATTTCTTAGCCTCGACACCGGGTGAGCGGCTTTCCGGGGTTCTGTCCGCTATCCCCTAGCTGCTTAGTCACTGATCTTCATGGAGGAATTTTCAATCCACTTAAATATCCCGATATTTTAGACATCTCCGTTTTTACCTTTTTCGATGAGCAATAAAACCTGGATTTAAACAGAGTCTTGTTTGTTGATAAGAGTTTAGGCTAGCTGTCCGACGGTTAAAAGCAGCCCTAGGACAGCATACACGGTATGCCTAGGTTAGTAATGACAGTGATTTATTTTTTAAAGGCTAAAAGTTAAGATTCTGGAAGATGAATTTTTTTTTACACAGCATAAAAATCTGAAAAAATGCTGTTTTAAAACTATTATTTTCTATTATTTGCAAACTATGAAAACTGATCAAAATTCTGATTTTTGCACCTATTTCACAATAAAATGAGATTAAATGTCTTTCCAACCTCAGCTTGGGGGGTATAAGGATTTTTTTTAAATCTATCACTGAATTTTCTGTCATTTTCATATCAAGGCTATGCTGTGGGTGGGAAAATTACGATTAAGAAGGCATTTTTGACTGGATGGACTGAACCTCAAATGACACTTTCAAATAATGAAAACCATCCCCTAGAAGTATAAAATTAACCCAAATACACAGTTAAATGTATTTACTGGGGGGTTGGGATTAATCAACTTTTGCCAAAAATTGATTTTTTCCGCCGGCCACAGTTCCCATCAGTACAGGAACCATATATATTTTAATACTTATTTCATAATGGGAAAGTAATATTTTGATATACTAAACATATAGCAAACATTCAACACAAATTCAAGTCGATGAACAATCGGTACATCATATACTGGTATGGTGAGAAAATGTACAGTTTGGTAATCAAGGTTGAATGCTTGGGAATGACTCAACTGGACACAAAACTTAAAGCAAGATCAGAAGCTTTACAACATAGCATCAGCTGATCTTATTTAACAGTCATTGGAAACTTTTTGATTGGTACAATTGTCACTTAAACATATCTTCGTTTTGATCTTGTGAAAATTTTGGATTCATTTAGGATAACCCTGGTTATTTGGAAAAATTTAACTATGGAACCTGATTCATGCCCTTGTTTTAATTTAATTGACTACTTCATATGAAATTTAACTAGTTTTTTACCTATTCTTGAAACATTTACATCAGAGAACACTTATTTTCTGACATTAAATTGTTGTTAATACGTATCAATAGTTAGGTCCAATTTGTGACAAAACCAGGAATCTGGTAGCATTTTAAATTCCATATTTGAATTCTGCATAAAATTCTGACCATTTTAGCGGTATCACTTGATATATTTGAGGTATATGAAAATTTCATAAAATTGTCCCGAAACATGGCCCTCGTTACTTGGACCTTGTCATACATGGAAATCCAAACCAAGAATTAACTGTTCTAATATTGAAATGCAATTCAATTCAATTTTCCATAGAAGTCTTTAAAAAAGACAAAAATCTAGCAAAAATTACCATGAAATTGAGTTTACATGTGCAAGATGACCAGATATCAAATCTTAAGTGCCCAAAGTGGATTCAACGCCCTCAAAAACATGTAGATAAATGTTTGGGTGATGAAATTTCGCCTAAAATTAGACAAATTATCCATATTTTTGTATATTTGAAACTTACTGTTGGGAGGAAATCTTACGAGCAAAATTTTATGATTGAATACATTTTTATATTGTTCTTGTGAGCGAATTTTTTTCAACCAGAAATTTTCAGAAAGGTAGTTATTTTCTGATTTTGAATTGAGAAGCTTAA
Source organism: Sepiola atlantica (assembly GCA_963556195.1). Taxonomy (NCBI): domain Eukaryota; kingdom Metazoa; phylum Mollusca; class Cephalopoda; order Sepiida; family Sepiolidae; genus Sepiola; species Sepiola atlantica. The sequence continues at coordinate 176,485,942 of OY744516.1, forward strand.
AAAATCATCTTTGGTCTTTTTTGCAATCAGTCCTTAAATCTAGACACCAGGATCCAAATTTGGACCTAATTTTGAGCTAACAAATGTTCCAATCTTGTATGTCTGCCAACCTAAAAATGACTTAAAAAAGAGACATTTGAGACTTTTTACAAAAACAAGCCAAATTTTTAAAAGTTATTTTTTGGTACTTTATGCTATTGAATTTTTTTATTTCAATAAATAATCGATTAATAGTAGAAAAAAAAAACCTATAAGTTGTCACACGATTTTTTTAATATAGATTATTCTCTCTATTATGTCGTTGCTTTCATCTTTTTTTAATGTTTTTAAACAAAAAAAATTATTAAAGTGAAATATTTTGAATATCAACAATCGTGCAATTTAAATGAAAAATTCATTTATCTCATTTTTATTTTGCAAGCTTTTGTTGTAGAACAACTTTGTCAGGCGAGACTGTCTTATAGTTTGTTTTTTTCTTCTTTTCTTCCTCATTTTGATGGTATTAACCCCGATAAAAAAAATTTATATTTAATGTTTTTGTGTTTTCATTGGATTATTTATGATCTTGTTCCTGTTCCCTTTCAATGGTGAGTTCACATATTTGACTCCATGAAAACAGATAAAAGATGTATGAGAAGTTATCCGTTACATTGTCTATTGTCCTCATAAACGTTTGGTTTTTATATTCATACTACGTTGCAGCCGATGTTACCTCTCACCTTCAGGTGTTTTCTTCACTTATCTACAATGATGTTTTTTCCTATATTTAAATATGATTGCTCTTAAATATTTGATGTATCTTGCATCCTTAACCTTTTCCATTTCACTTTTTAATTACACGTACAAAACAAGACAGTCTTTTTTATTTTCTTAATTATCCATTTTATATTTGATGATTAAGTGAATTGGAGAATATTTTCTATAAAATTATCAATATTTTATAAATTATATGGGTTTGGAATTTATTCTGTTAGTATTATCCCTAGTATTCTTAGTATAGGCATCACACACACATATATATATATATATATATATATATATACAGAATTGAAGGAAAAAATAAAATAAAAATCTAATTTATTTGTTTTATTTGTAACTATACAAAAAACTGTTTCATATGCATTTCTCACAACATCAGTTTTTGTAAGGTGAAATTTTACTTTCAAATGAAATCATTTACATTCATTAGAAAAAAAGTTTTCTTTTTCTCAGTATCCGTTTCAATTTGGTGTTTTGAACATAATACAGAAATAAACTAGTGAAAGAATGTTCTTTTATATTTCGAAAATACTAAGTAAAACGCACCAAAATTGGTAAAAGAATTATGACTTGTATTTAGAAATAAACATCAGAAAAAACATAGCGAGATTTATCACACTGCACAAAGAACTAAAAGTTCTTGAAACTCATAGAAAACGGAAAATTATTGCTGAATGAAGCGTCTCGGGCTAGTAAATTTAGTTTCAGTGATAGAACGCAAATACTTGGAATTATAAAAATGTTCCAAATTCCTATTCCGTGAATACTCCAGATAATCAGGGAAAAGGTTAAAGCCAAAGAATTTCTGATTTTAATGTTTACCTTTAAATCCAGAGACATTCATGCATATCATGACCCAAATAATCTTGTGGAGCGTGACACATGGACGTTCTGATAAACTGTTGCATTTAGATTTCTTTATTATCCTTAACCAACCTTAATTAATTAGCTATGTTGATAATGTCGGAATGACCTAGCATGTAGTCTGACTCTTCCAAATGTCTTATTCTCGAATCTATTCTCCATTGATGTTTTCCTCCATATTGATGAGGACAATAGTCTGAAGAAAATCAAACCATGTAAATAATAAATGGATAAAGCTATTTAATATCTTTCTTTCCACTTTCTCTTCATCACAATATACTCAGCCTATCAATGTGATGAATAACAAGGGACAGAACTCGGCAGATTTAAGTTTAATTAGTAATTTAATTCAAACGAATGTCATTTTTATTATTTGTATCATCCAGACTACTATTTTCATCTTGGATGTTATTCTCACAACGTTTCAGCTGATGTAACCTCCGACCTTCTTTAGATGCATCTTTTATAAATCAGAAATCCATATGGACCCGTGGCGCAATGGATAAAAGTAGAATTTCGATTATTCAGACTACTGTTCTCATCTTGAGTGTTATTCGGCCTTCTTCAGGTGTATCTTTTCAAACTCGGGAATATTTCTGTCGAACTCTGGAATCTGGATGGAATTTCGAATGGAACCCTTTACTTATAAGTAAATTTCCCATGTGTATTACAAAACTTCCTTGTCTTTGTTACAAATTGTTTAGGGACATGTATTAACTACAGGGTGGGCCAAAATAAGGGTCCTATCTTTAAATTTGAATAACTTGAATTTGAATAACTTCCACAAAATAAAAGTTAAACTCACCAAACTTTATGTGTGTGTAGACTGACCCTTCCGAGATTTTTTGAAATAAACAAAACAAATTTTAGCCGAAAAACACTTCTTAAAACTTACAAAAACTAAAGTATTGTTTTTTCCCCTGTTTTGAGTTTTTTAAGCAAAAATAATGTTTTCTAAATGAGGGTACGTTCCTTAGGGCTAATACGGCTCATGCTTGCTTCGGAAGGGGTCCTTTACTTATTCTTAAAAAAAAAAAAAAAAAAAAAAAAAAAAAATCAATAAATAAAAAAGTTATGAATATTTAAAAATAGGACCCTTATTTTTGCCCACCCTATATATGTACAATCTACCTTGTGTGTTTACTTTATATTGTGTTATAGTTTGTGATTATTAAACTATTAATAAATGTATATTAATTTAACCAGTCCCTTTAGCCATATTTTCTTGCCGGTGTGTGCATACTGGCAATATGTGTTTAGGAGATTCGCTTGTATTACTTAACCACACCTTGCCTATCTTGATAGAATGAGGATATCCAATATTTCCATTTTTCGTATATGTCAAAAAATAATCACGAATTTCTATTAATCGAGAATTGATTTAATCTTTTTCAAGATTCACTCGAGATTTCTTTAACGGCTGCAACTTTGACTGCAAACACAGTTTGGGGTGCTCTTCATGGATTGGAGACTTTCAGCCAGCTAGTTTACAAAGCGAAAAATGGAATGGTAAGTTTCTTTGAAGATTCTTTGAATTAGATCTTTTATGCTACTGTGATCTTATAGGACTGACATATATCCCAATCCTATATATTAATTGACCAATTGCATGTGCAAAGCACAAGCCACGTCCCAACAACAAACTCTAAGGGAGCAATTACATTTTCATGCGAAAAGAGGCACCGGGTGGGATATTGATAAAAACATGGAAATAACGATGATATGATGTATTCACAATAACTTCCGTACGCCCAAATCATTCTTCGTGCTGGAAATCATTTTTGGCACCCAAAAGTAAATTTACTCATTGATCCGATCGCCAAGTAGAAAAAAATCAGATTTTTCAACAAAAAGGACAGTGGAGAGCCAGAGATAAGATAGGTGAACACACTCGATTATGCTCTACTCCCATTTGCTCCATGGCAAGGGGAGAGCAAATGACTATTTCAACTTATACATTAACAAAGTGCGCACTATCACACGCATGCACACACTGACAGAAAACATACGTATACACTTCAAACGCGGGAATGTTTAACTTTTCTAACCAACAATTTACTTGCATAAAATATCTTTTACTCATCTGTAAATTTGTGATATATAATTTATTATTTCATGTACATACACAAATATAATATTATAAGGTGATATAATATATTGTGTATATATTTTCAGTATTTACTTCAACAGTGCTCAATACGTAAGTAGAGCTTAGTAGTATTAGTATTATATCTATGGCAAGTAAGCTGCACAAAGGCATCCATTATTAAATATATATATATATATAGTAAGCTATGAAAATATATTTATGGCATTTTAGCCTGAAGATTCCCCCCGGGGATGAAACGCGGGAGCCTCTGTGTGGTTTAATTGCCATAAATATATTTTCATAGCTTACTACCTAGCTCTACTTACGTATCGAGCACTGATGAAGTAAATATTGAAAATTGATACATAAAAAATTATATCTCCTTATAAAATTTTATGTGGATACATGAAATATTAATATATATGTATATGAAACATTTATTAATTTCTTTGATTTTAATACAAAAAAGACCATCAGAAAAGTGGAAAAAATAAAAAAGGTATAATTAAACGGACAAATTCTGTTATTTTTAACAATGTTTGCATAAATAAATATAAATATATATATATATATATATATATATATATATGGGAGGAGAAGGATGAAGGTAATCCGACGTGATGGGAAAATGAAAAAAGGAAAACCAAAAAATGGATGTTTTTTATGTGTACATCAACGTTTCGTCTTTATTTATAAGACTTCATCAGGATGATAAAATAGAGAAAAAATGTCATGCAAGTACAGATACATGTAGGGTAGACATATTGGGAGGAAAAATAGAATGAAATAATGGCCACTACTATATATATATATATATATATATATATATTGTGTTCGTTAACCATTTCTTTAATTCAACATTCACGGTTTTTATCCATTTTAAATATGTATAAGAGTTTAATTGTCAGCGTGGGTCTTGGTACATTTCTTAGAAGCCACCATATATACCCTATCCGAGACAGGATCAATTCTACAATATTTTCATGATGTAGATTTTAATTATAATAAGTGGTTTGACCTTGTTTTGAAATGCAAGTGTAATCAGTTTTTCAGTAATTTGATCTTGATTGGCTTCTCCGTTAAAATGATAATTCTAGATATAGATATGCAATTCGCAACTAAAGAATCACTTCGAAATTTTCACCTTTGTAATTTAATATCTCTTCTGGGCATTAAATTTCATAGATTGTCATTTAAAGTTGTTTGTAGAAGAAATGAAATGCAGGACACACTGCTGATTGCTTTCGATGAGACTGCCCATCCCTATCGTTCAAAGAGACACTTGGTGTACTGCGTATGCAGAAAAAGGAGGCCGACACGTAGACAGAAGTGCCTAGTCACAAGAAAGAATGGCAGACCGTCAAGTTAAAGAAACAATTATTTTATTTTAATTTGCCTGCCAACTCGGGTCGATGTTAGTTCCTATGTGAAAAGTTTCAGTATCCCTGGCTAAAGTTAAGAGATTCAAATTTGAAAGAATTAACCACAAAACGCTTTATTTGCATATAATTTGGAAACGCAGTGCTGACTGGATTTTCTAAATCTACAATATCTATTATTTCCTGGATCGAGTGGTGGAAATAGTCCTGACTTACCTTACTGCTGCCATAAAAGAGCACATCTTTATATAGCATGTATAACTTCAATGTGAAAAAGAACAAGTGCAAGCCGGAACAAGAGTATTTATGTGTATTGACTACATGTTTGAGAAAAGTCTACTATGTGATAAAGACCTAGTGGCAAACACGTTGTTGCATTGAAAACGGTGTTGTTGGAAAAAAGTATACCACATCACTAAGTTCCAGTGGCAAGCACGTTGTTTCCATCAACAGAGATCATCTTTGGCTCTTTTTTTTTCTTTCTTGCTTTTTTATTCCTTTATTGGCAAATCTGTAAACGAAAATGAAACAACCCAACTGAACATTGAACCCCATAAAATTACCTAGAACTCCTTTCTTGAAGTCATTCAATTCATCTTGTGTGATTTTCCTAAATGTTGTAAGTTGTGTCATAATTCATATCACACTAGCACAAATGATAATGATGAAATAAAATATTAATTTCTTTAAATTTCAATTGTGTCTGGCAGTCAGAAGACAGATGATTATTTTTATCTTTCCCAATTATAAGAAACTAGCTGTACTTACCCGGTGTTGCCCAGGACTTTTTTTACTTCCATTCTTGTTTTGCCCTTCTTTTTATTCAAACTATGCTGTTTTTTTGCGTTTTTGTTGTTTTTTACCAAATAATTTTAATTATTACTGTATCGTTTGATCATTAAATTATTAATTGAACCAATTTGTTATAAATTAGAACTAATTTTGTTGAAGTAATGTTGCTTTAATTCTTATTTATAAAATTATTGGATGCTTCTAAAACTTTAAATCTTTTTATACATGAGGATTTACTGAGAATGTTAAAGCCAGAAATTCAACAGTTTAAATGCTTCCAAATTCCTTTTAAACTTTGAAGACTGACAAAGTAATTCATTCTATTTATTTCAACTATTAACAAATGATTAAAATGGCTGACTTTGTGGATTTTTATTTTGTAATGAAATTATTTTTAAGTAGGATTTTTAAAAAGTTCGTTTTAGTTTTTCATCTTGAAAAGATCAAGACTATGGGTAGGAAGAAAACGGTCAGCAAGCAGAGAGTTCCACAAGCATGCATTCTTTGGAAAGAATCTACTGAAATAGGAAGATGTATTATAATGAGGTACCTGAACAGCAAATTGATGAAGACCACTACACCAACGAGTCAAACGAGCTGGAACAAAGGAAGCAGGGAATAAATCAGACAATTATGAAGAACACATGCCATGATAGTACTTATAGAAGAGACTGAGATTTGCAACATCACGTCTGTGAGAGAGAGGATGCAGAAATTATAAGAAGGAGTTATGGCAGCGTTCTTTAGAATTTGCTGATTTTACTTAGAAGTAGGTTGCAGAGTCGGAAAGTATAAGTCTGTTGAATTTTCATTATCTCTTTTTATAAATTTGGGTCATTCATTGCACTGACAGCGACACTAAAACCCTAATCTCATATACAAAATATGAGAGCTTCACTTTGGTAAAAACAGAAACCAAGTTTAATACAAAGCAGACAATAGTTGCTAACCGTTTTTTTTTTTTTATCAATTTATTTTTTGTAATATATCTAATTTTATCAATACAAGTAAACATTTAAATAAGTAAAAAAATTGAATAGATTTTTAATTTTATTTAACACTAGCAAAAATATGCTTCCTCTGATCGCATATTTTTGCTATCCTGGGAGGATGATATTATGGTGAACGAACATATACTACACTGACCTCCAAAGGAGAAGGTTATGACTGAGAGGATGGTATCATGATAAATGAACACTACCCACCCAACCCCCAAAAATGAGAAGGTAATTCTTGGGAGGAGGGTCATATGACAACAGAACTGATACTACACTACCCACACCCATTAAGAGATAATAAAATAATAGAGTAAATCAGAGTTGTTGTTTTCTATTTCATTCATTTAAAAATGTCTCGTCATAAAACATTATTTTTTATGGTTCCTTGGCTTTTTGGCTAAGATAAAAGTCTGGAGCGGTAACGCGATACTTCTGGCTTCTTTCTGCTGGACTGAGAGGAATTAGTCAGAAGTTGAAGCGTTGATTTCAAAGGAAACTCTCCTTAAAGGGTTGAGCTGAGGCATGCGCTACTTATATCTTTCCTCTCATCCTTTACCGACTGGTTGTATTTCCTCTGCCTGCAAACCACCTAAAGGTTCTCCGACATCTTCTGTCCTCGCTTCTCTAAGACAGGGAGAGGCACTTGAAGAAGAAACACCCTGATCATGCTTTCTTCCAATGCCCCGGACTCCAGCGGTTCTGAGTGTATGTCAACAAGATGACGGCTAAGCATATCCTACATAATCGACAACGTCTGACTGTCGTGGGACGGGGAGAGATAAATGGTATTTCTCACGATCCTGGCCATAGTGTTAATGGTAGTGTGGACGTCACATCTCAGAGTAACCCAAAGAGTTGAATCTTTTGCTGATCACTTTCTTCAACCTAAATTGGGAGCTGCGCAGTCAGATGTCTGTTTACATTAGTTTTAAATTTCTGCATGTCAGTACCGTCAGGAAAACAGGGAGGGAGTTCCAGAGTCCAGCAGCACGAGGAAAGAAGCTTTTGGAGTAGAAAACTGTTTATAAAATAAATATGCAAATTAAAAACATCTAAGAGCGTCTGTGGATGTTTGCAGATTGCTCTATATACGGTATTTTAAAATGTTATATAGTATCATAGAATTGAATAAGCAAAAACCGTTTTGATGTTAATATAGTTGGGATAGATTGAAAAACTTTTGCATTTATTTCATTTAGATTTATTTAAAATTACCATATATACATCAGTATTTTTAAGTATTTTTGTTTCAATGTTTATTTACATATTTCTTTTAATAATCTCATAAAATTGTTTTTTATTCCTTTGTGAATAAATATTGTGAAAATAGCATTAATTAAAGTAACAAAAAAATAACATTTCAAATTAGTAAAATTTTCCATTCAAATAAAAACACAAAACTATTATTACGGATGCTATTACCCTTAATTCTCAAGTAGGAGCCATAGTTTCATGTTTATTTCAGTGTTTTTTCATTTCATAAAACACGTAGAATATCTTGCAATTTATTTGAATGTTATTTCATTGTAATATGTACTTAGTTTAACTATTTAACTAAGAAATTAGATAATAAAATTACAGTTATTTCTCTTTTTATTAAGTTCCTTTAAATTTTATCCCTGATATATTTATATATATATTAAAATAAAATTAAACAATTATAAATTATTAATATTAGTAATTTAATTATTAAAATCAGTTTTTAAAAAATCAGTGTTAATTATATATATATATATATATGAGAGAGAGAGATGAGTAAGTTAGCCAAATAAATTTATAACATTATTTCAGTTCCAAGAATTACAGATCAACAATGATTACAAAAGATCACAAATAGAAGTCAAGCAAAAAACATCAACATTTTCTTATTTAACAATATATATATCAAATTATTGCAAGTAAAAAAAAACATGTACATAAATTTATAATACTTATACTAATAATAAAATGAAATACATAATGAAAAAATATATAATGGATTAGAACCCCAAACTTTAATATTAGGGAATAAGTAATAATAATAATAGTAATAATAATCATAAATATCATAGTATTAATGATTATAATACTAATGATATTGTAACTATAACCATAATAGGATAGAAAAATATTCAGTATGAAAAAACAGCAATGAAAACAAATACAAAACTCACAAATGCTATAACACATGTGAGGAAGTCACACAAAGATTTACATAAACAGCATTTTGTATGAATAATCACAATAAAACAAAAACAGAAAGACAAAAGAAACCACAAAAAAACAAAAAAATTATGAAGGCACATAGAACTTTAGGATTTTTCAAAATGAAAGGGGGGGTAGAGAAAAGTATAGTCTTAATCGAACTTAATACAAATTTTATTAAGTCATCAAAAAGTCGAATATTACTAGTTGAAAATTAAAAACAGAAAGGTAGTCTTCTCGCAGTGTATTCCAAAGTAAGAGTTATTTCATTGGTCAAATAAAACCGGTCATTATTTAAATTATATAAATTTATGTTATAGATGATAAATGTTGATATGCCGTTGTGTGTAGCACGTGGTTACGTGAATAAGGTAGTTTGAAAAGTCACACATTGAAAACGTTGCCGGAATGGCAATAATAAGGAGAATATTTTTTTTAATATTTTGAAAACCTGGACAACGCAAATTATTTGGTTTTTTTAAAATAAATTATTTATTTACCTTAAAAACTTCTTTTTTTTTTTTAAACTATAACATCAAGACGAATTTCAACTTGACTGCGATAAATATGTCTCAGTCGGGTAGGATTATACGAAAAAAGAAGAGAAGAAAAAATATGCTTATACTTCTGACAAAGATGTTTATCATCGAAAGTACTCAAGTTTAAAAAAAAAAAGAAAAGTTTTTAAGGTAAATAAATAATTTATTTTAAAAAACAAATAATTGGCGTTGTTCAGGTTTTCAAAATATAAAAAAATATTCTCTTTATATATATATATATATATATATATATATATATATATATATATATATATATATAAATTGAATAGGTAAATGGTGTAAATAATAGAAAACATTATTTCCTGGAGATTAACATTTAAAAATAAAATAATCTGAAACAAGACTTAAATTCTAACAGAGAATTGTGACGTAAGTAATACCGTAGTCTCAGATATACACACTCTATTATAATAACTTATATAAACTCAGAAATTTATTCTATAAACATTTTGTGAATTAGGCTAAATATAATAGTGGGTTAAGACATTGTTTTATCAGTTATTTCATAGACAATTTAAGTATTAGTAATATGATATCATTAGTGTTAAAATATACCGTTTACTTCACTTTTCTCTCTCTACCATTGAAATTTAATGTATATTTAGTAGAGAAAGAAAGGTTAAGTAAAAAGTTATCTCCCTTTATTGAAGATAAAGACTGTTGATGAAAATACATAAACTGATAGCGCCCATGAGTTGTTTAATTGTTCATGAGCACTACTAGTTTATGTACCTTCATCAACAGTCTTATAAAGGGAGATAACTTTTATTTATTTCGAAAACAAACAAGAATAAGGACATTATGAAGGCATATTAAGATGCTAATATTTTGAAGCGTAATGTACGGTACTAATAAATGTTTTGTTTGGTTCTTTTCTTTTATTTATCAAGACTTAGACGTTGCAAGACGACGTCATAACTTCAATTGTTTGATTTTCATTTTTTTTAAATATATATTGTTATACTTATATTTCCTAATGTTCTAACTTTTTTTTTAGTATGTTGTTAATGAAACTTCCATTGTTGACTTCCCAAGATTCAAACACAGAGGGTTGCTCCTGGACACTTCAAGACATTTCTTGTCTAAAGAAATGATTCTACATAATTTGGTAAGAAATTGTACTACTCGATATGACCTCCTGATTCCAATTTTTATCATAATCACTACAAGATCATTGGCAACATTATAGAAATTCTAAACTTTGACTAATAAAGTTGCTTCAGTAAATTTTAATAGTTTATAATTAGTGTTACAAAATGGTCCCTACAAGCATTTTTTTACGACATCAGATTTTTATGGTTACAGATGACTAAAATAACCCATTATTTTTTAACAAAATCAGATTTTTATAGTTACAGATGACTAAAATAACCCATTATTTTTTAACAAAATCAGATTTTTATGGTTACAGATGACTAAAATAACCCATTATTTTTTAACAAAATCAGATTTTTATGGTTACAGATGACTAAAATAACCCATTATTTTTCTCCATCTCTCCTGAACACTAGTTCAATCTAATAAGTAACAACTGGGTGAAAAATACAAATATTTTATATTTTTGCATGGAGAGAAATGATATGAGAATAATACGATGGATGTGTAATGCGAGTCTTAAAGACAGGGTTAGTTCTGATGACCTCAGAGGAAGATTAAACCTGGACAGTAAAGACTTTGTTGGTATGGTCACATTGAAAGAATGGATAAGAGTTCTTGGATTAGTAGATGTAGAACAGTTTAGGTAGTAGGTTCAATTCACAGGGGAAGGCCAAGGAAAACATGAAAATTGTAAGAATAGACTTGAGAGATAAATAAAAACCTGGCCAGAGATGGGTTAGTTTGGAAGCCTATTTCTAAAAGCCGTCAAATGCATAGCAGCATGTAAAACGGACGTTAAACTAAATATGACGATGATGAGTATGCCACGTGTCAGGGACATGGATGTGCTAACAGTTGAAATCACATATGATGATGATGATGATGATATTATATACGTTTTTAGCGACACACGTTTTGGAGTCTTCCCTAACATGAGGCGGTCGCCATTTCATATGTTGTATTATAATGAATACACACGTGGGGCGGAAATAAACAAAAGAAAAAGGTAATAATTAAGAAAAATTTGGGTTTACATATAACACATTTATTCTCGGAGAGACAATTTGTCAAACAAAAAAGTAAGAAAGAGATATGATGGGGGTGAAATACATAGATGCAATTATTAAAGAAAAACACAATCGAAATACAGGTGTTGCCAGGGTAAACAAATAAAGAGAGATATGCAATGAATAATGTACAAGTAAAATGGACTTACATTGTTGATGATGTTCTGGGATCCTGATGCTGTGACCAGAAGATTCCGCTTCTGGTTGCAGCATCAGGATCTGATGGAAACTATGTCATAGTTGTGAAGGTTGAAGGCTGTCGGACAATGGCCGATGTCTTGAGCATGCCAACTAGAAAGAGACTGAATCCAGTTTTCTAAATTTGCATCTGAGTGGTGGGAATCTTATTTTTTTATTTCCGGAAATAGGTGATCGCATTCTCTCATTCACTGGTAATGTTCAGGGGAGATAACTTGAATCTGGTCCAAAGGAGATAATTCTCTGATAATTTTGAGCCAATAGGTGTATTAGCATAAGATATAAAATATAGATTTAAATACGTGACTTTAAGACAGGCGTCTTTTAATATGTTAGAAAACCAGTGTTTGTAACAAAGCAGCAGTAGCAAAAGAAACAAAGAAAAATAGTGCAAAAATGAACAAAAAAATAAGACTAGGATAGAACATTGAGAATATACATGTATGCCATCATTACTGCTGATAAAGTATTATTAAACTGGGCTAGTATTCAAGAGAGCTAGAAAAATGTATAAGATTATAACAAAAATAAAATCTATTGTAAGATAATTATACAAGACTTTTAATAAATTATAACCATTGTTGCTTTCTTTTTAATCCAGAATATTATGGCGCAGAACAAGTTAAATGTATTTCACTGGCATATTGTTGATGATACATCGTTTCCCTACCAGAGTTTTACATTCCCTGAATTAAGTGACAAAGTAAGTAATTTCTATAGTTTTTTTTTAATTTGTATTCATGTAATTTCTAAAGGAAAGAATATTATTTATGTATTCATCAACGTTTCGTCTTTATTGTAAGACTTCCTCAGGATGATTATTTTGAAGAAAACATAACAGATACAGAATGTTTTGGATACTGGTTCAAAACTATGGCCGTTTTGGGCAGAAGAAATCAAAATATGAGATACAATATAGATGGTGGCGGTTTGTAAGCAACGGTAGGAGTGTGAACTTCAATAGGAAGTAGGAGGGTTATTACCGTTGCTTACAAACTGCCACCATCTATATTGTATCTCATATTTTGATTTCTTCTGCCCAAAACGGCCGTAGTTTTGAACTAGTGGCCAAAACATTCTCTACCTGTTATGTTTTCTTCAAAATAATCATCCTGAGGAAGTCTTACAATAAAGACGAAACGTTGATGAATACATAAATAATATTCTTTGGTTTTCCTTTTTCAATTTCCATATATATATATGTACTAGAATTAATTAATTCCCCAAATCAAAAAGTTTTCAACCACTTTTCTGTTCCATTACAAAGATTAAAATCAAAATATAATGCAGCTAAACCTTATGTCTAGAATCCTTATTCCAATTTTGATTAAAATTCCTTACATGGTTTTGATTCTATAAAATGACTAAAATTTAAGGTTTAACCTTAATGAGTTTTAAGAAGAAACTGAAATTCAGGGAATCTTGCTTATTTGGTGCCTAATGACTGAATCAAATTCAATGTAAATCTCAAATATTTGAACTTTCAAATGGGTTGTTGTGCCCCCAAAACGCTCTTTCAAATACTCCAAAGAAACTAAAATTTGGGGAATATTTATTGATGTTTCATCCATATTGTTAAAATTTCGCAAAAATCAGAGATATTTGAATTTTAACGAAAGGCTTCCACCCTTCTTTGCCTTCTTTTGCTCACCCTGTTAGTGGGGCCACAAATTCATCGACTGCAACCCCATACAGAAGGGTAACCATCACCCCTAAAACAGGGCCACTTGTAGGCCGTGGGTGGCGACCCGTAATGCCTTAGGACAGAATCCTGGTGGCTAAGCCATTCTTCCACTTTGGCCCTTACTTCGGCTAGACGAGAGATCGGAGAGGCCCGATTTGATCAATCAGCGGGTCACACTAGGCCCTAGTATCTATAAGTTTATCCCCAACTGTATTATTTAATCTGATTCTTCAGAAAAACAAAACCTTATTTCTTTTTATTTTCTTCCCAAATAGATACTAGAAGGCGGCGGCTGAGGATCAATCGTGTCGAGAACAAAGAAGATTACCAATGCAAAAGTTTTCTAGCGTAATGTTTTTAGAGTGAAGTAATGTTTTTTAGAAAGACAAATAATTATCCTACCTATAAAATTATATTCAACACCTTAATCCAACATTAAATAACCCATACATGGTTGATATGCCATAAATCAAACCAGACCAATCCAGCCTCCTTTGCATAAAAGTAAATTAAACTAAATATAGCCTACATTACCCACCCTTATGCTTAGTAGCTGTGTTCCAAAATTCATAATTATCATTTAATTAGTTTGGAGTGAATCCTGTGCATACAAATATATAAACATATACACATACCTAATTTACATGTACTAACTGACCTTGGTCCGAGTTCAAAATCAAATATCAATTTGACAGATGCAATGCAGTTTAAGTCTGATGGCTAGAATTTCACAACATAACTTTAGATATTAGATATATGTGTGTATGTAGATATAAATTCCTCTCCATATATGTACACATGCCAAAAGAAACAAAATGGATTTTAAAAGTTAAACACAAAAATCAGGTCTCAACTCGTTTTGACAAAAATACTTGTACTTAGCGTAATATCAACATGCAAAATGGCCGTATATTGAAGATTAGATATGAATAAAAAAAAGTGAAATTCTTTTTGCAATTCAAACATATAACTTCATCCGGGGCTGACATATGAGCATTGTACACAGTTGAAAATATCCAGTTTTTCATAAGTTTCATTTTCAATCAATTTTTATCAAAAAATATTTTTGTTTTATTAGCAATGGAGGACTGTCCTAAATATAAAAATTATATGTATTATTTGGATTATTCGGACTACTGTTCTTATCTTTGATGTTATTCTTGCAATGTTTTGGCCGATGTAACCTCCGACCTTATTCAGATGTATCTTGTCGAATAAGGACCCGTGGCATAACCAATAAAGTGTTAAGTAATAATCAGTTCTAAGTGACAGTCTTCTGGAGGTTGAAGGTTCAATTCTCAGTGTGGACAATACTTAGATACAATTACGCATTACTTAAGACTTTGACCGGTCATGGCTGACGGAACGAGAGCAAGCTAAACCAATGGATTAGATAAATAGTTCTGTTCGAATTCCTGAGAAAGATTCCCAAGTTCGACAAGATACACAAGGTCGGAGATTACATCAGCCGAAACATTGTGAGGATAACATCCAAAATGAACAGTAGTCTGAATAATACAAATTATCAATCCTCATCTCAATAATTCTAAAACATTAAAATTATACTAACACGTATAGTCTACCTGATTTAATGTTTTCTATAAGGCTATTTTTTATTTTTCAAATGTGAAGAAATTCATAATTTTTACTCATAACATATTTTTATTTATATATATATATATATATATATATATATATATATATATAGTCATCCACAAACAGCTTTTTCATCGTATCACAGCTCTTCAATGTGACTAGCCATGGAAAATGTTATATATACACATATATATTTAAGAAAAAGTTTAAGTTAAAGAACCAGAATAATTCAAGATATTCCAAGGAGATCAAGTAATACAAAATTTATTCATTAACAAATTAAATCTTATGAATCTCGTATAATCAAACTCCGAAAAATCAACACTTAACAGTGTTTAATCAATATGTACGCGCGTTTCAAAAAATCATTTTATTATCATTATTAAATCAGAGTAAAGCTTGAAAAAACTTTTATGATTTTCCTCATCAGCATATAGACTTTATCAATTACAATTCAGATAATTTCCAGCAGATATATTCACAATCAGTTCAAGAACAAAACAGTGTCCGGACAGAGGGACCAAATAAAACATTTTTTCAATGATGAGGGATATATGAAATTCACGCGAAAATCATAAACACATTTCAGGGTGGGATCATGTAAAGAAGAGCAACGATTATATTAAAATCAGTTTGAATCAGATGTGATAAAATAATTGTTGCTCTTCTTGATACAGAAACCTACATACATGGCCAAACTCATGCAGACATGTACACGCATGTTCGTGTGTATTCTTACAACTGGCCTACAGAAGGGCCATTCAAGAACCTCAAAAGACAAAGTTTTCACTGTGAGCATTCAAAATGCTAACCAAAAGATTATTGCTTTGAACATAATGAAACCTGCTTTTTTTTGACATTACATGGCTAAGTGTAGACACTCCGGTGACTCACCCATCTCGAGTAGCACCAGATTTGGAAAAAGAGACTTACCTGAAAGCACTACATTTTCCCAGCATAGAGATTATCCTAAGGATGAATTGGTTACGCTGGTATGCTCATGTGGAGTGTTCATCCTCCTTGATAAACCGTTGCAGAAGCATGGATGTCTTGAATCGCAGAAAGGTTGGTTAGCCAAGGAAAACTTAGAGGCAAGTGATTAGACAAGACCGTATAGAGTGGAATTTGGAGACAGCTGAACCGTGAGGACTGGAGAGTGAGCTTGTAAAAAATGAAAAAAACATCGGACCAAGACAACAATAGGGACCCCAGTTCAGTAACAAAACAAGCGGGACATCTTTTGGAAGCACCGGCGTGTTGACCTCACAATACACGTGGTCGTTATTTACAAAACAACTCGGGTTTTTTTTTCTTTTATCATGTATACGCTTTTTTAAAAATCGGCTGACTTGTAATCTGTCGTTTTGCAATAAACAAAACAATTTATCTTTTTTTTTTGTTTTACTTTTATTTACTAAATAAAAAACACATTTTAAACGCAATTCTATATTTCGTGTTGTGTATTTTAAGAAAAGGTGGATACTTTTTTTTCTTTTCGTAGGGAGGCGAGTAACTAGCGAAGTTTTATTTATTTGTTTATAATTGTTGCTTACAGAAAAAAAGGAAAAAACTTCATAAATTTTAAATTGCTTCCGTTTGGAAACTGATTTTTGAAGTCTAACTTCGCCCTCGTGGGGAGGCAAAACGAAAGATTACAAGTCAGCCGATTTTTAAAAAAGCGTATATATTTCATTTATTTATTAAAATAACTTGCGTAATCTTCCATTTTGCCTCCTCGGGCTAGGAGCAAAGTGTAGTATGGAAAAATCCTTCTAAACTGAGGTAAAATCCAGAGTGCTCCTTTTTATGTCTTAAAAGAAAACCGTAAATATTTTATTTGTTTATTTAGTAAATAAAAGGAAAAAAGAAAATGGACCCTACATTTTTTTAAATACATACCCCCCCCCCCCCCCCCCAAAAAAAAATATTAACATGTTAAAAGAAAAAATCACTGACCGCAGATAGGAATGAAGTGTAGTATCAAAATAGATACTACACTTTTGCCTCCCCATGAGGGCGAAGTTAGACTTCAAAAATCAGTTTCCAAACGGAAGCAATTTATAATTTATGAAATTTTTTCTTTTTTTTTTCTGTAAGCAACAATTATAAACAAATAAATAAAACTTCGCTAGTTACTCGCCTCCCTACGAAAAGAAAAAAAAAGTATCCACTTTTTCTTAAAATACACAACACGAAATATAGAATTGCGTTTAAAATGTGTTTTTTATTTAGTAAATAAAAGTAAAACGAAACAAAATGATAAATTGTTTTGTTTATTGCAAAACTACAGATTACAAGTCAGCCGATTTTTAAAAAAGCGTATACATGTTAAAAGAAAAAAACCCCGAGTTGTTTTGTAAATAACGACCACATGTATTGCGAAGTCAATCGGAAATCGCCGGTGCTTCCAAAAGACGTCCCGCTTGTTTTGTTACTGAACTGGGGTCCCTATTGTTATCTTGCTCCAAAACATCTAACTGTTGGACAAGGGAAAAATGATGTTACATGAGAGAAAGAGAACCAATATGGCCTTCTCATTAAATCGACAAAGCATTTGTTAACATACTTTATCATGTTTTCTAACAATAATGTTGTTTACAAAACACTGTCTGGTGACAAACTTTATATTCCTATTAGCCCGGGGCCATATAAAACAAAATAGAAGAAATTAAGTAGTGTGTGTAAATCTTTATAACAAAACTTCTATCTCTCTCTAGTCATCTCTTTATCTTTCTTTCTTTCTTTCCCCCCCTATTTTTCCAGCCATCTCCCCAACCCTCTCTTTCACCTTTGTCCAGCCCATTCCTTTCTCTTATTTTACTATCCTACTCGAATTCCTTCCCATACCACCTAACTGACTCTTTCCCATACCATCCGGCGCAAACTTTCATGTTCCCTTTTCTTATTTTCAAATGCACAAATTGTGTCCCTTTCTCTCTTTGTCATGATTACATCATAATAATAACTTGTTTCAGCTTCTATAACCTATTTAAGAAGGAGGTACATGTAGGGGTTTAACTGTTTCCTTTGGGGAGATAATTGACTTAAAATCTAGAAAACTTGTTGATCATGTGATTGGTCCCTGAGAATGTCCCTATTTACTTGCCTCCTCACGAGGACAGAGTTAGACACAAGGTCGGTTTTTAATGTGGAGAAAATCCAGCTCCCTAAAAAGAGGCACTCTGGATCAGGGCAAAAATTAAAATTGCCTCAGTTTAGAAAGATTTCTCCTTTACTAACCGAAGGCAGAACAGATCGAAGTGTAGTATCAGAACAGATATTACACTTTGCTCCTCGGATATCACATTATCATTACCTGAAAAAGTAAATTGACGCTTTTCAACATACACCTCGTAAGTAAGGGTTTTTTTGCACTTTGCACTCTCTTTGTCTTTCGCATATATTTGTAATTTGTATCATTTGGGAGATTCATGTTATATCCTTATTGTATTAACCTCATTGTAGTTTATTATATGCAATGTTATTATTGTTCATGAGTGTTATATACTTGTTTTTCCTTTCGTACATTCAATGTTAGTGTATCACAGGTCGACTAATGCAGATGTTGAAGCTGTGATGACTGAGAATAATCTCCCATCACCACATGCCTCAACTACTGTAACAAAATTAGGTACTCTTATAGCTGATACACCATGTTTCTGTGACTTCGCGTCGTCAACGTTCGGGCAGGTCTCGGAATCCCCCAAGAGTCGACGAAACTATTAACCAAGCAGCCAATAACTTTTGGAAGAAATTAATCAATAAAAGAAATGAATTTCTATCATTTCTGTCAGTTCGTTGAAACTCCTGAAGGACTAATTGAGTTTTTGGAAAAAAATGTAATAAAAAAAAACATTGAAAAAAAAGTTAAAAAAAAAGAAACATTTGCTTAACAAATCAAACAAAATCATCTTTTGTAACTTTCTGGTGCGCAAACAAACAGACATTTTATTTTAAAAACATTTGATTATCAATGGGAACCAAAAAACAAACAAAAATAAACATCTAATTAATAACAGTTGTTTAGCTATGGTTTGTTCGTTCTTATTTTTATATATGTATTTTAGTTTGGTTTTCTTCATCGTAATTTATCGGCTGTAAGTTTTCAATTTAGGGTTTGGTAGTTTTCACCTCGTCAACTTTCAGGCGCTTCCGTAACCTGCTCAGTCGTTGATGACTCAAAGTCATGGAAACAGGATGCGTCATCTATAAGAGTACCCAAAATTATAATTGTTTGGCAGACGTGATGATCCTGAACCCGGGGCGAGCAATGGAAGTGTAGAAATAAGACATTTCGTCACAAGGTAAATTAAATGACAAAGTCCCATTCTAACATTTTATATAAACCTTATTGATCATCTTCGCTCATCAAGTAAAAGACAGGTCTTTGTAATAGAGAGGTTAAATGTCTTAACAGAGAAAGTTGGTATTGAATCAATACAAAGAAAATGTTATGAATTCCTAAGTCTGGACGATAAAATGGTATTAATAGTCCTTGAAAGAAGAATATTGTTTACCGTATGTACACAGGTAGTATTGTGTTAGTTTGTGAAACTGGCATATTATTATTAGAACTTAATAAGTTTGTCCTCATGGCAAAGTGTTGCCATCTTGTTAAGTTAAATCCATGTGCTGAGCTAATAGCTTTAGGCTAAAGGCAAGTTTTGTTTGCGCGTCAATAAAGGGTTGTTGGTAGTTGTTTTGAGTGATGTCGGAAGTTGGACAGTTGGTTCTCTTGCCACTAAACAAGTGAAAAAAACGCGGATTTATCTCCTTAAATAACCTTCCAGAACAAATGCTCGGCTCGCATAAAAGATTGTTTCTGATTAGTTAAATCATTGTTTAGGGAACCAATCGAAATTAAGTATTTGCTCCAATCAGTACCAAGCATTCAAGTCAAGCAAATATTTTAGACATTCTGTGGCTGCTTCTGCCATTATTGTTGTTCTTGTAACTACTACAGAAGTGATCCCGATTTGCTTCATCCTCACCATAAAAGGGGCCGTCTTTGCCTGAAAATTAAGGAAATGTCCAAATTATAGCTTACTAGTGAAGATCATGAGAAATAGAATGACTGGTTATTGCACTGCCAATAAATAAATCCACCTTAATAAGAAAAAGGTTAACGCACAAATTATCTGTATTCTCATTGATTAAAAAGAATTAACTGAAATTATTTAATGTCTGAAATCTTGGGACGAAGGTGAAGAGAGAAGCTACAAGTCCACTATTATTTTCATATTAATCCCGTGAAATTGAGCTTTAACAGTCCCGTTGAAGTCAGAGTGTAAGCGATTGAGTGTAAGCCCTGATTAAGTTTCAATCCTTTTTCAAATTATTTACTCAATTCATGATCATTATTTTCATGATTTCTTTTCTGGTTTATTTTATTCTTTATTTGGTACCTGTTTTTTATTGTTTTGTTTTTTTTCAGGGCGCATTCCATCCAGTAACCCATGTGTACACTCAGAAAGATGTTAGAGAAATAATTGAAGTTGGTCGTCTGTTGGGTATCAGAGTTATGCCTGAATTTGATTCACCAGGCAAGTTATAAGTTTTTTTCTGTTCTAACATGAGTTTCTTTGAATCAAATGTAGTTTCAGCACCCCAAGAAACGGGTTCAACATTATGCCATATCTGATGTTACTCAAACGCCTGATTTTTCTGAACTTAAACAAAAACATGTATTTTATAATCAGCTTATTCTCAAACTAATATTTATGCTAGCAACACAACAGTGAGCAGTTATAGTGCGATGGTTGTAAACACGCTATCACTACTCACTATTGTGTTGCTTGGGGAAAGTTTAGGAAGCTACTGCCAATCCTTACATCAAGGCATATTTTCTTCAAGATTCGGGCAAAATTGTTTCAGCCTGTGTTCAGTCTGTTATATTTTATAGCAGTGAGACATGGGCCCCAAATGCTTCCGATCTGCAATGGCTTCGGTGTAATGATTGTGCCATGTTCAAGTAGATGTGCGGCTGCAAACTGGAGGAAAGGATCCCTTTAACCGTGCTTCATCAGAAAGTTGGTATTAGTGGAATTATGGATGTCTTACATGCTTGACACCTCAGGTAGTTCGGCTATGCCACCTCTTGCATCAACTCCATAACATATCTGGATATATCAGGCAGTAGGGAGCATGGTAGACCGAAGAAGGTCTGGCTTGAGTGTGAAAGAAGTGATATAACTTCATGCAACCTGACTGAGTCAAACCGTTGGATCGTACGGCATGGAAAGTATATGTGTAATTTCGTTTTGATAACATGTTTATCTTCTTCAGTGTGCCATCTGGATTTTGTGACCCAAACAGTTTTGTTCGGCACCGGTTTCAGCATAATGATCGTGACATGATCCAGTGGATGTGTGGATGCAAGATCCCTTGCAACCATTCTTCATCACAGACTTGGTATTGGAGGGATTATGGATGCCTTATGCGCACGGCACCTCAGGTGGTTCGGTCATCTACAGCATCCCATTTTCTGCATCAACTCCATAACACGTCTGGATATCCCAGGCACTAGGGAACTTGGTAAATCAAGGAAAACCTGGCTTGGGTGCGTAAGCACCCTGAATACCAAAACCTGGTGATGATTTTAAAAATCCAAATTAATTTATATTTTCTTTGAAAAAAATAAATACACTGTTTCAATCTACTATTTTCCAATTGAATTAAACTAACATTAGCAATAATGTTTTTTTTACTTAAAGCTAAACAAATAAAATTTAAAATTCTATGAATTAATTTCTTCTTCGTGAATAACAGAAAAATATTAAAATAACTTTGACAAATAAAAAGGTATTATTTTTAAACAAGCGTAGAAAAATGTCTACGAAAATAAGACTTCCATCTGTTCACAATTAAACATTTCTAAAAACTTAATTAAATCAATAACTTCATGTAATAAAATGTATTAACGTTATTTTTAAATTCAATTCAAATAAGTAAATCATTACTCTTCACCCTGTAACAAAACTAAATAAACATTTTCCCATAACTAGATAAAATATTTAATAAAAAATAATTTAAAACTGGACGACAGTTGTTGTGAGAATTTATAAATTATTATTATGGCTCACAATAATAAAATATTAAATGATAGAAAATTAAATTAGATGAAAAAATTACAAATGAAAGAAATAGTAATGATTCAGATAGAAATAGTTATGATTCAGATAGAAATAAAAAAAAAACGGTAAAACTGAGGAAAAATGAAAACTGCTAATTTTATACATATTTTTTAAAACTTTTGTTATTAATCTTATCTTCATGAAAACACTGACTTTATTCTCATTCTTGTTTCACAGAATAATTGATTATGGATAATTTTGAACCTCCAAATTTGTAGAAGAGAAACAAAATTCTTGGAATCTGTTCTAGAAGGATTTGTCCTTCCGGAACAGATTCCAAGAAGAATTTTAGACTTTTTCAGCATCAGCAGAAAGAAGGTAGAAAAGGTCGGAAAGGAATTGAAAGATTCAGGATTCAACTACAAGGCAACATCAGAGGGGAAAAAATGCATGCTGTTAAACATTTTCCATAAAATTTTTAACAGGAAATTCATAAAAACTAACTACTCTAAGAAATCCAAAATTACTGCTAAAATTAGGCCCCCATTTTTTTGCAGAATTGAAGAAAACTGCCCCCCTGCAAAAGAAAGGCAGCATTAATAAGGCCCAAATAACACCAGACAACCCCAACCGGACTGACAAAATGTATGTCAGGATGATACAAGACAAGTTTAAACGGGTTTTATATACTAACCGGATTTTTTAGACGCCCAAATAAAAGAACTGCAACAGCATTAATAGGAAGCATATGGAACCTTAAAGACCAGAATGTACCTCACAGAATTGATTGGAAAGTACTGAAATGATTCGAATTTATATACTCCAGGTTCCAGGAAATAATTACTCAATAAATACCAGACCTGTCATATAGATGGTGACACTAATAAAAAATCTATATGATTTTTATAAAGTATCATCCTTCAAATGACACATGTCGAAATTTGAGCCCAATCAGATTATTAGTTTACAAATTACAGTTATTTAAGTGAAGCTACTGTTCCAAATTTTCACAACAATAAAAAAAATCTAAATTTTCTGTGTTGATAAAGCATTGCTTTCTGATGAGAAAAATGCAGTTCAAGCAAAGCAATGGCATGATAAGTGTTATTCGGACACTGCTCCGTTGGAAACAGCAGTTAAGAGGTGATATGCTGACTTTAAATGCGGTTGAACAGACACAAATGTTGTTGAATGCTCAAGTCGTCCAAATTCGGCAGTTGTTCTGGTAAACAAAAAAAAGTCCACAAACTCGTTTTTGCCGCTCATAAATTGAAGTTGTGTGGGATAGCAGAGGATTTGAAGATATCAGAAGGCAGTGTATTCACTATTTATCATAAACATTTGTCGATGAGAAAGCTGTGTTCAAAGTGGGTGCCGTGTTTGTTCACAGTCAATCAAAAACAATGTTAGCGATTCAGAGTGTTGTTCGCAACTGTTTCAATGCAACAAAAAGGAGTTTTTGCATACAATATGTGATAATGGATGAAACATGGATCCACCATTTCACTCCGGAATCAAATTGGCAGTTGAGTGGACAGCAGCAGGTGAAAGCCGTCCAAAGCAACAAAGACCCAAGCATAAGCAGACAAGGTTTTGGCCTCTATATTTTGGGATATCGGAAACTGAAGCGTAATTTGAAGCCAAAGACAAATCATTCTATAAAAAAGGTATCAAATTTTTAGAGAAGCGTTAGAATCAGTAAATCACCCTAGGAGGAGATGTTGATGAATAAAGTCAAATTTTGTCTAAAATTTGTTTTATTAGTTAGGCCCAGGAGATATTTAGCGATGTTTTACTACAGAAAAAGACTGAATATTACACGCCATAACATTTACAACTGTTTGAACATTAATCTGAAATTTTCAGAGCATGTTCACATCAAAATAAAAATTTATTTTCAACATGCCTACCGCAAAACAATATCCATTTTCAGCCAGCTTAAAGACTAGGCATCTTTAAATATTTTAAAAAGAAGTTACCTAGATGCTAGAGAGTTCAAAATTTTCTCTTGGCCCCAGAATGTATATATATGTGCAAACATGTGGGATGGTTAGATAACATGTATGCATGTATTTATGCATGTACACATACACGGATAAAAATCTGAACATGGGCAAATACTGCATTGGTGCACGCAGGGATGGACGTATACACATGCGTGGTTACATGAGTAAAAAATGTGTATGGACTCACATTGTTCACTCTCATGTGTGTGTGTGTGCAACCGAGCTCAGTGATTTACCCACCCATACACATGTGCAGTAAGTGACACCTGTCTTCTGCACTGTCATGTGTGTATGTAGCTGCGTGTATTATTGCCTGTTTTTACCATACACATATGTAGGCAACATCTTTCTCAACCTGTCTAGTTTCGTTTTTTTGTTATTATTTGTTTATTTTCTGCTGTTTCAGCTGAAGAAAATCAGTGCCAATATTTTTGCCGTTACGGCAAAATTGCTGTCACCGCTCTTGAATCTGAAAAGGCATTTTGAATGATTTCAAGTATGGTGTCATGCTAAACTCATTCTTTTCATCTTTCTTCTATTATAATTGGGTACTGGAAATACACATCCCAATAGTCAAATATAAAATGTTTACTCTTGTGAACCAGTGTCTCATATCATCATATATTCGGTTTAAAATCTATTTTACCTGCTGACATGTGTTGGACGGCTTTAAGAAATTGACTTCCAAAGTAACCTATCTCTATAGAGATTTTTATTTATCCCATTTCCCCTCAGGTCCATTTTTATCACTTCCTCCCATGTTTTCCTTGGTCTTCTCCTGTGAACTG
Organism: Sepiola atlantica; assembly: GCA_963556195.1. NCBI lineage: Eukaryota > Metazoa > Mollusca > Cephalopoda > Sepiida > Sepiolidae > Sepiola > Sepiola atlantica. Next base: position 176,511,077 of record OY744516.1, read on the forward strand.
AATCTGCTACCTCAATTGTACTAACCCCAAAACTCTCATCCATTCTTTGAACGTGGGCATACCATCAAAGTCTACTCTTCTGCACACATCTCCCTATACTGTCCTCACCCTGTCAGCAGGGCCACAAATTCGCCAACTGCACCCCCCTCCAAAAATGTGGCCCCCTATAAGCTGTGGTTGATGATCAGTGATGCCTCATGATGGGATCCTGGTGGCTGAGCAGTCCGTGGTCAGGTGACTTGCAACACTCCACTTCAGCCCTTACTTTGGCTAGATGGGAGATCAATCGGCTGGTCACGTCATGCCCTAGTATCTATAAGTTCATCCCCAACCGTATTTAATCTGATTCTTCAAAAAAATAAAACCTTATTTCTCCTTTTTATTTTCTTCCCAAATAGATACTAGAATGCGGTGGCTGAGGGTCAATTGTTTTGAGAACAAAGAAGATTACCACTGTCAAGGAGTAATGTTTTCAAAGAGTAATGTTTTCAAAGAGTAATGTTTTCAAAGAGTAATGTTTTCAAAGAGTAATGTTTTCAAAGAGTAATGTTTTCAAAGGGTAATGCAATGTATTCTGAGAGTAGTGTTTTCTAGGAGTAGTGTTTTCTGAGAGTAATGATGGTACCCTCTCTGTAAGATTTCCTTCTAGGAGAAATGTTTTATAGGAGTAATGCAATGTATTTTGGTTGCAATGTATTCTGGATACAATGTATTCTAAGAGCAATATATTCTAGGAATATAAAATAATCATCCATACCTATAGAATTACATTTGACAACTTTATTCGACATTAAATAACTCATATATGTTTGATATTCGATAAAAGAAACCAACCCCTATACTGTCCACATTTAATCTTCCTCTGAGGTTTTATGAACTAAGCCTGTTTAAGACTCATATTACACATCCATCGTATCATTTCTCCATGCAACGACTGTCCTCAACTCTCAGGTGCTAGGTTTCACTTCCATATATCATCACACTTCATACACATGCCTGATAGTGGTAACACTCTGCTGATTAGTAATGGCAGAAGTTCCCTCAACTTACTCCATCCACTCCTAATTCATGCAATCACACTAGCACCTGTCTATTTTGTTATCCCATGTTCTCTTTTTGTTATTTTCTCTCTGTATCTTCGTACTAATATAAAACCTTATCAGTCAATACAGTTTGTGATACTTTTTGCTCTTTCTTTTCTATATTTTCCAGGGCATACTCAATCATGGGGTGCTTCACATAAGGAACTGTTGACGCCATGTTACCATGGTACTCAGCCAAATGGTAATTATGGACCTATAAATCCAGTTCCAGAATCCACTTACAAATTCATGAAAACTTTCTTCAAAGAAATTGCTACCGTTTTCCCAGACAAATTCATTCATGCAGGAGGAGATGAAGTTAACATGGCATGTTGGTAAGACATTTTCTCTTTTGATCTTGACAAGACATTTTATCTCTTGATCTTGACAAGACATTTTCTCTTTTGATCTTGACAAGACATTTTCTCTTTTGATCTTGACAAGACATTTTCTCTTTTTTTTTTATATAGAACTACCAGTTACATTGTTGCATACAGGGTTGAGGAGTTGAAAGGTATAATGTCTAACTCAGAATCCTAGAATTCTAAAATATTCAACTTTGACTCCTTATTTTAAAGCTTTCGAATATCCAGACTGTCTGTTCATTCTTCGGAGATTATAAGATCCTACTCAGACTCGTAAGAATTCTAGGAGTCAGACTCCTTCCAAAACTTCCGATCTGCAACCCTAGTTGCATATTACTTGGCTGTATATAATTTCAAAGTGGCATTTGTGAAATTTTTTATCTGGTATCGTTGACGGGGATGTTCATTTAGAAGATTCTCTTTGTCGAGATTTGATTGTCTTGGCAGCATTACTCAAAAATGACATTGCTTCTTTTATAGATTTAACAAAAGACATCTTAGAATTGCAACATCTGTTCACAGAGAAAAATCACAGTTTTGTATCAATTTTTATGAATGTTGAAATCGTCACTTATAATTTTTATATTACATTAGTTGTACTTACCTGGCGTTGCCCGGGATGCAGTGAATTTTATTTTTTCATTTTTTTGCACATTTTTTTAAACGTACACAGAAAAAGAAATAAAATTTTAGTTGTAACTCTTATTATAATCTTCAATTAAGAATATGAGTTGTTTCCCTTGCTGATTTTTTATTTTTAAGTGATTATTTTAAAATATTTTGTATCAGTGGTCTGGAGCAAGCGCAGTAACGTTTTTTAAATAAATAATAGTGAAGTGCATTATTATCTTGCCAATAACATGGTACAACAATAACAAATGAAAATTGGCTAGTCAGAAGCAAGGTTTGATTTGTAAGTTTAAAGGCTATTTTTGAATGACTTTGAAAATCTGACAAAAATAACTTTATATGTTTGAAAATGCTACTTCCTCATACCTCTTCATGACTCTTATTGTAACCGAGTTTATGAAAAACATTAAAATCCGGAATGGTTAATAATAAGGGTTATTACATTTTGTACGAGAAAACATAATCAGAAATAGGGAAAAGAATGGATAGTTCTTAATTTAGCTGTAAAACTGTTGTCAGCAAGACTATTATTACTACTACTACTACTACTATTTGATGTAGTCAGTATTTTTATGTCTTTGTTCGTCAGACGAGTCCAAATCCATTAGGGAAATATTCTACCTCACAGCACTCATGTGGCTCAAAGGTTAATATATATACCATTTGGATAAATGTTTAATTTCTTTTTCATTTTGTCAAGACAAAAGGTATCTCTTGGAAGGATCTCTTCTTGAAATTTCTGACAGGCTAATCTAATTTGGTGTGGTTAGAGTGGGTTCTTTTATTTATACAATTTTGAATTAACTCTGAGATTCCAGCATGCATGTAATGGAGTTATCTTTTGTTTTTATTTTCCAATGTCAAAATCTGGGATAATTTGAAGAACCTGTGGTGTAACAAATAAAAGTGCTAAGTAATAATCAGTTCTAAGTGACAGTCCTCTGGAGGTTGAAGTTTCAATCCTCAGTACAGGCAATATTAGGAATATAATTACAAATTATCTAAGACTTCTATCCGGTCATGGCTGACGAGAGCAACCTACCTCTATTGGTATGAAATCTTTATGAATTAAAAGAATAATTTTAATGATTTATGTGTGTTATTGAGTAATAAGCCTAACACTAAAACAGTGTGTGTCTGTCTGTCCAGCTAAAAATCAGAAACTACACACCCACAAAGAAGCTGAAAGATTCTTTTTCAGCTTTGCCTCCGACAGAATATGGACGCATTTTTTTTTTTTGTAATCATTCTTTTGAGGGTTACGAGGAAAAAAATTAATTGGGGTGGGGACATTTAGAGCGATTAAAAAAAATTTTTTTTTTGTAATTATTCTTTTGAGGGTTACGAGGAAAAAAAGTAATCGGGGTGGGGACATTTAGAGCGATTAAAAACAATTTTTTTTGTAACTCCTCTCACCAACCATTTGTGTGAAACCCAAACTAAAATACACTTTCTTTCCTTTCGGACTATGATCAAAATGTAATATCTGTTCTGTCCTCGGTTGGAGGAGTGGAAATCCTTGACTGGAGAGGTAGGGAAAGCGATGGGGGGGGGGGGGATAGAGAGAAATGGAAAGAGAAATTTTGAAAGAAAGATGTTACACACATTTTTTAACTCTTCTATTTTGTTGTCCCTGCTACCTGCCCCCGGGCAACGCCGGGTAGCCATGCTAGTAATAAATCAAAGCTGTATTAATTTCTGTTCTTTGTCTTCTTAAAAATCATTTTAGGAAAAGCAACCCAAATGTGACTGCTTTCATGAAAAAGATGGGATTTCATCATAACTATAACAAATTAGAACAGTATTACATGCAAAGGTAAACAACATCAACTTATATATTATTTACTCATTATTTTTCTCTAGCAAAAATTTTCCTTTGCCTGGTGAACATTTTTATGACATTTCTACCAGTTTTCTTCTTCGTTACTTTTTTCCAAATCATTTTGAAAAATTCTCCAAATTTTTCATTCATTCTTTAAGTTTTGAAGCAAGGAAAGTAACTTTTCTTTTTAACAAGGATAAATTATCTCCTCATCATTAAAGTATTTTATTTATTTTTTTAATTCTGATTTTAAACAAAGCATTACATTTTACTTAATATCTGAAGGAATAAAAAAGAGGGAAAGATGCTCTCTGTTAATGGAAACAACATGCTTGCCACCGGAACTTTGTTACTTGGCATACTTTTTTCCGGTGAAACCATATTCAATGCAATAACGTGTTTGCCACTGGATCTTTATCATGTAATAGACTTTTTCTCACAACGTCGTATTCAATGTAATGACGCATCTGCTACCGGACCTTGATCACAGAGTGGACTTTTCTCAAACAAAACCGTTTTCACTATTGGTCTTTATTGCTCAATGATCTTAGCCCTTCGAGTGTTAAACTGCTTTCTGTCGACTTCCATGAAACCCATCTTTTTGGGACGGAAAAGCATGCCAGTCACACATGGTCTATACATATGAATACTTCAATCCCAGAATGTATTTGTTCTTTTTCACATCAAGATTCTACATGCTAGACAAAGACAGGCTCTTTTATGATGGCGATAAGATAAGGTAAGACTATTTCCACCACACGATCCAGGTTTTGGCTCATCATGTCCGCTACAATATCTTGAAGATATGACAATCATAAAAACTCATTTTTATCTGATCATATTTCTATCGAGATCTTCAATGCAATGATGAAACCAATTCTGTCTATGGAGAGATGGTACGAGATGACAAAACCCTGGAAGTAGTAAACTCGTTCTGCTACCGAGTAAATATGCTGAGTGCAGGTAGTGGATGTGAACTCAGTACAACTACAAGGGTGAAAGCAGCATGGGCGCAATTTGGTGAGCTGTTGCCTCTGATGACATTGCAAGTCAGTCCTCTCTCGCTCGACTGCAGTGCAATGACGGATTCATGATTATATGGATCTGAAATGTTAAATCTGACAAAACCCAGCACATTAGGTTTGAGGATTTACCAGAATAGAGGTTATCCAAAATATGAATCGGTTACGCTGGTATGATCATATGAGAAAGCAAGAGAGAGAGAGAGAGAGTGATTGATTGATTGATTGATTGCGAAATATTAAAAAAACGTCTGACCCCTGGACGAGGGAAAAATGAAGGTAAATGAATAGAAGAAGAGCAAAAATTTGGAGAATGGCTCTCTCCATCTTGAGAAAAGTCCAGACATCTATCGATGCCAACCCCTGGAGAATCCTCAGAATTTGCTCACCAATTAGCATTGGTAACAGGGAACTGGTAAAGAATAGCTCATCAACCGATAGAGGAATAAATCATAAAAAGACGTTAGAGAAGGACTGAATACCCACTTTGTAGGCCCCATCAAATAAAACAAGATATGACCCCTTTTGGAATCTACAAGGAAAAAGAGAGGGTAGACAAAGATACCCCTTGCACTATGACATGGAGGCAGATGTGAAGAAGGCTAGCCATACATATGGATGGTTGGAAAAGCATGACCAGGATACTCTGAGAACCTTGGTTTGCAGCATATGCCCAAAGTTGGGTGACTGGGTTATATATTTTAGACTAAAATTAAAGTATTGTATCAGTGCTAATTCTTTCAATAAAATAATAGTCTGTTTATAGCAATAAAGAGCAAGATTAAATATTACTTTAAGATATTACTTCTGAAGCTCAGAAATCTACCATGGAGGCCTGAGGTTAGTTCTTGGGGCCTTCAGAACATCTCCAGTTGAGAGTGTGTATGTAGAAACTGACGAAACACTCACAAATATCAGAAGTGAGGAATTAGCTCTGCAGTATTATGTAAAGTTGAAATCCTGTTCATCAAATCTTGCACATGATAGTACATTCCATCAAAAATACAGGGAATTATTCCAAAGGAATGAAAGGGCTATAAGACCATTTGACTTTTGAATGGAAATGATCGACAAAGAAGTAGGATTGGACCTGACAAAAATACACGATGCTATAATACCAAAAATCACACCTTGAACCATAAGGACTCCAAAAGATCATACTAACCTTAAGCAAACTCGACAAACAAAAAACTCATCCTCTAATTTTCCACAAGGAATTAGAGAAAGTCAAAGACAAATATCCAAGACATATGCACATCTTCCGAGGTGGATCCAAACATGAAGAGGCAACAGGGTGTGCTGCAATATACAATAACAACATAAATAAGAGGCATCTCCCAAATGACACTTCGATTTTCAATGCAGGGGCATGTGTAGTGGATATGGCGCTCAATTTCGTTTTTAAATCCCAAAATAGAAAATTCATTATCTTTTCAGATTGTTTGACAGTACTAATATCGCTGCAAGGCAAGACATTTGACAATCCATTAATAATCAAATTACTATGCAAAATAGAAAATTTGTCAAGGGAGAATGAAATATTACTGTGTTTGGTTCCAAATCATACAGGAATCAGTGGAAACGACCAAGTCAATAAAGCAGCTAAGTCTACCTTAGATGCCTAAGATGGCTCTGGAAACCAATTTTAAGATTTCTTATACAGACTTAAAAATAAAGATAAACAAATATATCCAACAACAAAGACAACAATGTTGGCGTAGCAATACACATAAACTCCTAGCGATCAAAACTACAATAAGAGAATGGAAAAAAAGCTCATGAATAAGCCGAAAGGAGGAAGTAGGTGTTATCCAGACTTCGCATAAGTCACACAAGGATTACACATTCCTACTTGCTTGAAGACAAACAGCAACTAATGTGCCATGCATGTCAGACTACATACACAATCAAACACATTCTTACTGAATGCATTGATCTGGCTTTCTACAAGAGAAACATTTTACAGAGCAGGTACAATGAAGTAACTATCTAAAAAAAAAAAATAAAGTAGAGACTATAATGTACTTTTTAAAAGCAGTTGATCTCTATACAAAAATATAAAGATCTATAAATCCAACTTGATTCAGCATTAAATGACCTGAAAAAGGTTGATCTGCCGTAAAACAAAATAGACAAACAGAATTCAAAATTTTATAGTCAGCTGTATGTCTGCAGCAATAAATGAAAGAATACTTTTTTTTTTTAATACTAATGTTTAACTGCTTATCAAGGCCTGACGGCCACTAGGGAATAAGGGTTAATGAGATTGTCAGTTAGCGACGAACAACACTATTGAGAGGATTGGAAACGATGGGAAACAGCCCTGCGATATCGTATTTCACAGATGGGAAGTTTTTGGAAAGAAACTCTTTTCATGAGAGTTCTGTTTTGTTTTAGGTACCCAGGGGAAGAAAGGAAAGTTTTTACACTTACACTGTATTATTTAATGTTTTCCTTTTGATAAAAACAGTATTCTTCCCAGAATAATTTTTTGAATTGATGTTTTCTTTTTTGTAGAATCCTTGAAGATATTGGAAAGTTGGGAAAACACTATTTGATCTGGCAAGAAGTTATTGATAATAAAGCCAAGGTGTGTGATTGATTTTTCATCCTTAATGCATTTCCGGCTACTTTTAGCCATTTTACTATTTATGAATGATGGATTGTCGGCCTGACAACCGGTTCCTGCAGATTTCTTTTTTGTGCTGACTAGCATAAATAGTAAAACTAGCCAAACCAATGTGCTAAGTTGCCCCAAACAATCACTGCTAATGATATTTACAGACAACACTATGGCTGACAATTTTTTCTAAAGATTTTACTGCGTATGCCAATTTATCATTGTATGCCAATTTATTTTTGTTGAATTAATTAAAAATCTTTACCAAATAAACTCACATTTCTAATTTGTATTGTTTGTATTATTCAGACTACTATTCTCTTCTTGGTTGTTATTTTTACCTTTCAGCTGATGTAACTCTGACCTTCTTCAAACTCTGAAACCTATACGGAATTTTGAACTGAACCTTTTATAAAGGTTCCAGTTCAAAATTCCGTATAGGTTCCCCGAGTTCAACATAAAGAATCCTAAGTAGGAAAGATGCACCTGAAGGTCAAAAGTTACATCAGCTGAAACGTGAAAATAACAATCCAGATGAGAATAGTAGTCTGAATAATACAAATTATCAATGTTCATCTAAAAAATTCCAAAAACATTTCTAATTCTGATTTAAGTATTCCTGTGATCTCAGCAGATAGTTCTGTGCCGTTCATTTTGGTCTACACCGACTGGCAATGACAGGTGAAATTCAAAAATGGACATAATGAATATTTATTCATAATGCTAAACATTTTAGCTCGTGTTGTTATGTGGTAGTGAGTGTTAGTCATAACAAGCTGAAATTTATTCACAGATCCATAATTAAATGAATGGAAATCATCAAAATAATCAAAAGCACAAAAAAGTTGAGGGGAAATTTTGGAATTACATTTCGGAAAATTTTGAAAAGTAATTGTCTTTTTTTTTTTTTCTTTTTTTTAAATTTTTTTTTTACTACTGATAAAAAAACTAGTGCTATACTACAGAAGTACATTAAAATCATTAAAGAAGGACTTGAACTGATTAGGAATTAATCTATACATTATTGATGATGAAATCGTGTTTCAAAAAATTGGATATCATTTTACAATCTAATAACATTGGCAGTTCCCGTTCAAATGACTTTAAAAAATTTTAACAGCCTTTCTTTAAACGGGTCCAAATTTTATGTTTAACGTTTGATATATTTATCTTTACTGGTATAGAAATACCATTCACTAGAAGAGAAAAGGCGTTTTGTGTTGTTGGGCCAGAATTACATGAGTTATCTCCCTTGGATTTATTCTCAGTCTAGAAGAATTTCTTCTTTCTTAGTTTTAATTTTTTTTTTAAGTTTTGCGTATTATCCGTCGCCGTCTGTTAACAAAGTTACAAATATGCGTATTTAAAAAAATACATAGTTTTATTTACAAACACGTTTTGTTATATGCACATTTTTAATTAATGAAACTTTTTGTAAATAAAACCCTTTTTTTAAATAGTAAAACTTTTTTCTTCAATAAAAATCTGTGATAAAAGTGCGTATTGTTCTGTTTACGATTCAACTTAACTGGAAGTTGAAAAAACCGGTGTTACTGAAAAAATGTCCTTTCCAACTTCTTTATTTGGCGAGATTTGACCTCCTTAAATTCATGCTTATATGATATGTCCATATAATGTAAAGAAAGGAATTCCATTTAAGTGTGGAAAAGTATACAAAGGTGAGACATGTCGTCCACGAAAGGTAAGGCTCGAAGAACACCGGAAAGCCGTAATACGTGGAGAAATTGAAAAGTCGTGTATGGAAGGAAAAGGGAAACCATCTACCTTTATGGGATGAAGTAAAAATTATAGATAGAGAAGAACAGTGGAGAGTAAGACGACTCAAAGAAGCAGCACATATGTTAAGCGACAATGACTCATTAAGCAGACCTAGTATAGAATTCAATACAATATGGGAACCTATAATTATAAATAATAGATAAGTAGTGATCTATAGTGATAAGTAGTTAGATCAAAAACAATAGGTTTAAGGCTCTCAAAATTTATACTAGAATTGTCCGCAAGGACCTGTGGCACAGTGGATATAGTTCTAAGTGACAGTCATCTGAAGGTTGAAGAATTGCGAATTACTGAAGACTTCTTCCCAGTCGTGGCAGATAGAACGAGAGCATTCTACCCCCATGGATTTAATAACGGCTTCTGTTCGAAATTCCGTCCAGATTCTCGAGTTCGACAAAGTAAACAGGAGGTTACATCGGCCGAAACGTTGTGATAAAAACACCCAAGATGAGAACAGTAGTACGCATATATACCAAATTCTACGAACACTCTGTATGTATAATATATTAAAGAATTACTAATAGAGATTTGGTACCTGTTTGTCTGAAACTGAAACTATACTATCTATTTTATTAACATACTACTGTACTATGGTAGGGGATGGTAGTGTAGTATCTGTTCTGTTGTCATGATACCATCCTCCCAAGCATTATCTCCTTCTTTGGGGACAGTATAGTATATGTTCTGTATTTATGATACCATCCCCACCAGGGATTACATCTTCTTTGATGTGGGGGGGGGGGGTAGCAAATGTTTGTTTATTATAACACCATCCTCCCAAGTATTATTTCCTCCTTTTTTTGGGTGGTGGTGGAGGGGAGTGTAGTATCTGTTCTATAGTCATGATACCATCCTCCCAGGGATTACCTTCTTCTTGGGGGAGGGTAGTGATATACTAGCAAAAACTATTTGAAAAACTACTTATTAAATTATTTCAGTTGTACATCAATTATGAAAGATAGTCTTGTCATTCATTTGAGCTTGAAAACATTATTTGTGTTAAAATTGTTTTTTTTAATTTTTTTTTTTTTTAATTTTTTTTTTTTACTAGGTTCAAAATGACACTGTTGTTCATGTGTGGAAGGGAGGATATCAAAAGGAATTGGCTAAAGTTACATCCTTAGGGTATAAAACCCTCCTCTCATCCTGTTGGTACTTAAATTATATCAGTTATGGAAATGATTGGCAGAAATTTTATTCGTGTGATCCGCAGGATTTTAAAGGTAACAAAAAATTTGATCATTTCTTTAGCAAAGATGAATGCAGTGTTTTTATTTTCATCAGTTTCATCACTATTTTTTTTTCTTTAATAAATTTTTTCTTTTAAATTATTATACTCTTATTGTTATTAAATAAAAACGAAATGCTTATTATTGCATTATGGTCTTCCATAGTTAACTCCATTTAGCTTAGTGAATATATTAAATGAAAAAAAAAAGAAGTTTTTTCCACACAAGGGAAAAAGTGTTTTGTTTTCTTCATCAAGAATAAGATGTTGCAGGATAACAACATAATGGATATGGCGTTGCCTCGGATGATAGCTAGGGAGATGCCCTGGAACATCTAAGCGGTCTCTCGGGCTTGTTTATTATTCAAAATGATGACTTCTAATATAACTAAAGTATATGTCAGTATTCCAAAAGGTTCATTAACCAACAAAAATAGTTTAACTTCTTGAGAGACTTTTTTTTTCATTAAGGATTTCAGTTTAAATTATATATTTTCAAATCTTGGGGCAATTGTTTATGATAAAAATAAATTAGAATAATGATGAAAAAAAAAAACACGGACGAAAGTGTCACACCTCGAAATCATGTAATGGAGGAAAAAAAAAAAAAAAATCAAGATTATTTGAAACGCAGTGGATTGGAGAAATTGTAAAACAAAAGTTTGTGTGGGCATTCCTTTCATATGACATCAAACACTGAATAAAACGAATTAAGCGAATAATTCTGAAAGTGGGTTGAGTAATTTAAATTAAAATATTGTATCAAAATAGAAAACAAATATCTGACGTAGCCATTTGTTCCTATTTACTTGCCTATCCACGAGGGCAGAGTTGGATACAGGATCGGTTTTTAATGTGGGGGAAATCCAGCTCCCTCAAAAAGGGCGGTCTGGATTGGAACAAAAGTTAAAAAAAAAAAAATTACCTCAGTCTAGAAGAATTTCTCCTTCATTGACCGAGACAACGTAGACATTTGTTTTATAAGAACAAGAGACAGGAACAAATAAAGACACATGAGTCCAGAGAATCGAGTTTGTGCAGAATAGCTAGACGAACACTGATATACTTTGTTTCATTTTACTTCAGTCGAAGTTCTCAGGGCCCACTTCTTGGGGCTAACACTTGATCTCTATATGAGATATGTCGATATTCGAATATTTCATTTAAGTTCTCCTTTACCTATCAAACGTTGAGTTAGTAAAGAAGTTCAGAACATTAATTTTCCTCTCCCTAATTGACCAAGTAACTATGTTATTGTATATCTTTCTTGTGGTCTCTTAGTCTTACCGGATCCTAGGACAAGAATCCATATAGTCTGGTGGAGTATCCAGTTTAGTGCGGTTACTATAGGCAAAATCACTTGAAGAAGGTGCACCATTCCTTGTATAAGCCTGTGTGGGGTAGCCATACAGAGGGAATCTTATTTGAGCTTCAAATACTATGTTATTTTGAATATTTAGTCAGGGTTTACTAGTAGAGGGGAGTATCCTCATGCCAGGTTGTCCTGACGAACCCCTGTACAGAGAAACCTTTGACACTCGAGGACAGTGTCTAGTAGAAATTCAAGTTCTCTCTTATATATCTTAATGCATTTATGTATGATTCTTGTAATTGATTGAGAGTTGAGAACATTGACTAATTTGTCAACGAAATAAATAAAAACGCATTTAGTTTGGGTGTTATTTATTTGCTAACAAAGAATCCGATGTAAGGTGGAACTATTTTTTGACAAACAAATGAAATTATTACTCCGGTTTGTCTCCCTTGCATTAATGAAATTTTTTTTAATCAAAGCTCACTCTCATCACATTACATTGTTCAATATATAAAAATTTACTTTAAATGTCACAAGTTTTGTATCGAGTTTAATTTAATTAAGATAATAATAGTAATATCTTAAAACCCTTTCAGAAAGTTAAATTAATTGGAATATCTCTATTTATATAAAGTTAAGTATGTGTATATGTCATTTATTTGTTTATTTCGTTTCGATACCGTTGAACGAATTCAATTATTTATATGGAAGAGTAATTAACCTTAATGCTAGTTGGGAATAATTTTCCCTTCACCAATGTGATGCTTCCAGATGGGAGTGACATTTATATATATATATGTGTGTGTGTGTCCGTGTATATGCTTACATATTTACTATGTATAGGATTCACTCCTAAACTAATTAATCAATCATTATAAATTTTGGAACACAGCTGCTAGGCGTAAGGGTGAGTAGTGTGGGCTATATTTAGTTCAATTTAATTTATGCAACCGGGGCAAAGAGTGAATGGAAGCCCTTTGCAAGAATTCAGATATCTCTGATTTTTATGAAATTTTAACAATAGGTATTATACATCAATTAATAAATATTCCCCAAATTTCAGTTTCTTTGGAGTATTTTGAAGGGTTTTTAGGGGCCCATAATATGGGCACAACCTCCCATTTGAAAATTGAAATATTTCAGATTAGCATTAAATTTGATACATAGTCATTAGACACCAATTAAGCAAGATTCCTTGAATTTCAATTTCTCTTTAAGTCCCCTTAAGCCTTAAATTTTAGACATTTTCTAGAATCAAATTCGTGTAATAGATTTTGATCCAAATTAGAATAAGGATTCTAGACATAAGGTTTAGTATCATCATATCTTGATTGTAATCTTCATAAGGGACATAAAAGTGGTGCAAAACTGTTCTTTTACCCGTCCTGGAACAGGTATTCTTCTAGTCTACATTATAATAGGGATGTAGTTTTTACCGCAATGGTATTTTTCTGGCCAACTCTGAAGTTTATGTTGCCATTCCCATTTTATTAAAAAATATTCAATGATTTGAAAACACTGATGTATTTATGATTTTATAGAGTTCAATCGACTTTGTCTGCATCAGAAAGTGTTATTTTTGTGCACCAACACATGTTCACGTCGGAGTCACCATTTTATAGGCATGAGTTTTTGGTATTAATTGCAAAACCCATCCTATTATTTTAATTTTTTTTTTAAATTTTAATTTTAATTTACCTCAAACCAAGCACATTGCCACTGAGATATAAGAGACTACTGTAAATTAGGGGCCAGATTTATAGGGGCATCCTAAGTGAGAAGTTTTTCAGCGAAAAGTTTGTTCACATTACATTTAAATTTGTGCATGTCGGTACAGTTAGAGAAACAGGGAGTAGGGAGGGACTTCCAAAGGCCGGCAGCACGAGGAAAGCTATTGGAGTAGAAGGCTCTCCGGCATCTGGGGACCTCGAAAGTGAATGGATGGGATTTAGCTGATGGTCGGGTGTATTTACGCAAAGGGGGTACCAAAGCAGCAAGTTCCTGGGAGCACATTCCATTGTAGTACTTGCAAAAGAACAACAGGGATGCAACAGGGGCTGAAGCTTAGTGGACAGTGTGGGACTTATTAGATTAGAAACTATTTTTGGGACCCTGTCTAAGAGGGAGAGACTAATGGTTGGTGCACCAGCCCAGATGTGACAACAATACTCCATGCGTGGGCGGATAGTGGCCTTGTAGAGATATAGGATACTGGCAGGTGTGAGAAGTTTTGTAGCTCGATAGAGGAAGCCCACCTTCTTTGCAGCAGACTTGACAGTATCTTCTATGTATTTGTTCCAATTCATGTTACCTGTAAATGTTAAGCCGAGGAGTTTGAATGTTGGACTCTTGAGTAAGGTGTTATTAGCCATGGCAATCGGTGGTTGAAAAGGTTTCTTGTAGTTATTAAAGGAAAGGAGCTTTGTCTTAGTAGCATTAAATGCTACCATTAATTTATGACCCCATTAAACTACACACTAAAGGTAATTTTCTAAGGATTCAACCATTGTCTTCGATATGTGCGCATCCGTTTTACTCACATGTCAAGAGTAGAGCGTGATGTCATCAGTAAATATACCCATCTCGGGCACAATGTTATCAGGGAGGTCGTTTATAAAAATCGGGAACAGTAAAGGTCCAAGATCGATCACTGGGGTACATCTGAATTAATGTCATGTTGTTTGGATGAACGGTCATCGAGGACAACCTGGATCTTTCTTTTGAATAGGAAGGATCTAATTATATTAAATATTCGTTCAGTAATACCATACAAATTAATTTTCATAAGAAGACCTTCATGCCAGACATTGTCAAAGGTTTTGGATATATCAAACGCTATCGCCCTAGCTTCACCTGCCTTGTCCAGTGTATGGTATATGCATTCAGAGATGACTGTTAGGATATTCACAGTCGAATGTGCTTGCCTAAATCCATACTGATTGTTAGAAAAAAGTTTAGCATTAACGAGGTGGCACACTATCTCTAGATTGATTAAAGATTCAAAGATTTTAGCAAAGAGCAGGAGTAGACTGATGGGGCGATAATTTTGAAGATCGGTTCTATCACCAGAAATTGTAGTAGACTTGGACCACAGAGGAAATTTTCCAGCTATTAGGGAAGCAAGATTCGGTAAGGCATTTGTTGTAGAATTTGGAGAGGACAGGCGTTAGCTCAGCAGAGCATTTCTTTATTACTATAACTGGGATAAGATAAGGCCCACATGCTTTGGAGATGTCAAGGTTTTTTATGATATCCCGGACATGGGAAGGAGTGATGATCAGGCCATTAAGTGTGGTTTCAGTCCGAAATAGGTAATTTGGGAGGGAGTGCTTTGCAGAGTCCAAAGTGGAGTTCAAGGCAAACTGCTGGGTAAGTTGTTCAGCCTTATCAGTTTCCGTGCAAACAGCATCATTGTAGTTTGATAGTGGGGGAATTGTTGATTGCTGATTATTCACTACACTATTATATATTTTTCAGAAATCGCGAGTTCCTAATTTCTGTGACTCAATGCGTTTTCTGGTCACCTTCATATACATTCTCTTAGCTGCGGCTATTAAAATCTTACAATAAGAAATAAGAACAAACACGTTTGTATAAATATATGTGTATTAATAAATATTTGAAAGTTTTTATTGCATACATGTCCCAAGCATCAATTGTCCTTTGTTGAAAAGGAAGAAGGTTAGTTTCTCTGTGACGAACTGTATGAGCTAGAGGATATGCTAGCATTTTCTGTGCGCCACATGGATGACACTGTATGATGTCATCCTTTCGGACATGCCCAAAGATGAACGTAGGCAGGAAGTGGAAGAAGGAGATTGTTGTCTCGCTGCTGTTCACTAGATGTCCGTCTCTTCCTCCGTCGGCAAAAAGCTGTAAGTTTGCCAAAGGATCAATACCCCAAGCCATGTGATTAGTCCACATTTGACCTCAACTTATAACAACTGTCCGCAAACAGAAAATTGTTCGTTACTGCTACATATATCTTTACTACTTAGATATATCTTAAACTAATTTTGTTATACAGGGATCCATTTAAAAAAAAAAAAAAAGATTTAAGAGTTATTCTCCAAACGAAAATGATTTCATAGAATAATTTCTATTTTTATTTCATTTTGAATCATATCTAATATAAATTAAGTATACAAAATGTGCACCACCATACTTTATTGCTGTGAATCTCTTGTTATAAGTTTTTTCATCTAAAGCAACTATACCTATCTATATGCTACCAGAACTCTGATGCTGTTATCATTGTATAATTACAGTCTATTTTCATTTGCACTAGCATGTTCTCACTTGCAGAGCGATTGATACGTTGTCCGGTCAGAACATTTTTGCTTGGGAGGCACTTCTGCCAAACATTTTTTCACACTTTTTGAACAGTCAGTTTTTAAACGTCAAGTTGACAAGACGTTATATTTCTGTCTTGCCTTTAGTCGAGATGAAAGACTCAAACTAACTTTTATAGTACATACATATCTACTGACTCAACATATTTTGGTATTCTTGTTTACATAACTCTTTCCTGACCATGTCTGTTGATTTAAATTGTAGAAGTTTGTCCTTATAATCAAACTATGGTAACTCGTTTTCTTCATACCAAGCAAGGCCAGAGGTTGGATATCTATGCAGCAACCCTTTCCTCATACAATTCAGTACCCTTCTTCATTTTTCTACAAATTGGATACTACAGTACACACTTTTCATCTGTACATGAATGTTTTAGATGGTGGGAGGAAGAACGAATAATGTAAATAAAGGGCGCATAATAAGAGAAGTAGTAAGAGGAGGCGAATGACGAAAATAATTAAAAGAGAAAAAGAGGAGAGAGATGGTCTATTATGACATCGCAAGAGTTTGAGTTTGCTTATTTGAAAGCAGCAATAGTCGTAAATTGCAATTTCCAAATATTTATAAAAAAATGTTGGAATTTGCAAATCCAAATATTTAATAATATATATATATAATATAATATATATATATATATATATATATATAGTTTAAGATACAAAGGAATAAATGTTGCTTACTTTAAAAATGGAAAGAAAATGAAGGGTTACTAGCTTTGAAGTATGTGGACCGTTTCGCATGGTGGCCACTCGATTTTCAGAGGAAAAAAGAACTTGTGTTCATGGTAGATTTTTTAGAGGTGGCATTCATTTGCATATGAGGAGAGCAACTGCTTTAAGAAGGAACGTATTGGGAAGAGTTGTGTTAGTGACAGCAGAGAGTGGAGATTGAGATTGTTCGTTGTGGTGCTGTTGAAGAGAAGTTACTTTAAATTTATTACCGGATTACACAAATACTGACCTAACGGGTCATAGGTGGTCTCATTTTTACTTCAAATTAACAATGTCAGTCAGTGTTTTACAACTTCTTTTATAAAATAAAGTAGAAATTAACTTTTTCTTCAAAAAATTCCATCTGTTTTGTAATAAAAGATTTTGTAGAATGATTCCTACTTTTCTTTTTCTTTTACAAATGTCATTTTTTTTCCTTTCTGTATACAATGTTCTAAGAATACAAATACATGTATTGGGTGGGTTCAAATATATAATATTCAGAAAAATAATAAATAAAAAAATTTTTTAAATTTAAAAATAAATTAAATAAGTAATTAAACTCATAAAAAAACAAAACAATCAATTATAGTTTTAGTTTTATTACATTTGCTGCGGATATTAATATTTACTGCGTTATACGCAATATTGCCATCCACACGTTTTTTGAAATTTGAAACACCTACCATTTGACAAAGAGGTCTTCCTCGAAATATATTATAAAACACGGTCACACAGATTACATCAGTGTTGAAGTCTTGCCTAATCAAGTAAGATTTGCTATATGAAAAAAAAAAGTTATTAAAAAGTTTTTGAAAAATATGTAACTAAAATCACTTGTTTTGTCTTACTTCTCAACGCCGACATATTTCCATTTCTTGCATTATGATAGCCTTCTAATACTCCTCTATATACGT
Organism: Sepiola atlantica; assembly: GCA_963556195.1. NCBI lineage: Eukaryota > Metazoa > Mollusca > Cephalopoda > Sepiida > Sepiolidae > Sepiola > Sepiola atlantica. The sequence continues at coordinate 176,528,941 of OY744516.1, forward strand.
ATTACACACAATGCTTCAAGCAAACTACCTTTCCTTATTATGTATAAAAATATTTTAGTGAAACAAATATTTTTATTTCCATTCAAAAGTTGTTTTTTCTTTTTTCCATATTTTTTTTTTTTCTTTAAGTAGTAAATTCTTGATGTTGTACTGATTCCATTTTTGTGTTTATATTCTTCAGGCAGTGACAAACAAAAAGAACTTGTAATTGGTGGCGAGGCCTGCATGTGGGGCGAATACGTAGACGACACAAACCTTATACCGAGACTTTGGTAAGTATTTGTTTTTTCATAAAAATGGAAGACGTATAAAATTTAATCCACAAATGTGTTTTATTTCTGTTGTAAGACGACATTTATCTAAGAATAAACCTGGGAGTATTATCAACTAATAGGTAACTCTGTAATTCTTGGCTAACATATGCTTTGGTTTATGTAGTTAATAACATTGCCATGTTGTACTTAAAGAAGTCGTGAATTCGAACGTCATTAGGGGCATAAGTATTTTACTCTGCTTTTGTCCCAAAATGAATTTAAACATTTCAAATTACAATATTAAGTAGATTATTTAATTTTACTTATATTTTTTTCTGTAATCAACATGGAAATTATAGCCCCAGACAATGTCGGGTAGCCCTGCTAGTAACCTATAATCTTATACATTTTTCCAGCTCTCCTGAACACTTTTTTATCAGTCATAAATTAAGGTGGAGGAGTTCTTACCCTCACAGTCAGAAATCCTAATACTGAACCCCTAAATCACTGGGTACTGATTTAATAACAGATAATTTTTTTATATTCATTGATGAAAAAAAGGGAAATGGAGTCTTGATTTGTTTTTTTTTGCTTTCTTTCTCTCCTTTCATTCATTACCTTTAGCTGACCGACATCTGACTCTAAAGAGAGAAGGGGTGAGGGGAGGGGGGGGGATAATAAAAAAAAAAGTAGCAGTCTGGTATGTATTTAATAGTGTCACCATTTCATACTTTTACCCGTGGGTCAATTGGTTAACGTGCCATATTTAGAGACAGTTTGCAAGTTCAAACCTCACCAGGGCATAGTTATTTTTACACTGATTTTTTATTTTGTCCCCAAATGAACGTAGACATTTCAAATTACAATATTAAGTAGATTGTTTAGCTTTGCTTTTATTTTTTTCCCGTAATCTACATAATTTATGGAAATTAGGACCCCGGGCAACGCCAGGTGGCTCTGTTAGTAAAGATTAAAGAAAAGGTTGCAAAACCTCAAATACTAATTCAACAGTGCTTATCAGTAGGTAATGCAAAGCATTTTGGCAGACTAACTTAGTCTGCTTGGATACGAATGAATGCTAACTGCAATTTCCATTGAATGGCAATATTACCATATGGAAACTTTTCAGTAGAACCTCTTCTCTTTATATAAATTAACTTTTATACCCTCGTCTCATTACAAATTTAATGTGTAGATCTGAAATCTATTTGTCATCGTCAGCCAGTGTCTGGTCAGCACAGATCACAGCAAACAGCCCAGGATTCTTTGTTGCAGTTGCAGATTGGTAGTCAGCCCTCGGCTTTTAAAACAACTAGTTCTATGTATTACACATGTTACCTGTGTGATCATGTGATCAGAGGAGTGTAATGATAAATGTTCGCACTTACCCCATTTAAAATGTCCATTGTGTCTGGCATCCATTTGCCAGAGCTTTAAGGTGTATGATTGGGGTAAGAATTATATGCTGAGACATGATTTTCATATTAGGAGACCCTCCTGCTTAAAAGGCAGAGTACAATGACAATGAAGGCATTCAGAAACAAGTGCCAAGTGACAGCAAGAACATTGTTATTTGAAAGTGGAATTGTTAAAAAGTTGACAAACTTGTTAGGAGATTGCTAACAAACGAGAAGCAAAAAACTTGTTAGCAGATGGCTAACAAACGAGAAGCAAAAAACTTGTTAGCAGATGGCTAACAAACGAGAAGCAAAAAACTTGTTAGCAGATGGCTAACAAACGAGAAGCAAAAAACTTGTTAGCAGATGGCTAACAAACGAGAAGCAAAAAACTTGTTAGCAGATGGCTAACAAACGAGAAGCAAAAAACTTGTTAGCAGATGGCTAACAAACGAGAAGCAAAAAACTTGTTAGCAGATGGCTAACAAACGAGAAGCAAAAAACTTGTTAGCAGATGGCTAACAAACGAGAAGCAAAAAAACTTGTACATTTAAAATATCTATTTACCTTTACAATCGATTAAGGGCATTTAAACCTCAGTCACACGACGCGATTTTGCTCACTACTATTTGTAGCAGCGAGTACCAGTCGCAGCGACTGAGATGGTCACACGTGACGGTTTCACTTGCCGCTACTTGTAGCATCGAGTCGACTACCTATCTAGCAGTTCCGTGCTTTTGTTTACATACATATTGCGGGGTCAGGCGCCAGGTTCTTTTTTTTTTTCAAACCAAACAAGCTTTGAGTTTATAAACAGCGTTATTTATTGCTCCACTTTATTAATTTAATTCTTATATGCATCCTTTAAGTTCTTTATTTTCTTTTTCAAATTATCTTTGCAAAGAATCTAAAAACCACCTAAGTTAATTCATTAAATATTTAAAATTGTACTCCCTCGCATTTTTCTTCATATACTGCATATTGTCTGTATCCCACAAACCTCGCAGTTTCTGTAAATATCCATTAATCTACTGATTTCATTAGCTGACTACTTCAAACTTGGTTTTTCTGTCATGGCAACAAACTGCATGACTGTAAGGTCATAGATACGAATATTGATTCATAGCAACCGCTATTTGGTCTTGAAAAAAATAATAAAATCCTGTGATACAAGGTCACGTGATCATGAAATCATGCGCTACTTGCGACTAAAGTTGAACATGTTCAACTTTAGTTGCGGCGAGTAAACTAGTCGCAAGTTAGATGTGCTACTTGCAACTAACCGGTTACACGATACGACTAAGCTGCTACTATTCGCCGCTACTGCAGTAGCGGCGAGCGAAGTCGCATTGTGTGACCGGCGCTTTAATGTATGATCTAATGTACAATAGCTATTCAGAAATATGTTTTATTTTAATTTTATATTTTACTAACTGACCTGACTCGGCATTGCTCAAGATTATTTTATTGCAGTCAGTGAAAACCTGTCTGGAAGTCTTTGACATATCTATCTTTGTAGTTATTTAAATTTTGCTGTTTCACGTGTACGCTTGTAATAGAAAATAATGATTATAATTTCGAAATCCCTTGTACAGAAATAAAAACAAATAAATGTGTTAGGAGAATCTGTTGAGGCAGATGAAATGTAAAAAAATTTGCAAGAACGAGACAAATGCATATTTTCTGCAAACATGCATCAGGAATTGGCCTAAGTGGCTGCTAAAACAGATTAACATATGCAAGTTTTGGTTCAAAAAGCTATAATGGGCAATAAAATAGATTCACTTTATTTTACATATAAGATTAAACAAGATTTGCATTTAACCTGGACATATTAACATATAGAGGTAATTTTAAAATTCATTATTAATTGGGTTTTTTTGTTAACTGTTGATCTTCTTTGAAATGAAATTTACATTCAGACTTGTATCTTAATCTTGAACGTTAGTTACACCACTTTGACCACAGTATCTACTAGACTTCTTCAGTAAATTCTCATTAGCTGAAGCATTTATCGATGCCAGATAATAGATCATAAATATAATCTCAAAAATCACATCCCTTACAACTCTTTACAAAACAAAGTATGAATCATTATTATTGATAGCTGGACTATCCATCCCAGGTTCATGATAATACGCAGACAACATTGTACCCTTTCCAAAGTGATATTCGGTTCCGTTTTACATGCTGGCATGTGTTGGATGGCTTTTAGAAATTGACTTCCAAACTAAGTTTTTCTTTCAAGTCCATCCTTATTACTTCTTCACATTTTTTTCTTGGATTTCCCCTTATGAATTGACCCTGCTATCTCAACTGTTCTACATCTATTAATCCAAAAATTATTATCCATTCTTTCAACGTGACCATAACATCAAAGTCTCCTGTTCTGCACACATCTCCCTATACTATCCAGATTTAATCTTCCTCTGAAGTCACAGGTCCGAGCCTGTCTTTAAGACTCACATTACACATCCATCATATCATTCTGATATCATTTCTGTCCATGTAACACATGTCCTCAACACTCACTGGTCAAGTTTCATTTCCATACGTCATCAAACTGTGTACACATGCCTGATAGACTCTTCCCTTGATCGACAGTGGAAACACTCTGCTGGTTAGTGATTGCAGAAATTCCCTGAACTTACTTCATCACTTCTAACTCTTGCAATCACATTAGCACCTTCTTGTCCCTGTGCTCCCTCGACAACCTCAATAGCTTTACCATCAAAATATATTTTCTCCACATCTGAGTTACTTTGAAGTAAACAAAAAGAAACTGCTACGGTGAACATTACTGAAGTTGTGGATTTATAAAATTGTGTCATTTTGAGGGGTTAAGCCTTCATTTAAGGAGTCTTAAAATGATTAAAATTTGCTCTGCATAACTTTGAATCATTTAATTATTTGGGGTGATGGTGGCTAAGTGGTTAGCGACACGGACTGAAAATCTGAGTGTGCCAAGTTCGAATCCAGTTCGTTCCACAGAAACACTTTCATCAAACCTACACCTGACCTTGTGTCTAACCTCCTAGAAAGGAGGTAAATAAAATAACTTTGAATCGTTTAACAATGATTTAAATTTCCTTAAGATCAGAGGTAAATTTCTTTTAAAATTTCAGTGGACATCGTTCATGCTATGTTTCATTGGATGGATAATATAAGTTAGCTACACCAATGACATAGGTTCCCTATTCAAAATTGCATAAACATTTGTCCAATAATTCAGGAGTTATAGTGCGGGTGGAGTGGAGAAAGTCTCCCGACATAAGCAACATAGAATTGCCGCCATTGTGCATAACAGCTAACTGTGATAAAAGCTGGCAGTTATTCTCACCGACTTAGTCTGAAAGCGACGGTCAAAAGAAGACTTCAAAGCGATGATGGTTAAAAGAGTTGTACTTGCAAATTTTACCACGGGCACACATAATTTTCACTTTCTTTGTCGATATGAAGTTTTTACAAATGTTTTATCTTTTCAGGCCTCGTGCTGCTGTTGTAGCTGAAAGACTCTGGAGTGCCAAAAATGTTAAAAATCTTGATGCGGCAAAACAAAGATTGATGCATCACCGCTGTCGTCTAGTCAGGTAAGTTTAATGATTTTCAAGTGCAAAAACGACAACATATGTAAAGTTTACAGCCACTCATGTTAGAAGTTTTACATTGCTAGTTTTTATATATTTCTTCCAATTATATTTGCGTGATTCTATTTAATTTAATTACTTAAGTTTATGAAAGTATCTCACATATAAGGCTTTTTTAATATATGCTTTAATATACATTAGTTCTGGGATTGAGATATTTTTTTAAAATTCTGTTTTAATTGTTCTAATTAGCCGTATTTATAATTAACTGAACAAGTCCTCCATCTCTCTCTCTTAGTATCTATCTATTTCTTTCACCCCCTATCACTATGTTGATTGAACTACCCTCTAATATTTCTTAATGTCTCTATGAGCATTTAGAGAAAGAGTAACTCTCTTTTTTCAGTGGTATCATTTAATTTACATACATGTGTCTGTACACACCACAAATATGTATGTAAATTAGATGGCAAAATAACAAGTTTCTTTACTTCTCTATAAAAATAATAAAGAATAATAATACTTCTAATAATAATAATAATAATAATATAAAAATAAAGAGACTTGTTATTTTGAGTTAAGCAAGAGGAATGTCTTAGGAGATATGTCACAGTTTATGAATTTTCAAATGAAATTAAAGTAGAATAAATAGTGGTTGTGACCCGACGGGTCACAAGTGCATATACTAACTTTATAAAAAGTAAAAGTATTTCTTTATTAGCTGTTTTTGCATGTTTACCAAGTAAATTTCTTGCATATATCTTTAACGATTTAGTAATTGGACACACTCAGTTCAACAATGGGTAAAGAGAAAGCACCGATCAAGTTTGTGAGAACGGCAAACTCGACTGATTAGTCATCCTTTTCTTTCTCGGTGTGATCTGTTTAGGTGCCTTCATTACTTATCTTTCTGAACAAGTCACATAGCCATGTTTGGTATGATTCAGAATGTGTTGCTCCTTCTAGAATTAATTTAGGACATTGTTTCCATAGAATCAGCTGTTTCTTCCTCACTGCACTTTATTTTGTCTAAAACATCCAACATTCTGATCAGGTGTGTTTGGCTATTTAATATTTTACATGCATTCACATCTAGATTAAAACTTTGAATTACAGAGTAGTCCAAAAAGATGTAACCATTTGCTATAAATTAGCATTTATTATTGAAATGAAAACTGGACATTTCTTTTTTCATAGATCTGTCTTACAGACATGTAAATTTTGTGTGGTATTAGGTGTTTGCCTGTATACCAATATTTTGTAAGCAGAGTTCAATAGTTTATAATGTGCCTGATCTAAACTCCTTGGCGCTGAATCCCTGTGGATATTCGCACATTGAAGTTTGTAATGACCCTGTCCAACATTTCATGGGGAATTCTCTTAATCTCTAAAAAGGTAAAGGTAAAGGTCGCATAGCCTGGACGCGCATGAGTGTCGTTGCCGACATTGCACACTGCCCATGGCCGTAGCGGCGGTGATTTGTTAAGAATCACCGTGTCTAGGGCACAGCATATGGAAGGCGGAGCCCATCCCTCTCCTTCCGCTGCCTTGAACCTTCCCTGAGTTTTAGTCAGGTACCCATTTACTGCTGGGTGGACAGAGGGAGTTTTCAGACCCGAAAATTTGCATGCCGTGAGTAGGATCGAACCCGGGTCATCCAGCCCAAAGACAAGTGCTATAACCACTCGTCCACAGGCTCTCCCTTAATCTCTGTTCAAATGTTATTCTTGAGTGCAGCAATACTTTAGGGATTGTTAACATAGACCGTGTCTTTTCGGTATCCCAACAGAATATAATCTAAAGGGGATAAGTCTGAAGAATGTGCGGCCCACGGGTGGTCCATACGATGAGAAATGAGCCTGTCTTCAGGGAAGTAGCGATGGGTTGGGGTTAGGGAAGTAGCGATGGGTGTTGCTCCATTCTGCCGATAAATCACAGTATCCGTGTCTATTTTCATGGTTAATTTTCATAGAAATGATAAAAATGGACCACCATTTTGTTGGACCACTCTGTATTTTCAAAAGGAGACCACTTTTCAATTTAATTAAATAATTATCTTCATTGAATTTGTTACAGATCAAACCTAAGGTGTGTGCGTGTGCGTTTATACATATACATGGTGACCCCTCTCCTCTCCCAAATGCCACCTATGGAATCGTTATTAAAATTCAAAATCCTTTCTGCGACTCAGCTATATTTGATACAAATGAACTATGCATGACTTGTCCACCAAGTTTCTGTCACAAATGTCCAACAGTCTTTGTTTTATCACCGTCCAATGATATGCTCCAAATGTGCACCTCTGCGTTGCAAGGACATCTGGATATGACTGATTTAAGCTGTGATGACCCTTTCAGTTCATGAATAGTCTAGCAATTGTTTTGATCGATATTTTCTTTGAGATAATCCAATAGATAAAAATCTGGGGAAGGTTATGGTCCTGTGAGTGTGAAGCCGATTCGGGATCACACCTCCTACTGATGAGACGAATTGTGCCCCACATATTGAACAGTGATAAAACAAAGACTGTTGCCAATTCATGACTAAAAATTGACGGACAAGTTCATTTGGACCAATTATGGTTGGGTTACAAAAAAAGGATTGTGAATTTTATTAATGTTTCCATGGATGACATTTTGTTTGTTCGGTCACCTTATATATTATCATATTAGATAAATTGATATCAGATAGTAATTAAGTGAAAACTGTCAATTGATATAAGTATATAATTCTACTTTATTTTTTGTGTGTGTATTTTTTCCTTATATTCAAGCAATTTTTCATTGCTATAAATGTGAACGATATATTATTTCACTGTTACTCATTTTTTCCTTTTCTAGACGTGGAGTTGCTGCTGAGCCAATTTCAGGGCCAGGATTCTGTCCAAATGAATTTTAACAGCAAAAAAAAACTACCATTTGTATCAGAAAAAAAAAATGTTTTGTTTTAGAATTGTTGTCTTTCTTTTTTGCACACTTTTTAAGATAAAATAAAATGAAGACCAGGTTTATATATTTTAATAAAATCCATATTTGAAAAAGTAATTTTTATAGTTTCAAAATCTTTTAAACTGTTTTTTTTTAATTTTTTAAACATTCCATTATGAAGATTGACTGTAAAAATGATAAAATAACAAAACTTTCAGATGAAATGAAAATAAAATTTGATTTACTCTCTTACTGGGTATGTCTTTTGCTTTGTTTGTATAATGAAATAATTTATATATATATATACCAACAATTTGCTACATTCCAAAGACCAAGATTTTATTCTCCTTACCAATCATTTTTTCAAAACAAAAAACTTTGATACAATTACGGATCCATTTTGTTCACAGAACAACCGATATTTGTATGTCAATCCCGGATCTTTCTTCCATGGACTAATCAGAAAGTTCTCAATCAGAAAAAATACATAGCGATGCAATAAACAAAAATCCCCAAAACAAACAAATCACATTGAATTCATCTCCATTGAGAGAAAGATTTCGAAATCGCTACCCAGAGCAGCTCTTTTTGGTGTAAATTAGGGGCAAGTGAAGGTTGTTCAAGAAATGCTCAAAGTTGTGTTAGCATTACCAGCAGATTTAGTGACAACTTAAATGGTAAAGTGGGAGTATATTAAGGATATGTACTGAGTCCGTTGCTTTTCATTGCTGTCTGATAAATGGTTCCCACAGAGTTTTGTATTGGTTTCTGGAAGAGATGCTTTATGCTTGCCTCTGAAACAATGGAATACTATGGAAAGTAAAGGTCTGAGAGTGAATGTTACCAAAACCAAAATGTTGGAAAGCCTTTAGAAAGAGGAAAGTTCTCCTGCTCAGTTTGTAGAAAGGGAGTTTGGAGCAACTCAATTTTTGTGATACTTATAAGCATTGGGTAGACATGAAAATGCAATGGAATTACTGGTAGGTTGAGAGATGATAACTAATTTGGGTGCAAGAAGTTTAAAATAATGAAGATAAATGAGAATTCTGATGTGGAGAAAGTATATTTGGATGGTGAACCTATTGAGGTTGTTCAGAATGTGTGTTACCTGGGTGATATCATTGGAGTACACAGAGAAGCAGGTGCTAGTGTAATTGCAAGAATTAGGAGTGGATGGAGCAAGTTTAGGGAACTTCTGCAATTACTAACCAGCAGAGCATTACCATTGTCAACAAAAGGAAGAGTCTATCAGGCATGTGTATGCAGTGTGATGACGTATGGAAGTGAAACCTAGACAGTGAGGATTGAGGACATGCGTTGGATGAAGAGAGAAATGATATGAGAAGAAAACATGGATGTGTAATGTGAGTCTTAAAGACAGCCTTAGATCTGATGACCTCAGAGGAAGATCAAATCTGAATAGTATAGGGAGATGTGTACAGAACATGAGACTGTTGGTTTGGTCACAGAAAAAATAGATGAGTGCTTGGGTTAGATGTAGAACAGTTGAGGTAGCTGGGTCAGTTGGCAGGAGAAGACCAAGGAAAACATTGGAGGAAGTGATAAAGATGCATTTGAGAGAAAGATATATATATATCTATATATATATATATACACACACACACACACACACTTATCATACACTTATGTGCTGATTAACCATTTGTACCAGCCGTTTCTAGGGCAGTAGACTTTTAGACACTTCCATTGATGAAGGGGTAGTGTCCAAATGCCTACTGCCGAGGAAACTGCTGCTACAAATGACTAATCAGTGCATAATTGTGAACATGTAAATATAATATGATCCTATTAATGTAATTAAACACTATGTAATTATTTCTTTATACACATTATAATATATATAACACAGGAGAGAATTTGAATGCCTACTAGACACTGTCCTCGAGTGTCTTCGGTCTCTCTGTACAAGGGGTTCGTCAGGATAACCTGATATGAGGATACTTCACCCTACAAGTAAACCATGACCAAATATTCAAAATAACATAGTATTCGAAGCTCAAATAAGATCCCCTAAGTATTGCTATTCCACATTAACTTATACGAGGAATGGTGAATCTTCTCCAAGTGTTGTTGCCTATAGTAACAGCACTAAGCTCAATACTCCACCAGACTAGATGAATTCTTGTCCTGGAATCCGGTAAGACTAAGAGACCACAAGAAAGATATACTATAACATAGTTAACTGGTCAATTTCTGAAAGGAAAAACTTTAATAGAATATTCGATTATCTATGTATCTCATATAGAAATCAAGTGTTAGCCCTAACAGATTGATTTCTGAAAACTTCAACAGAAGTAAAATGAAACAAAAGAGTGCAAAGCAATACCCGTCCCAATATGGGTATAAGTAATATGTATAGCATTCTGAGCTACATTTTTTCATACTTCGAGATGTGTACTCTATCTATACCGTAGGTGATTAAATGTAATTTATTTTTATCTGCTTACGTAATTAAACGTAATTTATTTTTATCTGCTTACGTAATTAAACGTAATTTATTTTTATCTCCTTCTGACAAATCTATGGTGAACAAAATGTAATTATTTATCTTATTTACCTTATGAAATGTTTGTTAGAAACGTAGACTACTAACAGCATTGATTTTGATAAATGTATTGCAGGAATAGACATACTACTAATAACATTGGTTTCATAAATGAATAAGAAAGCTCTCTGTTTACACGAATAACAGATTACCAAGTTTGCGTCAAACGATTTCTTACCTAAATCTATTCACATTCTGGAATTTAAGAATCAATAAACGAAACCCCAACTTTTAACAAAACTCTATTCAAAATAGTGGCGTCCATCAACTACTCTCAAGTGCGAGATAATTTTATTTCCAATTATTCCATTTTTTTTAAATTATAAATTATTATCATATATATATATATTTAAACCATGAAATATTAATAAATTGATTTGAGATTCCATTCATATTTTTTTTCTCTTCTCATTTATTTTTGTTCATCTGTTCCACCTTCCGGTACCTATATCGCATTGCTCCTGCCTCGGATTACGAACTTACATTTATATTTACCAGCAATGCTTCAAGCAAACTACAATTTTGTTTTATATATATATATATATATATATATATATCAGAATGGTAGTTTGCTTGAAGCATTGCTGGTATGTGGGTATGTATGAAGGCTGATAGCAATACAGAAAATCGGAATGGTGAAAGAGAGTATGAACAAAATCAAACAATCAAAGACAATATTTGGGGTATAAATCTTCACAATTATCTATTTATTTTTCAATAGATCTTTCACATATCATATCAGTAGATATGAGACTTACTGTTAAAATATTAATAAAATCAGGGATGGTGGAACATCTTTTGATAATTTCGGGAGAACCCCAACCGTTCTTAAAAAAAGAAAAAAGTTAATCCATCTATGGAAAGAAAACATTCAAGATGGTTGCCTCTCTGAAAACAGGACCGTATATGGGGACAATTCTGCTGATATTAAATAAAAACATTTTCATTTAATATTAGCAGTAGTAGTAGTAGTAGTAGTAGTACTTTCTGACAGTTTTTATTTTTTCATGGAGTTTGAATTACCTACTGCAAATGTCTTTGGTCTCTCTGAAATGATTATTTCTGGTATGAAAGAGAGGGGGTGATGAGATGAAAGATGAAGAAGGTGGACAAAATGAAGGAAGTAGAAAGAAGAAAAGCTGAAAAAATAAAAACATTTTCATGTGGGTAATTATGAAGGCTGATAGCAATGCAGGAAACCGGAATGGTGAAAGACAGTATGAACATTTACAAACAATCAAAGACAATATTTGGGGTATGAATCTTCACAATTATCTATTTATTGGTCAATAGATCTTTCACATATCATATCAGTAAATATGAGAGTTACTGTTAAAATATTAATAAAATCAGGGATGGTGGAACATCTTTTGATAATTTCGGGAGAACCCCTCATCTTCTCCCCCCCCCCCCCCCCCAAAAAAAAAAAAAACGCTGAAATAAAAATTAGGTCTGGAAAATATTAAACATGCCGAGAAAATTATGAAAGGGAGTTGTCATTCTCCCTTAGCTACAATATTTCTCTTTGTTTATAAAGATAGTGACTATCTTTTTCTATACTTTTTTCATTTCGGCGTTTCACGGAGACAATGAAACTTTCCATTGTTTTTAATGTTATCTAAATGAATAAATGCAATTTTTTTTTTCCACCTATCCGAATTATATTAACATTAAAACGGTTTCTGCTTATTTAATTCTGTGTAGTATATTTTCATTCGTCATGATACATTCCTCTCGAGCATTACCTACTCATTTTGGGGGAGGCAGTATAGTATATGTTCATTTCTTACCATACCATCTTCCCAGGATTACCTTCTCCTTTTGTGTGTGTGGGTGGGAGAAGGTAGTGTACTATCTGTTCTGTTTCCATGATATGCTCCCATGCATTAACTCTTACTTTCTTGGTGGGGGGGGGGGGGGTCATTCGTCATGCTATCATCCTTTCAGTCATTACCTCCAACTTTAGGGGTCGGTGTATGTAGTTCGTTCAGCCTAGCAGAATGTATTTGCCTCATGAATTTATTGCTGGCAGTACCAATCCAAGATAGACGAAAGTATACCAGACATTTGTCTGGGCCCAACTTTTTCAGTTTAGATAATTGGTCAAACTTGTTCCTATTACTCTGCCAATAGACATATTTTGTTTGGTACTCATAGCTGACTACATCTATCATCAAAGGTAACCTGGTCCCACCACTACCACCTAGGGTAGGTCGATTTTACACTTTTTTTTAAATATTAAAAAAAGGCACGTACCGAAAGTTGTATATAGACCTATTAAATACTCATGCAAAAAATTAGATCAAAAACTTCAGCGGTTTTTTGAGCGTTTGGTATCAAAGATCGTAGACAAGAATATACTGAAAATTCCTCGTTTTTGCAAGATTTGCTTGAATATTGGTGTGAAAACCAAATAATTTTAGCATTTAAAATCAGGGAATGTCCTTTTATTTCATAAAAATGATATTAATTAAAGAAATCTTCAAATTGAAAATTTGCCCCCCCCCCTCATTTTCAGTATCTGCTTTTGTAAACTACCTTTTAACGTTATGAATTAAACAGTAATATTTGAATACCTAAAAAAAATGATTTTTTCTGTTATAAGTGAAAATATAACAAGCAAAGAAATAAGGAAAAACCTAACACTATTTTAATGGAGCTTAATATAGAGAGTCAAATTGCTTCATATAAGACCCCTTAGACAAAAATGCTGGTCTCAATTTCTGACTCAAAACTTTGGCTGTAATGTGTTGATGCCTTGCTTCAAAACAATATACAGTTTGTGAAGCTTCTGTTATTAACTTAACTGCCCGTTCCACGCCCTGAGAATGTGAGGGCAAATCTGGCAAGTCAAGCTTGGTTCCATTCATCAACGATTCTCGAAGTTCAGATTCAGTAAAATCTTCCGTCATTGGTGGTTCAAAAATGCCGCATAATTTGAAATCTATTAATTGTGTCCAATGTGTGGCATTAAAATTAATAGGTGGTATTCTTTTTAATCTTTTTCTGGTTGACTCCTCACTCCTGAAAGAACAAATTAATTAATTGAATTATTAAAAAATTCCAATCTGTACTGCTTTAATAATTATGGTGAAATTAGATAAAATCTTTAAAAATCATTCTATAAATTGGAATCAATAATTGAGTCAGAGATATATGAATAAATATTACTTACCTAATGGCCAAAATTCTTTTTAAAGCTTCTTCTCTTACTTCAATCTCCTCAGATTAAACCATGGAATATAGAAAGTTTTCAGGCAGTAAACAAAATGTATTACCTTGTATATTTCTAAATGTGATATCTTGGATTTCCTGAGGCTGCTCCTTAATCCTCTGGATCATATTGAAAATGTGCACTTGCTGATTGTGGAATTTACTATTTCTTTTAATTTGAAACCAAGAAGTGGCATACACATTTACAATAAAATTTACTACATAGTGTAGTTTTGTTGTGTGCCTTCGTGGGTATGCACCACGAGTCCATAAACACATGAGCCTGATGGCCAAAGTTAACCATCTTGCTTGGTTTAAAGGACCAATTTTCCAGGAGGCATATCTAGAGTCAACCTTACCTCTAGAAATACCTACTGTGTATTCATAAAGGAGTCTTTAGTCAGAACTAAGATCATGTATTTCATCAATTTTTAAAATTGACTCTAGAGGATTGCTAATAGTGGAAAATGATATTTGGGGTAAATCATGGCAATCATTTGAGCATAATTTCCCCAGAGGGCCACTGAATGTTGTAGGGCCCTTTGCGCAACCATCTATGTTTTTAAAAAGGGCTCTGAAAGGTAGTTCATTATGATGCAAAGAGCAACCAATTGTGTGAAGATTTAAAAAAAGTTTTTTTTCTAAAATTGCAACCATTCCACCTTCGCAACCTGTGTTGGTATTAGTGTTGTCAACAAGTATAGCCTTGATACTGTTCTCACTGTGGAATTCATGCAAAACATCCACCACTTGATCTGCATGAACAGCACCTGTTGCACCACTATTAGGAAGAACTCTATGTGTCAGATATTTACTTTCACATGGTGTTTCTTTTGTAAAAGTTAAATGGTGTTCTGGTCCCTTAGTTTTTTTCATAATTCTCTGTCTATTTTCATCCACAATTTCCTTATACATCAATGTGTCCTTATCCATTCTCCCATCAACTCCAATACATATAATATTTTAGGTGGGGTAAAAACCCCTGGCTGAAATAGTTTTATTTATCTATCTCCAACAAGGTAAGATGTGACACAAGGTCAGGAAAGTGGGATTAGATAAGCCTGCGCTATAGAGGTGAGCACTCTGGCCATTAAAAAATTGACTGGGCAGCCCCGTCGGCATTCCCCTGTAGTGGCGCCTCAGACAGTTAGCAATAAACTTACTCCTCCCCAAAGAGGGAAGGCAAAGCCTGGGAGGGTGCACCTCCTAGAATTGCACAGGACGGACAAGCCCCAATAGACGGGCGTAAATCCAGACCCAATGGCCCGGATGATACCGGTTTATTTGGTGGGGTAAAAACCCCTGGCTGAACTAGATTTTATTTATCTACCTCCAACAAGGTAAGATTGACACAAGGTCAGGAAAGTGGGATGAGAAAGCCAGTGCTCGA
>OY744516.1:176549274-176579274 GCA_963556195.1 Sepiola atlantica
TCATACAAGTCTTTTTTTTCTCATTTTTCTGTGTGGGTTCAATGTTCAACTGATTTTATGTCATGGGAAAAACACAATATGGATTGAAACAAAAATAACTTCAACTGTGGCTGAGCTGATTCAAGATATAGATATGTTTACTCATGTGAGATACATTCTTTAACTTTCAAAATGGAACAAATATATATATTGTTTAATTATTACAAGCGTACACTCTCGGTCAAAAATGATGGGGAACAAATTATGCTTTGCTAGTGTTTGCACTAATATGAGTATTCATATAAAATAAAGTCTCAGTTGGTGAATTTAAAAAAAATCAAAATAAATAAGAAAAAAAGAAAACGTCTCAAACTGGAAAGTTAAAAAAAATAGAAAGATAAAAAACGTATCAATCGGTATAGAAAGAAGAAAGAAAAAAACGTCTCATTATGGAAATAGAGTTGTGGTGGTGGGGGGACTTTATATTTGCTTTCTCCTTTCCCTTGAACACTTGAAATGATTTCATCCGGCAGTTTTTTTTACTCTCTAAATTTTGTGTGATGAGACGGATATATATATTTATTTATTAATATATATGTATATATTTATACTTATATATATATATATGTATTTATTTATTAATATGCATATACAAAGAAATACACATTGGTCTTTATTATAGAGTGGAGGACGCTTATTTAAGCATCACCTATTTTAATCAATAATCCCATTTCAATTTAAAAAAAAATATATATATAAATATAAATACACGCAATAACCTATAAAAATTCCATACAGATTCTTGAGTTCAACAAAGATTCCCGAGTTCGGCAAGACACACCTGAAGAAGGTCGAAAGTTTATTTTGGCTGAAACGTTGTGAGAATGATATCCAAGATGAGAACAGCAGTCCGAATAATCCAAATAATATAAATTATCAGTCCTCATCTAAAAAATTCCAAAACATGATTAGGGCATTCTTTTCCAAAAATGTGTTACTCTATTATTATTTTTTTTAATTGTCTGATAAATTTAATTTTTAAAATTTGTCAATAAATTTCCAATGAAAACAAACAACAGTGTTTAATATTTAGAAATTCCATTAATGTTTTTATGGTTTTAATCCCCCTATTATTCTCTCAAGTAGTCATTAAACCTCAGAATTCTGTAGCAGTTACATGATTGAGATCTACATTCTTTTGTATTTACATGTAATCTTTTACGTAGTGATTAGTATGTGGTTCGGTTGGCTAAGACAGGCATATCCAGACTCGCATAGTAATACATGGGCGATTAGAATGCTTAGCGCTTGGCGCATACCCTGCGCATGCACACCTCTCAGCCATTTCCACACAGACTGTTTGGCGCTCAAATGCGAACAGTTCCTGGAGAGACGCCGCTGAGACCAGACACTATAAATCTCTTCTCATCTCTCGCAATAGCGTTGCGAGACAAGATGGAACTCCGGAACTCAATTCTCTTTCTATAGTTAATGCCCGCCGGCCGAACCAACCTGTCTTATATTCTTATGTTATTAACTCCTTCTGGTTCCTATTCTGTGTTGATGAAAAGTTGATTTAATTGTAGAGAAGATGTTTTTCTTTTTAAATGAAACCTGGTGACCCTCTTTTCTTCTTCATCTCAAGCAAGCTGCATCAGATGAATACAGACGCTACTACAAACATCTTATCGCCCCAAACTCTACAATTCTAAAATTTCAAAAATTAAAGACGCCACTGAAAGGTTCCCGTTTTGAGACCAGAGAAGAGATAATGCGGAACGCAACGTCGGAGATGAACACCATTCCAAAAAAAGACTTCCAGAGGTGTTTCCGGCAGTGGATGAATCAGTGGGCTAAGTGCGTGCAAGCTCAAGAGACTTACTTTGAAGGGGATTAGGGTCTCAACCACGTCAGATATTTGAAATATTTTTCTGGCCTACGGTCAGATACTTTTTAGACATGTCTCGTATTCCTAATGTTTAACGTTTTATGTCTAACGTTTTGAGGTCTCACTCTTCCATGCGCCAATTTCATCCATATTTCTTTCTGGATTGCCTTCAGATGAGTCTTTTTTTTCTTCAGCTTTCTGATGACAGTGAAACTGTTGCTGAGTTACCTTGGTTTACCTTCAACTCCGCTAGAAACATGTAAAACAAAATTTTTCTTCCGAAACTTTAATAAAATTATAAAATGATAACATTTTGAATTTAGTATTCAAATATATATATATATATATATATATATATATATATATATATATATATATTATTATAAGCCCCTTTCAAGTAAAATTGGAAGTCGAGCACTGTTGGAAGGATTAAAAATAAACATTCACCTAAAAGCCTCAGTTCAATGCTCCGACTATGTCGTTGAGTACTATCGCATGTTTAGATATCTATGCTCGCCGCTTTCAGTATAAATATCACTTAATTTCTTTGTTATTACGTGACAATCCCTCGTGGCCTAGTGGGATTGGGTGAACACTTACAGATTCAAAGTGTCTCTGTGAACCGAGTTCGCGCTCTATGACCAGCTGAGATTGTTACTTCCCTGCGCTGATGAGAGCCATAAGCTCGAAACCACGTTGTACATAGGTAAAATATTAAAAACTAATTTAATATTATATATATATGAGAGAGAGAGATAGTAGAGGGTAATGCAGCATCAGTACAGGTTCAACGAGAGAAAAATTTATATTTAAAGAAGTGAGGCTACAATTGTTTGTTATTTTATTATTTTATCATTTTATAATTTTGTGATTTTATAACACGTTTCGAGCTTTTGTGCTTGCTCTCTTCACATATATTCTCCATATATTTATATGAAGTGTCCGAATGCGAAACATAATAAACGCCATTTTCAAAATGGTAAAGCTCTCACCACGAAAATGCTGCATTTCAAAAATATACCATACCTCAAAATCGACGTTATATCGGCATATGATTGTTTTTGCTTTCAATCAAAATAAGCTTTTGGTGGAAGTCTAAATTTGATATGTTCGTCTTTTTATTGTCTAATTTCTCAATTTAAAGAAATTGGATTTATCGCGTTTTGCATTCAAACTCTTCACATATATATCGAGGGAGGCGCGAGAGCACTCTATCCCTTAATAGACTTCAAAAACGGCCTATGCTGGAAATCTCATTTCTTTGATCAGTAATAACTCAAAAACCAATAAACCAAATTAGTTAAAACTTTGCACAAAATTTTTATTTGATAGGTTCTATAAGTGTGTAGAATTTCAGCATCATTAGTCAAGGCAACCCAGAGATCCAGAAATTTTAATCATGAAATCATGTTATCTGTGTGTACGTACGTATGTACATACGTATGTGCCACCCTGTATCTTATCAACTATTTGGTGGATTCAGCTGATTTTTGCCAGAGATAGAGTTAAGGACTTTGAGTTACTTTGCCTGAATTTTGAATTATAATAAAATTTGATTCGCACCTTATTTTATTATTTCATTTTATATCATGCTATTAATGCTCTATCCAGTATATTGAGCTTCAGTCTTTATCCGGATGTTTCACTAATTAAAAGATATTAGTTGCCTCTTATATCTTTTGTTGGATTTACTTCGTATATATATATATATATATATATATAGTGTGTAGATTTCAATTTTGTGTTGAGAATCTGAATAACAGAGCTCAATGTAATTAAACAAAGCAAAACAGAATTATAAAAAGAAAAACTATACACACATTAAGGTTGTACACATAATAACTTATTTCGACCCCTTTAATTAGGTCTCCTCAGATGTATAAACAACCACGTCAAAAAAAAACGTTGACGTGGTTGTTTATACATCTGAGGAGACCTAATTAAAGGGGTCGAAATAAGTTATTATGTGTACAACCTTAATGTGTGTATAGTTTTTCTTTTTATAATTCTATATATATATATATATATAAAGGTGGGGGAGAGATATCCAACAGCATGGTATAAATAGTGACTAGAAAATCATTTTATGTGAAAAAGGTTTATATAACGTATCAATATATTTTATACCTTCTTTAAATATGCAAAGGCCAGGAGAAAAATAAGACATGTTTCATATTGGGTCTTGCATTATGAATGTCTACTTTCTCAATAGAAAGTAGACAAGAAAAAGAAGAAGAAATTGATTTTTCTGATGTTTCAGCAGGATTCAAAAGGACGTTCTTTTAATACTAAGTCACCACTTATCGAGGCCTAATGACCACTCGAGGATAAGGGTTAATGATATTGTCAGTTGGATGATGAACAATACTATAAGAGGATTAGAAACGATACATGGAATAGGCAGAATTCGATTATTTAAAAGGATGGCTCAAGAAGTATTTGTTAACATTGGACTTGAAAACGGCCATGTTATTGTCAGCAGGGAAGCAGTTTCACAGATAGGAAGTTATTGGAAAGAAACTTTATTCATTGAAGTTCCATTTGGTTTTAGGTATACAGAGGAAGAAAAAAAAGTTTTCTTTAACTGTCTTAAATTATAAATTTGTCTGCGAGGAAGTTTTAGTGAAAGAAAACAATGACAATAGTTAGTAACATGTAATAATGGTAATCTGTTTTGTCAGCGTCAGGGTTTTTTTTAAACCAGTACTGTTGTAAAGGTCATGATTGGCATAAATACGAAACTAACATAAAGGGAAGTAATCAGATATTGACTATATACGAAAGTACGTATATAAGACCGCAGTGATATCTGGACGAGCAAAGAGTAAACGTCTCTACTTCCTACCGGATCCCTGTTAAACGCAAACCACTCGGCGTATTCTTAATTTAGTATGTCCTATGTAATTTAGGATATAACAAGTACCAAAGTTGGACGCCCGTATTTTTTTCAGCCGACTCCTCACCTAGTTTTGAATTAAATCTTTCCCAGCTTGTATGTAGATAGTAACATCTGTATTAATATGAAAATAAGACAATAATTCTGAATATTTTGAATTTTAAAATAATCTGAACATAAAATGTAATAACTTTGAAAAATATCACAGTTTCGATTATTACAGACAGACACCGAATCTCCATTATAATAAGATTTACAGTTGTTCAACTATGGAAAAATGATGTTGCTTTTTTAACTGCAACGCAAGAATGGCAGTATAGTTGCTTCACAGTTAGAAATTCACAGATAAGAGACAAAAACTGCTTCAGGCCTGCAGGATATACCTCACAGTTAGGGACACCCTACCTGCTATACCAGAATGGTAAACATTCTCTAAAGAAGACTATTATTGAAAAAAAAGGTAGGGGAGACGAGTAGAAAAATAGACATTACGGTTAGTTATGAGAGGTGAGGGTGTGGTTTCTACTCATGGGTGAATAAGCATTGCCTTCCTATTTCACTGCCAGCTGGGCTTTATACATTTTTTTTTTACCAAAGGTAATCTAAGTACTATTGAATTAGACTTGTAAAAAGATTGCTTTGATTGGCTTTATTCCAGACCTGAACCAACCAATCACAATGAAGTGTATCTGAACACTCTAAAACCAAAATGTTTTTATGGATGAGCTGTTTTTTTGTTGTGTTTTTCAAATTAGCTTCTTTGTTTTGGGATTGTTTCTCCTTGAAGTAAATGTAAGTTTGAGCAAAATAAACATTGGTTAGACGAGATGTTTTATTTTGTAGTCATTGTCTTTATCAAAGAATGGATAACAATAATAATAAAAAAAACAACCGGATGAGAATTAAAGAAAACAAAACATAAACATGACTTTCGTCAAAATTCCAAATGTGTTAAATGTCTGGTTTGAATGATAACAATCTATTGAATAGCCATAATTTAAAAGTTGAGAATTAAAAGAATTAAATCATTAGAGACCAGATAATGGGTGTGGTGGTGGTGAGGGGTCTTGGTACAAGTCGGGGTTGTATTTAAAATTGAGCAATTTTTGAAGGAGTTCAAATAACCTGACTTGAACTCCTTCAAAAACGAACTCAGCAAATTTAGGAGTCAGTTTTTTTGTTTTTTAAACTGACTCCTGGGTCAGTAATTTTTTGAAGCATCGAGAGTTTGAATAGTGAGTCAGAGTCTACTTTTTAAAACTGGTTCCGGGGTCAGGAGTCAACAATTTTTGCCAGAATCTGTACTTGTTTTTTAAGAATATAACTTTTAGTTTCATCAATTACTCACACCAAAACATACATTTTCACACAAAGACACACAAAAATATCCCCAAGTGAGTCTTATCTATGTAATTTCTTTTCAACGACTTCCATTTCATTTTTATATATATTTCCTTATTTTTTATCTTGTCTATTAAATGTTTCAAACTTAAAAGAACTAGTTTGTAGAACCTTGTTGAATCAGCAGCGGCAAACGAATTTTTTTTTTGTGTAAAAATAACACTTTCTTAATACAGAAATTTTATTTCAGCGAATCGAAAATGCAGAAAATATACACTTTCACACTTTTAAAAAAATAGACATCGGAATATTGGCATCATGCGCTGGGATCAATCGAATTGATACTTAAGCTAAATCAAAGAAATATTCCACACAGTCTGCCTGAAATCTTCTACTGCACATATCCCTTCATCTCACCATTGGCAACAGACTCAGATGTCCAGTTTACTGCTAATCGTGCCCACTGGCTAATGAGCTGCTCCTGATACCAAGACGTTTCTTCTTTTCAGGGTCAGCACGAGACCTTTTCTTACCAGTGATTGTATATTCGGCTATTTCTCCAAATTCGTTGTCTATTATCAATGAAATTTAATTTTTTTTTGTATGGATCGACTTTGTCATTCTTTCTGATATTGCCTTTTTTTCTATAAGTTTTTGTCTTCTTTGACTTCCAATCTACATGCTGCAATTTTTTTTCAGCTTCATCTTTCAGTATACTTTTTCAGCTTCATCTTTCAGTATGCTTTTTCAGCTTCATCTTTCAGTATACTTTTTCAGCTTCATCCTTCAGTATACTTTTTCAGCTTCATCCTTCAGTATACTTTTTCAGCTTCATCCTTCAGTATACTTTTTCAGCTTCATCTTTCAGTATACTTTTTCAGCTTCATCCTTCAGTATACTTTTTCAGCTTCATCTTTCAGTATACTTTTTCAGCTTCATCCTTCAGTATACTTTTTCAGCTTCATCCTTCAGTATACTTTTTCAGCTTCATCCTTCAGTATACTTTTTCAGCTTCATCTTTCAGTATACTTTTTCAGCTTCATCTTTCAGTATACTTTTTCAGCTTCATCTTTCAGTATACTTTTTCAGCTTCATCTTTCAGCATACTTTTTCAGCTTCATCTTTCAGTATACTTTTTCTTGCTACTGCTATCTATCATGATACTCCTTTTAACTAAACCCAAACCATAACCCCCAACTCATGAAGCAACTTAATCTCTCAGCTGTAACATTACCATCATAATATTGCTTAGTAGTTGCTTACTTTGCCATAAAGTTTAATTGAACCTTTGATCACACAAACTAGACAACTTGGTATTCACACATGGAAACTACATGTCATGACATGAAAAAGTTTAAAAGGGACAAAAGGTGTAAGACACATTCCATTCTGTGCAGTGAAAAGGCTTATTTATCAGTTAGTAACTATTAAAAAAGGTGTTTGTCAACACAATAGGTATCATCATAGGAGGTTGTTTATCAAGGTCCAAAGGCTATTCGAGAATAAGGGTTAATGAGTTTGTCATTCTACTGTTAACTAGAATCATCTCAGTCACCACAATACCACATTTACATTAGGGGCCGTCCTATTTAAGATAACTTCATATTGATTTGAAATATTATTATTTATTAAGACACTGCTTATCAAGGCCCAATACTCTTAAGTAACACTTATAAAGATTAATTTATTTGTGTAATATGTTAGAAAAGTATCATTAGCTCCTTTAAGGGGCAGATAGAAACGCAGAACTACTTCCATTATGTTCACGTGCAAATTGTACACGTGAATACACTTATATTTAAGGTACACTCCCTAGTATGTCTTCGTTTTTAGGGACAAACATGCACACAGACAGGTGTTCTCCTTTATTATATATATATATATATATATATATATATATATATATACTATATTTGTGTGTGTGAAAAATACAACAGGAAAAAAAAATTAAATACAGAAATAAATCATAAAAAAAAAAACGAGAAATTTTACCAAAAAAAAAGAAAGAATTTCAGCAATGCGTGTGGCAAAGACGTAGAAATGGGAAAATGGGGGAGAAACAAAAAGAAGAAAAGGTAAAGAAATGAAAACATGGATGAAATGCAGTAAAAATGAGTAGTACTTTAACCGGGATCGGAGTTCCTTATGCAGTGCCGAGATATATCGCATAGTTTTAGTGCGATTTTTGCCAGATGTTTGCCTAAGGAATAAAATCAGTCTTCTTTTTCTTTCTCCACCCTTTTCCCATTTCAACATCTTTGCATAATTCTTTCTTTTTTTCCAAATGGTTAAACACGTGCCAAAAACATCCGGCTGTGCATCTTCTTTTTTCCCTATGTTTTGTCATTATTCAATAAATTCTAAAATTTTCACTTATTTCTGTATTTAATTTGTTTGTCCTTTTGTCTTTTTCACACATCTTGTCTTCGCAGCATTTGATTTTATGATATATCATGCATTTTATCCTCATATATATATATATATATATATATATATATATATATATAATGATTTTTATGTAATTGTTTTTATTGGTGATTGCAGCGTTCGTTGTTTTTGATTACTACTACTATTTCGATTGTTTCACTCTTTGAGTGATTAAGATGCAGGAAATTGCATTATTAGTCGCCCTTAACTTTATAGGACGTATTTTTCGTTAATATATATATTTTTATTAATTTTATATGTACATAAAAGTAATCCATGGACACGTGTTTCTGGCTCACAACCGTCATCAGCATGACTAACTTAGACAAGGATCGAACCTTCGATATTGATGTCTATAGTCCAGTTTATAGTGCAATTTTCTGCATCTTAATCACTTAGAGGTGGGATACATACATACTTAGCACATAGAGGGTAACGTAAAGATGTGGGATCCACTGTCTTTCTCAGAGAATTTCATACATATGATATAAATTTCATAAAAATAGGATATATTTGAAGTTTTAAAGGAGGTTCGGTCCACATTGCTTCCTTAGGTTGGGAGGTCATTTAAAGATTTGGAACCACTTCAATTGTCTTCCCCAAAAGATTTTATACATAGGATTTCAATTTCATAAAAATAGAATATATTTTAAGTTTTAAGGGTGTTATGCCCTCATAGGCCCTTATGGGTGCACTTAGAGATTCGGGAACACTTCCATTATCTTTCCCGGTAAATTTTACATAAGAATACACTTTTAGATTTTATGTAGATTCTCTAACCTTTCTTTAGGGAACACAAAAACATCACACACACACATAGAAATTGAGTTATATATATATATATATATATATATATGTAAGTAAATATTAAATTAATTTTACCTACATACGCTATCATCAGTGTAAGAGATGATAATTTCAGACGGTCGCAAGATTCGAACCCAGTTACAGAATCACCCTAGACTCCGCAAGAAAGCACTCTAACCAAACAGCTACAAGAAATTAACACGTAAAGAAAGGGAAAGTTCTATTTATGCCAAGCAGGAACAGACAGTAGACTATCGAGATAGTGTTCAACGAACGTTGTTTGAACATTCCATATAGCTATGTGACAAGTCTATTTTTAACTCTCCGAACAGAGCTCAACTTCAATTTCTTAAATATTATAACAATATTTAAGTAAATATTAAACACTATTACAGTCTACGCCAATTAACCAGCGTTTCAATTTTATCACATCTCTCCAGACTGAATAACAATAAAACGTGAAAAAAACTTGCATTGAAATCGTTGCCAGAAAAAAAACAGATGTTAAGAAAAGACGAAATCAAATCCGATCCAAGGTCGTGTTAGCCAAATATCAGTCACTGTCCATAAACACTTCAAACTTGCATTAATGAGCCCCTCACTCCCTCCCCCATTATATCGCTTTCGATATAACTATCATTTTGAAATACGCTAGACAGAACAGGAAGAGAAAGTTAAGGAAAGAAAAATATATATATGAAGAAAAGCTAAAATAACTTAAAACTAATTCATATTTAGAACTATAAAATATTTAAATAAACCTAAAAAGCTATAATATTTAAGATCATCTTTACATAATTTTGATCAGATTTAACTGTATATTAAACAACATTAATAAATACTTTGATATCAAGAATTTTAAATAATCTATTACGAGCAATCTGAGTGAGGTACTACCACGTAACTAACCAATAACTATATGAATTATCACTATAATTTGAATAAGTATAGGTCCCACAAATAAACCACTGTAGCATTTATTATTATTAGTTTTATATTCATTTTATTAATGTTTGAACTTTACTAATTTATATATATATATATATATCCATACGAGTAAATGCGGACCCGACTATATTCATATCCGAACACATTAAGCTAATTTAATTCAATTTTACATTTATATTTTTTCAAACACATTATATATACCCAACACTGACCATGACGCTTCATTTGAATAATAATTTTATAAACTCTCTCAAATACATTAATATTCTGCACAATATATTTCTATTTTTTTACTCCACGTTCCTTACAAAAGTCCAATACTTTTCTTCATATTAATATTAATATTACAACTATTTAATGAACAACGTTTAACATTTAAACTGATTATTTTGAAATTCGAAAGATAACTTCCGTTTTCTTGTTTTTGTTGTTGACGACGACACCGATGCTGTTGCTCTCTCTCCCTCTATCTTTCTCGCCACGCCAAATTTTCTTTTTTTATTGTTTTTAAAGAGCCCAACATCATCGCCCAAGCGAATAGAATTCTTTTTTCTATCCATTTATTTCTTATTTAAAAGATAAATAAATTTATATCGAAATTACCAAAATATTAATATTTATCTATTTCATGAATAAATGCGAAAGATTTTGTCCCGTGTTTACAAAACACTTATGAATGAAATTCGTTAAACTTAGACATGAAACCCTAATCGTTTTGGGAGCAAAAGGGATGCCCCCCCCCCCCCCAACCATCCCTTTTGCTCCCAAAACGATGGTCATACAATTTTGACAACAAATCTTTGTTTGTGGGGTCGATAGTCATACTTTTTGCCCCAAATACCTTGGACTTACTCTATATACTCTCATCAAAATAATGCATTCACTCTATGACTTAATCCTTACCTACTTTGCGAAGCTAGGCAGCTGGAACCATTTTTTTTCTTACTATTGTTGGGAGATAATTTCTATTTTCAGGGGGGGGGGGCACTTTTTTAGGCTATTACGTGTGATTGTACTACCTTGCCAGTCGAACTTAGGGTTAGTGTTAAAAATATATTAGCTAACTGCTCTAATAAATTAGAATTATCCTAAAATGTAGAATCTCATTTTTTAAGTGGGTAGATAATTTACCAACGTTTGTTGTTTATTTTTAAATTACAAAATAAACTAGATTCATAGTTTAAAAAATCGTCATTAATTTTTTTTTATAATAAAAATCTAATAATAATCTTTAATAATAAAAACGAAAAACACAAAGTAACTATTTTAAATTACTCAGGAATATTAAATTCTTTTATTTGACGTTCCGCTTTTGGCGATTGTCAAGAATAATCAACAGAAAGAAAAAGGGCGAAAAAAAAACAAAAAGTCAACAAATAACTGTTACCAAAGTCAGTAAAACTTACTTTTCTACTTACCTGCATTATTTTTTTTCGTGTTTCAAAGTATTTTAAAGCGTTTTTTTTTATTTCAACTAAAAAGTTCGCTCGAATATATTACGTTAGACTGAAAAACAAAGATGGCTGACAGTCGATCGCTGACCGTCTACGAAGTCTGATTTTTTTTGTACTTTTCTCCTTTCAATTAGGTAGAAACTAAATTTTAAAGCGCTTGTTGACTATCTGTTTGTTTGTTTTTACCCTAAAAGACGAAAAACTCATTAAACAAACTTCGTGGATGTTTGCTTACGCCATTTTGAAAATGGAACTGTTACGCAATCGGATTTGTACGATGAAAGATGGGAATTCAGAAGTCTATGACTAAACTCCAAACGTTAAACAAGCACAAAAAAAAACTCAGTTCGGTTCAATTCCTGTAGAAGCACAAAAACCTTCTGTGTAACTTTGAGCTCCAATGAACGAAAAATAATTCGGCTCACCGCAGAATCTCACTCACTTCGCCTTCACTCTATGATTAATAATATTCTCTTTTTATTAGCAGATTTTCCTTCAGTTAATTCCGCTTAACCAATCAGAAAAAACATAAACCGCTAGCTCACTATTTGTCGTCAAGGCGAATCCACGTATTATTGTGCAGCAAGTAATAGATTTGTTACTTCGAGGTTGCGTGTTCAATCCTCACTAGAAAACTAGTAAGCCAAAACTTATTTACCTTTCCATCTGCAAGCCAGGCAAAGGCGGACCCTCTTACTGCGGGGGGGGGGGGGGGGTGAAGTAAGTCCGGCTCAAAATCATCAATTCCGCCACAGACGAATTATTAAAATGCAATAAAAACGCTTTAAAATACTTTAAAACACACCAAAAAAATACGCAGGTTGGTGGAAAAGCAACTTTATTGCCTTTAATAACAAATATTTATTGATTATTAGTTTTCTTCGCCCCTTTTTTGTGTTGGTTATTCTTGACAACTGCCCCGATTTTTCGTTTATTCCTTTCATCATGAGAAATTCGTTTTTATGCTTATACAAAATCAAATATCAACATTGGAAAATAACACCATGACAATCATCTTTTTGCTATTTTTCTTCAAATTACCAAAATGTGACAAGAAAATTGTTTCTTTCTTTTTCTATAGATAACAGTACAGCAAGATTAATAGCTGCCCGATGAGAGAGAGAGAGAGAGAGAGAGAGAGAGAGAGAGACGGGGGCGGGGGAGAAAGTTATTATTTTATTATAAACAAGTTGCCATAGCATGCCAAGAATGTAACTAGTGCAAATAGCTTAAAAAGTCTTATTGACCGATTTTCTGATTTCAGATGAGATTTTAGAACGAATCGGAACTTGCTGAGAATTGTACCGGTCAGCGATAAAGTAAGAAAAGGTCAAAAGAAAAAGTAAACAAACACAAAAGATGATAATGAAACAATTTAAAATTAAGAAGAAAAAAAGAAGATTTATTTCCTTTAATTTTAAAAATTAAAATTAATTTTGAAATGGAATTGTGCGTTCAATTTCGTTGTCTTTCATGTTTTACCGAAAAAACACAAGAGACATAAATATATAAATAGAAATAAAATAGATGAGAAAATTACTTATTTTTAAATTAGACATAAAGTCTAATTTTAACCTTCATCACTTCTACTTCCCTTCCATTTTCTCGCCTCACCCTCTGATTCCCCCCCCCCCCCCGCCTCCCTCCAATAAAAAAAGGGGAAACCAGTTTGTCAACTTTTTTCTCCTCCTTTTTGTAGGTCATTGATAGAATTATCTGTGAGGCTGTTGGGTTGGTCATTCAGGCATTGGAGAAGATGAAAGCCAATTAACCACGGTGCGGCCAGGAATGTTTCACCCCCCCCCCACCCCCTCATGACAGATTTTAGCACATTCTGAGAACGAGGCCATGTCGCAGGAAATCTACGGGACCTCTCCTTCCTGGCTGGCAGAAGAAAAAAAAAAGAATTGTTTTTCCCCTTTTGTTTATCTATTTTACGGCATATCAACCGTTTTGAGTTTATTTAACGCTGAAATAGAATACGTTTTGTAAACAATTAATGCCCAATGATTAGGAGCTCTGGTAGCAGCACGGTACCAAATTGAAACATGAATTTTGAGACGTTAAAACTTACACAATCGAAAAATGGTTTCGAATCCACGGTCTACCTTTTTCCCTCATATTGTACATCAATTATTAATGAAGAAGACAATTTTTCTTTTTAATTCTCATTTATTTAAAATCAACGAGAGAAGAAATTTTTTTTTTTAGTTATTGTTCAACTCCTTAACATTAGACTTAAGTGAAAGGTAATTGTACAGTGCACAGATCTTTAAAAAAAAAAAAAAAGAAGAAATATAAAATTAGTCTAGTCGAAATTAAACGAATGGGTCGACCTTTTTTTTTATTGTAAAAATATAATCACCTTCAACTAAAAAAAAAGAAGTGTTTTCCACTCCCGTTGATTTTAAATAAATAAAAATTAAAAAGAAAAAATTGTCTTCTTCAATATCACTTATCTTCTTCTTCATCCGATTTATTTTTGAACAGGCCTTTGATTAGTCTTCTATAAGAGGGTGGGGCCTGCCTGTCAGTCTTGATCAAAGTCTTCTACTTCAGGCTCAGCGGTCGCGAGGATCTAAGTTTGTAATCCCCATGGCTTACACAGCTCATCCCAAAAAAGCCTCGGTCTTCCAGCCTGCCGAATTATAATTATTAATTAATGTACATGAAAAAGAAAAGGTAGACCATGGATTTGAGACCATTTTTCGATTGTGTATATCACCCATAGTTGCGGAAGAGCGGTTTAATACTTTTCATAATGCGATCAGTGATACAGAAGGGGGGAAACACTAGGAAACACTGTGCATTACTTACCTAGTGGGGAGAGTTGGTCTTGTTCTCTATAATGCATCATCCACTATACTCAAATTCATCTGTGGATGTCATCTTATAATTAGATGCTCATGTGTGGTGAGAGAGTCTTTATTTACTTGCTTCCCACTGCAGTAAGATATGACACAAGCCCGGGGGTGGGGAAAGCCAGCTCCCCCGAGGGGGCACTCTGGTTGATAAAAACAATAAACTACCACTCCTTAAAAAGAGGAAGTAATGCCATGGAATGTGCACCTCCTAGGACCGAGGTGAACGATACCTCATTCCAACAAAGAGAGGTCTGGTGGTTCAGGCCAGTCTCTAGGTTGCCAGAGTTATTGCTAAACATGTATCCTTGGCTGGCATGAATAAATGTTGGTATGATCGATTTAATTAAAATCTGAGTTTTGTTCTATTTAAAAAAATCAGATTTTCAATAAATTTTCAGACTTTTTAAAATTTATATATATAAAACTCAGTGTCTGCGTGTGCGTGATGTTTGTGTGTTCCCTACAGAAAGAAAGGTTAGAGAATCTACATAAAATCTAACAGTGTATTCTTATGTACAATTTACTGGGGAAGATAATCAAAGTGTTCCTGAATCTCTACGTGAACCCCTAATGGGGCTCTGAGGGCATAAGCCCTTAAAACTATATATTTTAAATTTTAAGGGGTTTATGCCCTCATAGCCCCTTAAAACTTCAAATATATCCTATTTTTATCAAATTTAAATCATATGTATAAAATTTTATGGGGAAGACAATAGAAGTGGTCGCAAATCTCTAAGTGCTCTCCAAACGTAAGGGAGCAATAGGGGCCGAACCTCCTTTAAAATTTTAAATATATCCTATTATGATGAAATTTATATCATATGTATAAAATTCTCCGAGGAAGACAATGAAAGTGGTCCTGAATCTCTACATTACCTTCTATGTGCTGAATATCTACGTGTCCCAACCTCTAAGTGACCCATTGGGATGTAACCCCCTTTCAAACTTCAAATACATATTTCCAATTTTAATAAAATTTAAACCACATGTATAAGACACTAATTCAGAGAGTTTTCCAACATTTCAGCTTCTTCTGACTATATAAGGGGGCGAAACAGGAGGAGGGTCAGTAAAAACAAATAAAGTAATATGGTGTTATGAGCATAGTGAAAAAGTACATAGTAGTGATCTTTATTCAATCCCGAGCAACGTTGGGTCTTCCTGCTAGTAAATTATAATCGCAAAATACATTTTTTAGATGCATCAAAGGTGGTCTTCAGTGATGCACTGTCCTGACTGCTGATTTCGGGTTCTTCATCATATCAGCTGAGACAGCAACTACGACCTGACTCCAGAAATGCCCCCCCCCCTTAAATCTCTGTGCTACGCATATCAATACTGCAAAGTTCATCCGATGTGATGTGACAAGCTCCGAGCGTTCTTATTGAGATACATCCATCAACGTAAGCCAATGAGAAAAGTCCTTACTTCCCCTGCTTCTATATAATGGTTTCCTTTACTTTCTCCTGTTTCGATTGCGATTACGTTGTCTTCCCCTGGATTCCCATGAGGATAAGCTGGTCTCTTCTATAGAGCTACCTAATTAATCAAAATGTTTCCTTCATTTTGACTTACTATTGTGCCAGTTGACACGGTTAAGATTCGGATAAAAATTGTTGTTTGGGATAAATACAATTTAGGCGCGCAGTGTGAATATAATTGTATTGGCGCGTGAAAAATAAAAAATAATGCCCACGCAAATTCCGGCGTGGCCTTATATATTAAATCAACTCAAAACGAGCGGACGTAGTAGGGAGCACACCACGTGATATTTCTGTCCAATGGGATTTCTCCAAAGACATTTTTCTAAACTTTTCTCCTTAAGCTCGCTGGAGCCTATCCAAATAGTATTTAAGCACACACAAACATCAAACCCTCTCTCTCAACTGACTCTTCATTCGGAGGTTACACGCGTCTTACTATCACTCTTCCATTTCACCTTTCGCACGCTTCATACAATTACACAGGCGAACATTACCTATTGCCTCTCTTAACATTTTATTAACATATGAGCATTTCAACAAAACAAAAGACATTCTCCTTTTTACTTACCCTAAAGAAAGGACTTCTGAACTCATTACAAAAGGAAATATGTTATATTTGTTAATGGTTTATTTCAGTGAATAAACTTCCGTTGGTTTTGCATGTAAGTCTTCTTATTATTATTTTTATTTGTGGAGGAAGTTATCACCAAAAAAAGGCATGACGACCACCACACTATATATTTTATACGGATTACAAGTTTACAAGTTTCACATTGCAGTGAAAAAGAAACGAACTCTTCAGTCTCCCTTTTTTTTTACTTTTTGGAAATGAATTACTTCCCTTTGTTCATTTTCCTTTAGACAGCCATTATTCTTGCAATGACTCAATCCCTGTGCAGATCTTAGTAGAATAAAGCTTCTACAAGCATACTCTGACTTCTACTTATTCCTTACAAACATCATATCGATTTTCAAACACGTGGAAGCTTGACGTCATTTAAATTTGGGCCAGATTAATGCACATGTGCAGTAACGTTTTTGTTTTTAATAATAATATGTTGTTACTGTTAAACATAACTCTATATCAGTTTTCCCAACAATATTTTAAGTAAGGGAACAAAAGAAAATAGATCTCCAGACCACTGCTGAAATCATTTCTTCCTAGTTGGAGGGGTTTGGCGATAGGTATTGTTGGATTCTGCACATTACCTGGCATGCTAGGAAGTAAGTGTAGTATCTGTTCTGATGGATACTGCACCCTATAGACGGGTGTCATCTTGTCCTTCGGGGCTTGACTCCACCTGTCTGTGGGTTTGTCCTGTGCAGTTCTAGGAGGTCCACCCTCCCAGGCTTCGCCTCCCCTCTTTGGGGAGGAGTAAGTTTATTGCTTACTGCCTGAGGCGCCCCTACCGGGGAATGCCGACGGGGCTGCCCAGGCAATTTTTAATGGCCAGAGTGCTCACTTTCTCGGGCGCTGGCTTTTCAAACCCCACTTACTCGACCCGAGCTGTGGTCACATCTTACTTGTGGGAGTAAGATAAAACTGGCCTTGTGCCTAACTCCTGCAGAGGAGTAAATAAATATATACATTCAATGTATACGCATTAGCGTTCTGTGCATGCATAGAAAAGAGTGACGGCAGCAGAATTGATGTGCACACCATTAATGGTAAATTAATGTATGTGTTGATTTTATGCGTGGAGCTATGAAGGTCAAACCTCTCTTAAAACTTCAAATATATCCTATTTTGATGAAATTTAAATCATATGCATACAATTCTCCAGGGAAGACAATGTCTATGTGCCGCTCTGTGTGTCGAATCTCTACATCCCCCCCCCCCCCGAAGGGAGCTATGGAGGCAGAACCCCCTATAAAACCTCAAATACATATATCCGATTCTAATGAAATTTAAACCATATATATAAGACACTAATTCAGAGAGTTTTCCAAAATGTCAGTTTCTTCCAACTATATTAGGGGACGAAATGGGGGAGAGGCAGTAAAGAAAAAGAAAGTAATATGCTGTTATGAACATAGTGAAAAAGGACATAGTAGTGATCCTCATTCAATTCCGAGCAACGTTGGGTCTTCTAACTAGTGTATATCTATGTATATGTCTGTGTGTGTGTGTGGGGGGGAAGCTGTTTGTTCACTGTTTGAAAAGCAGCAGTAGCAACCCGTTTTATGTCATTTTTATTTTATTTGTTTCAGTTCCACTAATAGATGTGAATGGCACACGTATGACATCTTCGTTTCTACACTTAACTTGAAGCCTGTATTTTGCTTCTATACAAATTATTCTATTATGAAGAACTTTTTAGCTTCTGGGACAAGCAACGTTTTCAGTACTTTAATAGGTAACACAAGCTTTGATTATGTAACTGAATGCAATAGATCCGACGGAATCTGAAGTTGGCATGGTGATCTCATAGTCTGTGTTAGTATCCATTACAAAGTCAAAATTATTAAAAAAAGAAATCAGTTTTGCTAAATCTTTAAAATATTTTTTTGACTGATTCTTGAATTAACGAACAGACTGTGAACCGTGTTCAATCAGCAAAAACAAACAAATATTTTTTGACTGATTCTTGAATTAACGAGCAGACTGTGAACCGTGTTCAATCAGCAACAACAAATAAATATTTTTTTGACTGATTCTTGAATTAACGAGCAGACTGTGAACCGTGTTCAATCAGCAAAAACAAACAAATATTGTTTTGACTGATTCTTGAATTAACGAGCAGACTGTGAACCGTGTTCAATCAGCAACAACAAACAAATATTTTTTTTACTGATTATTGAATTAACGAGCAGACTGTGAACCGTGTTCAATCAGCAACAACAAACAAATATTGTTTTGACTGATTCTTGAATTAACGAGCAGACTGTGAACCGTGTTCAATCAGCAACAACAAACAAATAGTTTTGACTGATTCTTGAATTAACGAGCAGACTGTGAACCGTGTTCAATCAGCAACAACAAACAAATATTTTTTGACTGATTCTTGAATTAACGAGCAGACTGTGAACCGTGTTCAATCAGCAACAACAAACAAATATTTTTTTGACTGATTCTTGAATTAACGAGCAGACTGTGAACCGTGTTCAATCAGCAACAACAAACAAATATTGTTTTGACTGATTCTTGAATTAACGAGCAGACTGTGAACCGTGTTCAATCAGCAACAACAAACAAATATTTTTTGACTGATTCTTGAATTAACGAGCAGACTGTGAACCGTGTTCAATCAGCAACAACAAACAAATATTTTTTGACTGATTCTTGAATTAACGAGCAGACTGTGAACCGTGTTCAATCAGCAAAAACAAACAAATATTGTTTTGACTGATTCTTGAATTAACGAGCAAACTGTGAACCGTGTTCAATCAGCAAAAACAAACAAATATTGTTTTGACTGATTCTTGAATTAACGAGCAGACTGTGAACCGTGTTCAATCAGCAAGAACAAACAAATATTTTTTGACTGATTCTTGAATTAACGAGCAGACTGTGAACCCTGTTTAATTAGCAACAAAAAACAAATATTTTTTGTAAAAATATCAACTTTTGATTAAATAAGAGTTTTTATACAGAAATTTTATTTCAGCCAATCGAAGTGCAGAAAATATAGACTTTCACAACTTAACAAAAATAGATATTTTTATATTGGCACTATGCTCTTGGATCCACCTAAATTAGTGCTTAAACTATGCCCAAGAAATATTCCATACAGTCTGCCCCAAATCTTCCAATGTGTGAATCCTTTTGCCTCACCGCCGGCAACAAATTAAGACTTTTTCAGTTACTACTAATTTCATACCCTGCCTAATGAGCCATTCATTTATTTTTGTATAGATCGACTTTGTCATTCTTTCTGGTATTGCCTTTCTCCCCTACAAGATATTATGAAGATTTTGTTGTATCTGCACAAGAGTGCTATGGGTAGAGATTTTATTTTACTGGCAGCACTTTTCTTAGCATGTGGGTTGCTTCAAGTTTGCTGATTTATTGAAATTAAATGTTTGTGTGAACATACATTAGGTCGTGATCGTCTGCTCATTGTCTCTGTCCGAATTCAATGCTTGATTTCGACATTGGTTGTAGTATCAATCATGTGGTCTTTGTCACTGCTGTAACAAAAAGATTTTCCTTTCCAAACAAGATCGCAACTCAAGTTTAAAACAAGCAAAAATGTTTTATTTTGAGGTTACTATGACACCCGGATTCTACACAGAACAACAGACTTGCAAAATGGACAAACATCTCTTCCAACGAAGCACCACCCAAGGCCAAAAGAGCCCCTCTGTCTCACAGACCACGCAGAGGCCAACTAACCTCGTCCTGCTGGAATATATATAGATATTGATATCATTTGGAGTAAATCACATAGCCAGCCTACTTAAAAATCATAGGCTGTTTTATCACTGGACATAAAAAGAAACTTGCTGACCAGAGGAGCCACCATCTGAGATGATTATAACTTTTGTAAAGTCTTAAGAGGCTCACAATCACAGCATAGAACTTTGTATCCAAGAAGACTGTTTCAAAGAGCCAGCCGATTTCTTGGATGGCCTCTCTTCTCTTAGCTAAATATTTCTCCTATTGCAGGACTTCTGTCTGTAGCATGCATCTGTGCACCTCGCTAAACATGCAGCATTGTGCATTTGTGCAAAATTACCTCAATCTGTCACTTCAATTCACAGGTCTTTGTACTCAAAGAAATTTTCAATGGCTTTTTTTCATGGAGACTATCTATGTGATGACATTGAGATGTCTGAGATTTGTATATCTTTATTATTTTACCAGCTGCTCCTACCCAGCGTTGCCCGGGAGTTTTTATTACTTATATTTTGTTTACTTTGATTTTAGCAAATTACTTATTCAGTTTTCATTTCAGGAACCCGCATTTAATTTTGTTTGGTAGCCTATCAGCTGTTGTCATAACTCATTACCGGTTTCTACCTACTGGTAGCAGTTAGGGGTGATTTATATAAGAACCAAAAGCAGTTGTGAATAATTTATGTGGCTGAAATAGGATTCAACTCAAAGAAAATGTTACACTTTACATTGAAGAAGAATTATTTAACAGAACTTGGTTTCCATCATCATATCATCATATTCGGTTTAATATCTGTTTTACATGCTGGTATGCAGTTGGTGGCTTGACTTGAAAACTAACCTATCTCTGACATGGTCTTTAGTTTTCCCGCTTTCGCTCAAGTCCACTTTTATCATTTCCTTTCATGTTTTCCTTGAGCTTCCTCCGTGAACAGAACCTGCTACCTCAACTGTTCTACATCTACTAACCCAAGAACCCTCATCCATTCTTTCAATATGGCTATACAATCGAAGTCTCGTGTTCTGCACACATCTCCCTATACTGTAAAGATTTAGATCTAAGCTTGTCTTTAAGACTCACATTACACATCCATTGTATGATTCTCATATCATTTCTCTCCATCCAATGCATGTCCTCAACCCTCACTGACCAGGTTTCACTTCTATACATCATCACACTACATACACATGCTTGATAGACTCTTCTCTTGGTCAACAGTGGTAACACTCTGCTGGTAAGTAATGGCAGAAGTTCCCTGTTCTTAATCAACTCCTAACTCTTGCAATCACACTAGCACCTGCTTCACCCTGTGCTCCAATGGTATCACCAAGGTAACAAAACTTCTCGACAACCTCAATAGCTTCACCATCCAGATATACTTTCTCCACATCTGAGTTGTCATCCATCTCCATTGTCTTACACTTCTTGCACCCAAACAGGTTATCCTCTCTCAACATACCTGTAATTCCACTGCACTTCTTGTGTACCCAATGTTGACAGGTACCACAAAAAAATTGAATCGTACCCAACTCCCTTTACACAAACTGAGCAGGAGAACTTTCCTCTTTTTTGGAACTTTTTAACATTAGAACCACTGATCGTCACCTTGGTTTTGGTAACATTCACTCTCAGACTTTTATTTTCCATAGCATTCCTCCAAGTCTTTAACTTAACAAGTAGACTTTCCATTGTTTCAGAAGCAAGTACTAAATCATTAGCATACAGCATCTCTTCCGGACAACCTGTACGAAACTCCCTGGACAATGCTGCTAAGACATAAAATAAAAATAGACATTAAACTGATGATGATGATGATGATGATGATGATGATGATGATGATTATGATCATGATTATGATGATGATGATGATGATTATTATTGCTAGTAGTAGTAGTAGTAGTAGTAGTAGTAGTAGTAGTTTTGCTTTTCTGTTTTGGGTTATTCAATGCTGAAACACAATACCTATTGTAAACGTTCCATTGAACACAAGTTGCTATTTTATGCATAGCTCGGTGCATATCTTTCCCAACTGTATTTGTGTATAAATGAGAACAAATAGATAAAAGTGGATTCGAGCTCAACAATTTCATAGTCTGTTATGGTATCCATTAGGCTATCCCCCACCTTTTTCTATTGAAACTTGAACTTTTGAACCATTAGTTCTGCACACAACTTCCCATCTATGGAAAACGTTACCATGGGATTGCTTCCCTGCAGGTTACCACATGGTTATCCGTAAATCTAATGTCAAGAAATACTTGTCATAAACTGTCCTCATAAGTAATCAAATTTTGTTCATTCCATTCATCATTTTCAATCCTCCCGTAATATTCTTCATCATTCAACTGAAAAATCTATCTTATTAACCTTTATCATCGGGTGATTTTTAGCCTTGATAAGTGGTTACTCATTAGTAAATAATAATAAAAATTTAAAAAACTGGAACACAGGAAACAGACTCAATAAGTAAATTCCATATGTTGAATGAAAGTAGATAACAGACTGTATTATTTCTTGTTGTATAAAAAGGTGTTCGACTGTTGCTTATTGTTACTTCACAAGTGTAAGTGTTGTCTTCATTGTTTGCTTTTCAAGCTATCAATAATAAGGAAAAAATGTTCAGGGGAAAAAATGTTTTTTTAATTGTTGTTTATTGTTGATACAAAGTTTTTTTGTTTTCTTGTTTCCCACTTCTTTTCATTCACTAGAATCATTGTTTTTTTTTTTCTTTCACACTTTCTTGAGAATTTTTTTATCCGTAGTTTATTTTTTTCCTTCTCT
Source organism: Sepiola atlantica (assembly GCA_963556195.1). Classification (NCBI taxonomy): domain Eukaryota; kingdom Metazoa; phylum Mollusca; class Cephalopoda; order Sepiida; family Sepiolidae; genus Sepiola; species Sepiola atlantica. The sequence continues at coordinate 176,572,484 of OY744516.1, forward strand.
CTATCCGTCTAAATGTGAAAGTTTATTTGTTCGATTTGAAACAAAATCAATATTTCCCATCAGTTCTGTCGTGGATATTTTATAAATCGCCACTCCTTTTGGTAACAAACTGGATTCTGTTAATTTGTGTGAACTTCACATCTGAGTGAGACATGCAAATATACACAGCTTAATTTAGCATGCATTCAGCATCAAACAAACAGAAAATCGCTTTCAGGCCAGCTGCTTGGCAGTAGAGGTTAGGGTTATGGGGTTAGGGTTAGGGTTAGGCTGTTCATACCAGTTGAGGATACGTCCTCGACAATCAATCCGACGAGTCTCGGCCATTTTGAATCTAGGTGGCCTTTTTTTTCTGTTGGGCTGAGGCATAATTTTGTTTAGTTCTAGGAAGTCCAACCTCCCAAGCTTTACCTTCTTGCACGTATCGATGTACATTAGCTTTAACTGAGATGGTGATTCGGCTTTGCGCATGCGTAATCATTGACTGTTTCGTACGTATGCGTATGACACGTCAATGTGTAGCAAAATTCATACACATCAAAATATTTGCCGGCAAAGACAATATACGACGTTGAGGCAGTTCCAAGTTTTTCTCCATGCCGAACATACGTACCTTATCCTGTTCTTAACCTGACTCAAGCATGAGTAGGAGAGATGCTGAACTCCAGGATGCCTCATTATGTAACCGACATGAGCAAGCTCGTTTAACAATCTCTCTTTTTTTCCTTTATTCCTGTGTTCCCGTGAATAAATATTAACATCTATTTAGGTTGTGGAGACATTATTTATTTCAAGGCAGAATGGTGGCCCTTTTCTTTGTGTAACATTCCTATTTCAGTCGGATTCGGCCAGACATACTAACTCTTCCAAGTAAGTTTGTCCTTTTGACTTTCTTCCTGCTTTAAACCTTCTTAATATACCCCGTCTCTTACCACTCTAAAACTGGTAACCCCAACTATCTACAGCCAGCTAAAAGACAAAGGAAGATAAAGAGGAAATCTTTGTTTGAAATTCAAAAAGGTTTATTAAAGAAAAAAAGGAATGAATATCACCAAAGTGTATGAGTCCCATCCCTGCTTTATTTTTGGTATTAGAGTTTCTCCAAGATTCCCAAATTTAATCTTGGAGAACACCATCCTTTACCTATTCCATCCATATCTTTCTTTTAGCTCCTCTATCTAGTTCCTGCTCCCAATTAGCGATCAACCTGCTTGTTTTCAGGTTTTTGAAACAATCTAGAAAACAGTGGGAGGTCTACACTTAGTAAGGGTTGGGACGGCCTTCCTAACCCGCCCCTTATTTCATTTTATTTTGTTCCTTATTTTTATTTATTTCTCATTGTTTTTTCTTGGCTTTGTTTTTTTTTTACGAACGAGTCACCGCTTATCAAGGCCTGCAGGCCACTCGAGGATAAAGTTTATTGAGTTTGACAGGTGGACGGTGAAACATCGAGGGGATTAGTAACGATGGTTGTAACTGGACAGAAATTGATTATTTAAGAGGACGGCTCAACCAGAATTTGTTTACATTGGACTTGAACACGGTAATGTTATAGTCAGCCAGGAAGCAGCTCCGTGGTACTGTGTTCCACAGACGGGCAGTTTTAGGAAAGAAACTTTGCCTATGGCTGTTCCGTTTAGTTCTAGGTACACAGAGGGAGAAAGGAAATTTATTGATAGTGGTTGTAGCTAAACGAGTTTTTGTTGTGAATGTTTTACATAGGGGACCATTAATTAAAGCTCAAGCGAGCACTTGCCATGAAAATAACGACAGAGTAGAGAAAGACTAGCAACGTCTCTTCTGTGATAAACAGGTTGTAGGGAAGAGAAGAGAGCATCGGCCACTAGATTTCGAAGTCGGGTTTGTACTCTGTCAAGGCAGGAAAGGGTTCTCTAAGCAGCACCTCCCCATATGTGGCAACAGTACTCCATCTTAGAATGTATTTGACTCTTATACAGGTAGAGGAGAGGATTGCATCAGGAGTGAGATACTTTTTGGAGCGGTAGAATGATCCAACCATTTTCCAGCAACCGTAGCAACGGATTTGATGTAAGTCTTCCATTTCAGGTCTGGAGTGAAGGTCAGTTCTAGAAGCTTATAAAAGGAGTGGGCTTCATCAAGGTGAGAGCCGTTTATTTAAATTGGGGCAAAGTGAGGATCCGAGCGTTGGTGGTAAAAGGAGAGAAGCTGGGTTTTAGATGTATTAAAAGTAACCAGCCACCTATTTCCCCATTGGACGACGTGCTCCAGGTCGCACAAGAGAGAATCAGAAAAATCTTAATCATTAATGCTTTTCGAAGTGTTGCCATCGATGGTTGTGTCATCTGCATGATCTCCGAATGTGATTTTAGAGATCATTGATGAAGATCAGAAAGAGCGTTTGGACCCAGAATGGATCCCTGAGGTACTCCAACATTGCTACTATGAGCTTCAGACTTCTGCCCATCAACGACTATTTTATGAATCTATCAGAGAGAAAAAATTTGATGGTTGAGAGGACATTTCCATTATTCCATAGCTAGAAAGCTTGTGAAATAGAACTTTATGCCAAACCTTATCAAAGACCTTTGATACTTCGAGAGCTATCACTCTAGAAACGAAGCCCCTATCAATAGATTTACTGATCCTGTGTAATATTACAGTCAGCACATCAGCTGTTGATATCACAGATTCAAGCAACTTACTCATGACGCACAGGAGACTGTACTGAGAAGCAGAAGTCTTATCTCCAGTATTCTGAAATACTGAGCAGACTGACAAAGTTTTCCAAAGTGTTGGGAAGCATTTCTCCTTAAAGCAACGTTTGAACAGCTTTGTAAGAATGGGAGCTAGTTCCAGTTGCAGCTTTTTAAGCATGATTGGAATGTTGTCTATGCCAGTTGCAATGTTCTTGATAAGTTTTGCAACGACCCAGACAGATATATGGATGTCGCTCAGAGTATTTTCAGTCTGAGGGGGAAATTTAGTCTATCTTGATCGCAAAGGGTCTGTCCCACTCCCCACCATCTTTCATGCTATTCTTGGAAATAAAACGTATTTTAAAAACATTTGAGTAGGATTAGCCCATAGAGTGAATGTGGTATTGTGGTGACTGAGACTAGTTTAGAGTTAAATAAAGTAGTCAGATAAACATTAGACAAAGATTAGATTAAACAGCCTTCTCAGGACAATTTCTCTTTCAGTGTAACATCCACACTCGGACAATATCGTTCTTGCCGAGCTGTTCTACGATTTCAGTAATATTTTTTTTTATGGAAATCGCTCCAGACAAGGCATGAAACCACTTAATGTAAGGAGCTAATAAGAACAAATATGGTTATCACAAAGATAGGAGATGCCTATTGACCTTAGTCTTGAAAAGACCAAGATTATAGGTAGGAGGAAAACAGTCAGAAGGAAGAGAGTTCCACAAGCCTGCGGTTCTTGGAAAGAAGCTACTGGAATAGGAAGCTGTATTACAATGAGGTATCAAAACAGCGAATTGATGGAGACCACTACACCAACGAGTCAAACGAGCTGGAACAAAAGAAGTGGGTAATAGATCACATAATTCTGATAAACACATGCTATAATAGTATTTATAGAAAAGACTGAGACTGGCAACATCACGTCTGTGAGAGAGGGGGTATAGAGAAGAAGAAAGGGTAGGGCCAATCAAATTACAGATACGTTTCTGCACCTTATCAAGAACCCTCAAATGGGACAGAGATTCCCAGCCCAAATATAACAACAGTACTCGACACATGGTCTGATTGTGGATTTGTAGAAAATAGCCTCAGGTGTGAGAAAGTGTTTGGGGCTATAGAGAGAACCGACTTTACGAGAAGCAGAAAGAGCAATGGATCTAATGTATGAACTCCAATAAATATTTGATGAGAGAGAAAGACCCAAAATTGACCAACCTTTCAAAATCTTTGCTAATAACAGAGAGGAGACTAACCGGATGATACTTAGTTGGGTAAGACCGATCACCAGCATTTTTAAAGATAGGGGTAATGGAGGACTCCTTCCAACAAGAAAGGAAACAGGACTTAGACAAACAGAAATTGAATAATTTAGAGAACAACAACAGGAATTGAATCAGGGCCAGAAGCCTGACCGGTGAAGATCAGAAAGAATCCAAGCAACCATCTTTGGAGTGATAACAGAATCAAGTGACTGATCAGTTTTCAAAGGAAAATCAGGAGGAACAGCACCAGAATCATCAAGAGAAGAATTGTTAGCAAAAAGACGAGCAAAGAGATCAGCCTTATCTTTAGAAGATGAAATAACCTGAAGACCATTAAAAAGAGGAGGAATAGCAGACTTACCACTATTAATAACACTATTGTAGATTCTCCAAAAATCACGAGAACCAACCCTTTGAGATGAGATAGAGTCACAAATCCTTTGAGAGTAGCTAGACTTAGCCTCAGAGATTGCTCTCTTTCAGGCATTGCTAGCTCTTCTGTAGGATTGTCTAGAATTCTCAGAACCATCCTGACGATACTGATTAAAGTAATGGTTACGATGGGTAATGGAAGAAGCACAAACAGATGAAAACCATGGAGGAGAATGAGGTTTGGTTTGAAACTTACGATGAGGAATGATGGTGTCAATTACAACAAGAAGCCAGTCAGTAACCTCTCTAGCAGCATCGTTCAGAGACATACCAAAGATAGAACATCATGGAATGCCACATAGGAAGCTGTGAAAGCCATCCCAATCAGCATTTATGTAGTTGAACGTCTTCCTATGAAAGAGACGATCAATAGAAGACTTCACCAAAAAATCAACCTCAACATCGCCAACAGCATGATCAGAAGAACCCAATGGAGGAGAAGAGGAAATATAGCATGAGTCAGGAACAGAAGTGAGAAAAAGATCAAGTAACGATGGTTGATGAACATCATTATGTGGAAAACGCATGGGGAAGGTGACAATTTGGGACAAGTCGTGAGACAGAGAAAAGTTAAGACAGATTTCACCAGCTAGATCTGTGCGGTTAGAGTGAGGGAGCCAGTCAGAATAATGAGCATTGAAGTCACCAAAAACAAAGATGGAGCTTGACGGATGAATTTGCAATGCATCATCTTCATCTGTATATAGCATCAATAACAGAGCAGTCATTGTCAGAAGGGGAATGGTACAAAAAGAGCAAATAGGAAGTGGAATGCAGCAAAGACAACCTCAGACAGATAAAAGGACACCCATGAGATTCAAGGCTGAGGAGATGCTTGCGAAAAAAAAGAGCAAGACCATGCAAATACATGGAAGAGTCTAAGCGGACAAGAGGCAAATAACCATCGACATGTAGATCATTGCTATCAATAGAAGCATCCAGACTAGTCTCACAAAGAGCAAGGATGTAAGGAGATTTGCCCAAGAGAAAGGACTGAACATCAGGAAATTTTGACCTGAGACCTCTGATGTTACTATAGGAAATAGTAAGGTGTTTGTTGTATGGATTTGTAGAAGGCATAATAATAAAAAGGGACAGAAAGGTAGAATCACTTCAAGACAAACAGAGCTTGAAAGAGACCCAACCACCAGCATTCAATCCCCTGGACACCAAACAGACCAGCTAAAAAAAGATAAGCCCTTCAAGAGTCCAATAGGGAAGGAAGGGGTTACTTAGTCTACCACAAAACTGGTTACGTGGCTACGTGTTTTATCGTGATACCATCACGCTCAGTTTCACCAACCCAAAACATAGTCTGGAAAGAGTTACAGAAACAGTTTGGTTTGGCCTGTATGTAGGTACTATAAAAAATAGATTACTTAAAAATGGGTGTGTTATAAAGGATGCATGGTGGTTTTTGGCAACTTTATAGATTTAACAAACACTGACTCAACGGGTCACGGGTAGTCTAGTATACTACTGAAACTTTGTGGATCTTCTTTGTTATCTTGCAAGCTTGTTCGCTTGTTTGTGTCCTGTCACTGTGCACACTGGATGACGTCACAAGCAGAGATGGATGACATCATTAGCTACCATTTATCATTTATGAGGTTACCCATTTTTAACTATATATATAAACTAGCTGAAGTACCTAAACACCGGGTTTCTCAAACGTTTCTTCAGTTCAAATAAAAAGAAAAATTTTTTTCGTCTTTTTTTTTACTTTAAATGGCAAAAAAAATAATTTTAAAATATACATTTTAATCATTAGAATAAAAGCGATTATGAAAAAATAAGTGCATTATTCAGGTTTAAGATGATGATTGATATCGGTTAGGAAATAACTGGAATGATATAGGAAAAATGCGAGAAAAAAAAAACAATTGTCTAGTGTGAGATTCGAACCCTGAAAGATAGCATAAAATATTCAAACTGAAAATGAGCACTTTATCCTGATGGCCACTGATCAAACGAAATTATTCTTTTTTTTTAAACTTACATAAACAGTTTATGAGTTTTGCTAAGGGATACAAAATTAAAAATATGTTTTACCTCTCTGCGTAGATCTAAAATAGTTTGACTATCTAAAATAAATAAATATAAAGAAAAGTTGATTTTTTTAATAGTAACATAAGGATATCAAATACATATGATGGCAATAAGCACAGCTGATTGGATAAGGTATTGCACTGCTGGGAAGGACATTTTCAAACCCATCTTAACACCTCCTTTCCTAATCAACCTGATGCTGTAAATGTTGCTTTAATACAATCAGAAAGCAGAGAACTTGTAATAACCCAAGCAGAAATAAGAGAGGCAGTTACAGCAATGAAAATGAGGGCGGGGGGGGGGGGACAGGAATCGATGAAATTACATCTGAAGTGATTAAAGCAGGTGGAGAAGCAATGAT
>OY744516.1:176584274-176691774 GCA_963556195.1 Sepiola atlantica
GTAACGCATGTGGATCTGCGTGTTGTTTGCATGCAATTGGGTCTGTATCAAGTTTGAGCGCAAGTGAGTTTGCGGTCGAAAAATGCTGGGTGCAAGCGAATTTGCACTTGTTGGTGGCGTTGTTCATGTTGATTAGTCTGCGTGATGCAGAGCTGATGAACAAACGTTGAATTGTCAGTGTTGTCCGGGAATGTTTGGTGCTTGGGTCTGCGCGGTTGTTGATGAGTGAGCACAAGTGAATCTGTGCAGTATTGATGAGTGAGCACAAGTGAGTCTGTGCAGTTGTTGATGAATGAGCACAAGTGGGTCTGTGCAGTTGTTGATGAATGAGCACAAGTGGGTCTGTGCAGTTGTTGATGAATAAGCACAAGTGGGTCTGTGCAGTTGTTGATGAATGAGCACAAGTGAGTCTGTGCAGTTGTTTGATGAATAAGCACAAGTGGGTCTGTGCAGTTGTTGATGTTGTTCATGTTAATTAGTCCGTGTTGTGGAACTGATGAACAAACATCTAGTTGTTGAGATCGGTGGTACACTATGATCAAAGTCAGATGCACAAATGTCTACAAGTGAGTTAGCAGGTCCAGGTACAAGTGGGTCTGTACTGGTGTTGGTGCGCGTCGTTCGAGTTGATGTGTCCCCCAGTTGATCAACGAACGTCCAGTTGTTGAGTATTTAGTCATGCTTGTGCAGTTGTACTCATTTTGAACTGGTGTGATTTCTTCCATAGTGTCGTCAGTGATGTCCGGAAATGTTTGGTGCTTGATGAATGTCCGGGAAGATGTGGTTGTTCAAGTTGATGTTTCCTCCTGTTTATCAACGAACGTCCAGTTGTTGAAGAGGGTTGGTAGCCCTTGAAGGGTGATGTTGGTGCTTGCTGAGCCTGACTTCTTACAACCAGTATTAAGTCTTGGGGCTTGGTGATGTTGTTCGTGTTTGGCTGAGTTTGTCATCGTGTGTTGTCTGTTTTGTAGTTTTCTTTTATATATATATTTCCAACACGTGGGTGGAAGGGAAAAAGAAAAGAAAAAAAATGGAGTCGTAATTTGTTTCACACGAGGAATGACGTTTTTGTTTTCGTTTGTTTGAATGTTAGTTTCCACGTAGAGAAAGAATGGCGGCCTCTCTTCCTTTCCTTTTTTCTTTGTTGTTGAAAAGAAAGAAAAAAATAAATAAATTCGTATTTTACTTTTTTTTTTGTTTGTTTGAATTTTCATTTCCACGTGGTTAGGGAAAAAGATGGCAGCTTCCTTTTTTGCTTGTTGTTGAAACAGAAAATAAATTCGTATTTTCTTTTTTTGTTTGAATTTTCATTTCCACGTGGTAAGAGAAAAAGATGGCGCCATTATTTTGAAATTTTTTTTATCAACACGTGGTCACGAAAAAGATGGGCAGTGTGAGCGTTTGTTTTCTTTTGTTTTCTTTTTATCTCCATGTGTTCAAAACAAAGGAAGTGGCGTCTTGTAAGGTCCTTTTGTTCGTCAAAAAAGAAAAAAAAGGATTGGCAAAAGTTTGTCTTTTTCTTTGTATATAATTTTCCGACACGTGGGTAGAGAAAGAGAAGAAGAAGAAAAAAATGAAATTGTAATTTGTTTTATACTCGGAGAGAGCCGAGAAATGTTTTTTTTTTTTGTTTGGGTATTTCCGCATGGCCAGGAAAAATGGAGACGGTGGCTTCTTTTTTTTGTTTGTTTGTATATTTCTACCACGTGGGTAGAAAAAAAACCGAAAAAGATGGATGCGTAATTCGTTTCACCACGAAAGAAAAAACGAGAAATGTTTTTTTTTTTTTCTTTTGTTCTAGTACGAAATTAATTACTCCGCCACATACAACAAAGCTTGCACGTCGGGTCACCAATTGTTAGGATCGAGAGGGTGATGTTCCCGGACTATAAACGTGCAAAGTTGAATCAAGCAATGTTGCATGCTTAAGACAGAGTAATAATTAATAAACAAAATGAAGTAGTTCAAATAAAGTTTATTGAACGTGTGTGTACGTGGAATGATGAAGTGTGTGATGTATGCATGTGTGTTGATGGAAAAACAGTTCTTGAAAAGGTATAAGAAGAAATGAATCCGGCGTGTGGAAAGCCTTTGAAAGCCGTACACAAAGAAAATGAGTTGAGAACTCTTACCGTTGTTTTAGCACGTGCTGACGGAAGAAACGTGTGTTGGTAGTTGTTTTGCCGAGACCAGTTCAAGAGAAAAGCGTGAGACGAAGCGCTAGTGTATTAGCGTCATTCTGCCGAGGCCAATCGACCAGAAGAGAAAAGTGAAACGGAACACTAGTGTCAGCGTACTTCTGTCGAGGCTGGTGAAGAAGAGATGGATTTTCCGTTTGCTACGGTTTTTATAGTCCGAAGGGCAGATAACTCGGGTGTCGCTTTACAGCGCCACCTGTCGGTGAAAAAGCGCCACCTAACGGCCAACCGGTGTAGTTATGTTTTGAAAGGAGGAGGTAACTGCTACAAAGGAAAATTAAAACAATAAAAACCAACATGACCGCCAGCGATTAAAACCTGGAATTAAAGTTAGATTATCAACACTTTAAAAAGTAAATGAGAATTTTATTTCAAGACCAAAAATACAATTAAGACCAACAATCAGTTTCATCCAAAATTTGGGCGAATACCAAACGAAATGAGCGAAAAAAACAAAAAACAAAAAAACAGCGGTCCCTATTCTACAATTAAACCGATGTTTAAACTTAATTAAATTAAAGAAAATGTCTTAAATTTTAATTTAAAAAAGCAAATAATTAGACTTTATCACTAATTTGTTGTTGTTTTTAGAACCGAAAGTAGATTAGATATCTTTCTTTATCTTAAAAAAAATCTATTATCGAATATTAAAATTGTAAACAGTTTGTTTTATTATAGATTTAAAATATAGACGTTTTCACCTTTTTTATTTAAATTTTTAATTTTAATAAATGTTTTTGCCCGACCTAGGAAAACTTGCTCCAGTTAATTTGCCGGGAGAAGAAAATTTGACTCGATATTTTTTCAACTCCCAAAATCTAGGACAGATATTTTGTATGACATTTTAAGACATTAAATGGATCTCTGAATTGTTTGTTGACATTTTATTGATATTTTTTGGATAACTTATGAAATATATTTTATTTATTCAATCTTTAAAAAATAAACTTCATTGTTTTTTTCGTCCCAAATTGTACTATTGAAAAAATAAAAAATGGATAAATCGATTTGTTTGAAAGTACTTGCGCGTTTCTCTGTGATAAATAATACAATATAGTTACGTTCTTAAAACAAACAAATATTAACCAACCACACGACGATTAATATTGCCTTGGCTGTCTCTCTTCTCACAGAGAAATGTTTTCTTTCAAAAGAAAATAATCGCTAATAATGTTTAAAAGTAAAACTTTATTTACTTAAAACAAATCTAAATTCCCTTCCAAAATAAATAGAAAAAATATCGGGTCAAATTTTCCTCCCCTGGAAAAAATAGGTTGTTAATGTAATGAAAATTAAAATTGTTTTAAAATACTTCAGGAATTTTTCTATTTCTATTTTATACCTCAGGAAACGAAAATTTACGTATGCTTCGTCCGACATGTTCTCCTATAACTCTTAGCACATCTCAACATATTAGCGAGATTTTGTCAAATATTATCTTACGGTCTTACACTTAAAGTGACATCCCCACCCATATTGACGAGATCCTTTGACGCCCACCCCTATCCTTCGACCACTCATTGGCAGAATAGAACGTTTGTGAAAGAAGGTACATTTTCATTATGGAGCGCTGAAAAAGAGCCGCTCCTTTTTTATAGGAGTTTGAGCTGGAGCGGCTCCTTTTTGAAAATGGGGAGCGTGAGAGGAGCCAGCACCAATTTTGGGCGTTGGGGCAGGAGCGGGAGCAGCTCCAAAAGTAGTGGAGCGCGTAAAGCCATATATATATATATATATATATATATATATATATATATATATATATATATATATATATATGCGCCCCTTAGATGTTAAGATTTACAAAGATTATTTCTACCTATTTGGATAAGTTTATTTGTGTTTCTACTTATTTTAAAGCGTTTTTTATATAAAAACAAACATAGTGTTCGGTTAGAACGAAAAAAAAATGGCGTCGATTAGCAATGCACGTGTCCCCTGATAATCGCTAAAAAATCGAAAATTAAACAAAATACTGTTAGAAAAACATCCAATCGTGCGAAAATGTAATGCACACGTGCATTGCTTATCGACACCATCTTTTTTACTTTTTCGTTCTAACTGAACACTGTTTTTATCCCCCCCCCCCAAAAAAAAACGCTTTAACTAAGTTGAAGCATAAATAAACTTATCCAGGTAGGTATAAGAGTAACTTATCTTGCCTTTGGTAACATTTATTTGTTGCACTTTCTTTCTTTTTTTTTACTCCTTTTTTGTTTTGTTCGCTCTTGTAATAAATTCCCCTAGAATGGGTCGGAACTGGGGAATCATTTTATGTTAAATTTAAAATTTATATACGAAACATACCCCACTCGAAATTATAAAAAAAATGATTTTAGTTTCGTTGTTTCTTGAGCTGATTCAACGGAGGGTGTTGAAATTTACCATCATTTCTTTCAAACTAAAATAAAAAAAATCTATAAAAAAAAACAAAAAAACTTATATATTTACTCCGACCCTGATTTTGGCCGGAGAAGAGCACAAGTGTATTTTTCACGTTTCTAGTATTAAGGCACGCGTGAGAACAAACTTTCTATGATATAAAACGTATTGATTATTATTACCACCCTAACTACATGCCCCCTCCCTACCTCCCTCTCTCTCAGGAGAGCGTGAGTTTTAATTCATTATTTACGGATTTCACTTATTTTTATTCATAGGACGCCATCAGCTGAAATAGATAACCTTTAACATGACGTTGACGAATACGATGATGATGATAATAATGTTGTCAATGGATTGAATTACAACAACGTGAGAGAGATCCCTTTATTATTATCATCATCATCGAGGTCCGCAAGTATTTAGAGAAAGTCTGCAGCAGCGGGCTTGTAAAACAGCATATAAATATTTGCAAAGGAAAGAAGCACCCGTCGGGTAAAACGAAGTGAAAGCCACGAGGAATTTCACTGGAGCAGCCGTATTTCTGGAATGAAAGAAAACAACATTTAAAAAAATGACAACAAAATGTATATTATACACGAAGAAAAGTTATGTGACAACTTCCATTATTCGGATTTACTTTAAAACTTTTATGTAAAACTTGTAACATCACCCTTTGAGGAAAACCGAAAAAAGAGAAAAAGTCATGTTTTTTTTTTAAATAGAAGGAATCGACGCAACTTGAAGTTAGAGAACTTTTTTTTTCACCCTAAAAATTTGAAGTACAGGTTTGTAATATTTTATAGTTTATACCATATATATTTTTTTAACTTTCAGATAAATCGAATATTTAGTCTTAAGTAATTAAGCAATAATGGTTGATTTTATTTTTGTTTTCTTAATTTAAATCTATTTATAAAGAAGAAAAAAAAAGAATATGCTTGTTTTATTTTGTTTCTTTTATAATTAAAAACTTTATCGTCTCATCAAATAAGCATTGTTAACTTGACAATGTGTAAACTTATAATTTGTAAAATGTTACCTTTAGCCCCCACGCTCTCGACGGAAAAATAAAATTGAGATTTTCGTTTTTACGTGTGATTACACTTCAACACCCTGGAAATACCTGAAAAAAAAATTAGACTTTAGAGCGAGGTTTCATTTTACGATTTAACTATAACGTAAAATGATTACCCACTTCCTGGCCAGAATGATCATCCAGTTCTTGACCACATGACGTAGGACAGAACGAATAACCATTTTTTTTTGTATTTACAAAATGGTCGCCATTTAAGAAGTACAGAAATAGTGAACCCCGCTCTAAAGTTAGCCCCCCCCCCCCGTCAGGTATTTTCAGGGTCTCGTTTTTATTTTTGTGTTGACAGCGTGGGGGAAAGGATAAAATTTTACCAGTTATAAACATTGGACCGGGAAGTTTCACTCGATAATGTTTTTTTTTAAAAAGTGTGCGGGGGGGGGGGGGGCAATTAGAATAGTTATTTCTTTTTGTTTTTTCTTGTTTAAGCTATCATTCGAATAAAAGTACAAAATATGTTGTGCTTCTATAGATACCCCCTCTCCCTGCTAGTTAAAATAAATAAAAGAATCATTTATTGGGTGGGTGTGTGAGGGGGGGGGGGGTTCATGTTTTATTTTTGAAAATAGCTGGATTCGCTCGTTCACTAACCATCGACTCGTAATTAAATTGCTATTATTCCGGCAGCACTTTTTGTACCCGCCACTATCCGCCAGGATTTGTCTCACGTGACTCAAATGAACCAATCAATCGCAATCATTTAAAAATAGAGAATCGTCTTCGTTATTAAAAAAAATAAGATGCTTTTACAGAGAAGCGTGGATATGAAAAACGCTGAAAATAGCAGTTCCAAATAACTTAACCGGAAAACTATCAAGCAAAAATAGGTTTGTACAGCAAAAATTAGCAAAAACGCGCGCGGATATTTGTTGAGGCTGTTTACATGTAATTTGTCCAAAAAAGTAGAAACTTTTTTTTTTAGGGGTCGAAATACGAGTGGTGAGATTCGGTGGCCAACAATTGCGTGCTCACTTTACGTATAACTTATATAGGAAAGTGATCCCCCACTCCTCCTAACATCTAAAATAATAAAAAATTTCATTTTTTTTTCCATAGCGGATATTTGTTATGAATGGCTGTTTACATGTAATTTGCCAAAAAAAGTAGAAACTTTTTTTAGGGGTCGAAACACGTGAGGCGAGATTCGGTGGCCAAGAAATGGGTGCTCACTTTACGTTTAACTTATAATGGAAAGTGACCCCCCCCCTCCTAAAATCTAAAATAATAAAAATTTTCATAATTTTTTTTCATAGCGGATATTTGTTGAGGCTGTTTACATGTAATTTGCCCAAAAAAGTAGGATACTTTTTTTTTTAGGGGTCGAAATACGAAAGATGCACTTCTATAAATTTACCGATTCGGCGATTATTGTTATAGTTATTAGTTATTCAGATATCAGCTCGTATCTGATTCCCTGCCGGAGACTGTATTAAATTACTATCCCGATTTATTTTTCTTCCTGGCAAAAGGACGCTTGATCAGCTGTTTCGATTATAATTTCGTCTGACTGGCTAACTTTACTCGCCAAGACGTTGACTTTTGGCTAAGATCAAAGTGTACCGGTATTGTCTTGGCCTTCGGGGCTTGATTTACGCCTGTCTGTGGGTTTGTCATGTGCAGTTCTAGGAGGTCCACCCTCCCAGGCTTTGCCTCCCCTCTTTGGGGAGGAGTAAGTTTATTGCTTACTGCCTGAGGCGCCCCTACCGGAGAATGCCGACGGGGCTGCCCAGGTAATTTTTAATGGCCAGAGTGCTCACCTTCTCGGGCGCTGGCTTTTCAAATCCCACTTTCCCGACCTTGTGTCACATCTTACCTTGTGGGAGGAAGATAAATAATGCCAAGACGTTGACTCTGTGGGGTTACTAACGAATTCTTAACGTTAAACATGAAAGAACGAGTAAAAATATGCCAATAACCAACACAAAAAGTAAGAAAGCCAGCACTCAAAAATACATATGAACATAACAATTTATTCAACGTGGTTCAATTAAATTGTGTAAATTCCTCAATGAAAAACTTGAGTTTTGTGCACAGGAAAATGTTCATTTTACTGTTTGTTTAAAATTGTCTTTTAGTGTTTCTTCTTGGAAAGCATACGTGTTTTGGTGTGCGCGTAATTTAAGGAAAATGAGCCGTCTCTCTACCCCTTTTTTTGGTGCGTACGACATGGTAGGAATTTGGCGTTCGAACGTGCTTAACAGAGAAAGGAAAAAAAGGGTTAGGCTTACTATTCGTCCTGTGTCCGGTGAGGAGGAAAGGGGAAACGGCGTGTAGTAACTGTTAGACAGTAGTAGGCAGTGTTTTCTCGCCCACATGCTTTTCGAGTCATGCTGATGGGATTGTCTTAATCGCTGGTCGTAGGGAGAGAAAGACTTCGTTGACAGGACCTGTTATTTGCTGGGAAAGGGGGGAAAAGGGCTGAGTCAAATCGAAGGAAAGGTCGTACTTGTCTCCTCTTAGTTATTAGGATGTCAATCCGATAAAACCACACTTTTTTCTTCTTCTGGTACTGGTAAATGATGAAATCGCCATCTTAAACAGTTTCTTCGAATAAAAAGTGTATAGGCGGTACAGATACATACATATATATATATATATATATATATATATATATACAGGGCTTTACACGCTCTACTACTTTTGGAGCTGCTCCAGCTCCTGCTCCAACGCCCAAAAATTGGAGCTGGCTCCTCTCACGCTCCCCATTTTCAAAAAGGAGCCGCTCCTGCTCCAACTCCTATAAAAAAGGAGCGGCTCTTTTTCAGCGCTCCATAATAAAAATATACCTTCTTTCATAAACGTTCTATTCTGCCAATGAGTGGTCAAAGGATAGGGGTGGGCGTCAAAGGATCTCGTCAATATGGGTTGAGATGTCACTTTAAGTGTAAGACCGTAAGATAATATTTGACAAAATCTTGCTAATATTTTAAGAGAGAACATGTCGGACGAAGTATAGGATTATACGTAAATTTTCGTTTCCTGAGAACAAGAAAACAATTTTGCTTTTGCTACATGGAAATTTTCTAAAAATTTAAAGCCAGTTTAAATGACTTTCTACTCGATAGTTTATAAATTCCTTTCAAGTTTTGCACACACACTAAGTAATTGATGTTTTGTCAATTAAAATGGCTGACTTGTTTACGAAGAAATCTAAATGAATTATGATGGATTTAATCTCGTAACTAGATTACGAACCGGCTTGAAATAATAACACTATTTAGACAACGATTTTTTACATGGGGAGAATGGGGGGGGGGGCTTTGTTAACTATTCTGTACTTTCACGTAACAATTTAATAAACAGAAGATATCGTAAAAATTGAATTTAACTTGAAAATTTTATGTAAAAAATAACCCGATCCAAACCTTTAATTTCGTAACGTAATTACAAACCGGATTGAAATAACATTATTTAGAAAGCCATTCATAACATGGAGTGAGGGGGGCTTTGTTAACTATTCTGTACTTTCACCTAACAATTTAATGAACAAAAGATATCGTAAAAATTTAATTTAACTTGAAAATCTTATCTAAAAAAATAGCCCAGTTCGTAAACTGCACAAGTACCAAAAAAATAATATAACAAATATTCTTCACTGGGGAGGGGGTAGCCCCGTATTTACAAGTATATCTCCTGTAAAAACGGTTCTAAAATCTATTTTCAATCGATATTTATTCGATAATTGCCGAATTTTCATACTTGGCCAAAATTGCCGAATTTTCCATGACGAATTTTCCGTTGCCGAGTTTTCCTTTGACGAGTTTTCCTAAATTGTGTATTATACATACATACTTCTATCCAGTCAAGCAGACTATCTAGTCTAAGAGAAGAAAAACAACATAACTTTCACTAATACACTTAGGAACGGTATGAATCCACATATACCCCCCCCCCCCAAGTTATATGAATTAAATAGTAGGGTAGACTGTACTCTGAAGCCTTGATTGGGCAACTTATCTCCCCTATCTAGAGTGCTAATTTTCGGAGTTTTTATTCAACAGAAAGATATCAGTGTACTTTTTAAAAGGGCCTTAGTAATTATCTCAGGTCAGCTAATAAACATTTTGAATTCTCTCTCTCGCCCTCTCCCGACCTGCACTCAGATGGTGTCAAAATCGTTCGTACCCCTAACTCAAATGTTTAATCTTTCCAAGGAAATAGAACGCTCAAGTCACTGACGGCAATAAAAACTTTAATGACGCCTTTGATCTGTATCATCGCTTGATAGCAAGTCGACGGGGTTGGGGGGGGGGGGGTAACGAATAAAACAATAAAAAAAATGATTGTTAAAAACATTACAATTAAATCGTCTTACGCCTGAGCCCCCTCCCTCTCTCTACCAGAGATATAATTTTAAAAAGACTTTCTTTACTTTTCCTTTATATTGCTGAATAAAAAAGTAATGTTTAAAAAAAAATCAAATCATTTTGGAGCGCGGAGCGATAACACCACCGCTCTTTAGTCCCAAATGGAGTTGCTCCCGCTCAACTCCCGCTGAATATAAAATGAGCCCTCCTCTCCTTCGCTCCAGCAAAAAGGAGCGTGCTCCTGGAGCGCCCTCCTTTTTGGAGGGCTCCGTAAAGCCCTGTATATATATATATATATATATATATATATATATATATTATTTGAAGATTGATATGATTAACGTTTTGAAGTTAAAATCAATTTAGTATTACGTAGTAATAGGGAAAAATACATTTTAACGCTTGTTTTGCATCTTGAGCAACACAACAAATAAGCATGGCACCATGAGCAATACAAAAAACTGGAACATAAACGATGTATAATGAAAAAAAATTTTTTTATAACTTTTTTTTTAATATCATAGATATTGTGTAAACACTTTGACGCATTCTCGAAGCAGTAGCCATTATTAAATACTATTCTGGGATAATGAAAGTGCTTATTTCGTTTCAGGTAACGTAAACACAGTCTTCCTTTTACATAATAACCTACTTCTGGTTCAAGTATGGCGTCATTTTGTAAAAACTTTGATTATGCTAGCATATTTACTTATTTTAATCGTGTTTTTTTCTGATTTCATGCGTAATACTAAATAGATTTTAACTCGAAATGGTTCAATCATGTAATAATCAAAAAAAAACAAAACAACATAAAACCATTTTTATCATCTATACACAATTTTTTTATCGTATTCTGTGTAGGGAGGTGATCTCATCATTTACCCTGGTATTACTAAGAAATGGGTTTCCAGAGAATTTCAGTACTTACCCAGTTAGTTTCAAGTATCGACTGTGAACCCCGAGTCAGTCCCTGAAAGATCGAAACAGTTTATGATTTGAAAGCCACCTTCTTTCCTTTCTTTTTTTAAAAATTTATTAAGAGGCTAAAATTATTTTAAGCTCTAACTCTTAGCAAGTTTTGGTGTCGTCTGCTTTTTAGATTTTGTTTTTTCACGGCGTTCAAATTGTAAACGGCTTCAGTCATTTCCAGGACTGATCGGGGTTCTCCGTAAGTATTGCAATTTTCTGGATACCTATTCCTTACAAGTACCTTTCTTTCTTTCCAAATTTTTCTTTTTATTCAATTCGCTTTTACTAATTTTACTTACTTTAGTTGTACTCATGCCAATTCTTTTGAAGTTAATACGTAGGTAATGTCGTTATTAATCTTTTAATCCTCTGTGTTTTTGGCAGATTGCCGATAGCTCAAAATCAGACATAACGATTTAGATTTTGTTATTTTCTAACTTTCCCTTCGCGTGTCTACGGTTGCAGGTTCGAATCTCAAAAGCAGCGAACAAGTTTGAATATCTATTACTAGCAAGACCCGTGTCCCGGCGTTGCCCGTGGGAAATCTAAAAGAATTATTTAACTTTAAAAAAGTACATTTTCATTTTTTTATCCTCAGTCTTTCCCAAATTGCATTTATCTTGGAAGGACACCACCCATTCTCCAAATTCCATCCCCCGTTTTTTTTCTCTCCCTTAGATCCCATTCATATTTAGAGATTGACCTGCTTGTTTTTGGTTTTGAACAAACCGGAAAACTGTGGGCGATTTATTATTTAGAAAGGGTTGGGAGAGACAAACAGACAGAAAGGGGGATGTGGCATCGTAGCAGAGACTATTATAAAAATTTGGCAAATCAGCTACACCTGTGCTGTAGATAATAGCGACATCAAACGTTTTGTGGTAAGTTTAAACCGGATAAGAAGAGGAAAGAAGGTAGGAGAGAGAGGGGGAGAGAGACAGACAGACAGAGGAAAGGGGGATGTGGCAATTGTAGCATAAGTCAGATACACAGAAACCCCTGCATCCTCCCCCATTAAAAAAAATATGGGGAGGGGCATGTGTTCGCTTAAAAAACTTTCGCTCAAATTTGAAAATGTCATTTAAAAAAACAAATATCAAAGTTTCCGTGCGATAAATAATTTGTTCAATGTGATACTTCACATTTTTATGATGAGACTTATATTGTTTGTATCGTCATGAAATAAAGTTCCAATTTACTTGATAATGCTGTGAAAATCGAACGTTAATTTAGTGTATTAATCGCTGTTTATTTTAAAATAATTTTTGAATAAAAGTTGTTCAATTGTGAAATTTGGATGATAAAAAAGTAATGATGCTTACGTTTAATTCTAAATAAATTCAAATAAATGAAATCATGAAAAACAGTCAAAAAAAATATATAATGAAAGATATTTATTGATTTATTGGTTTCCCAAAGAAAATAATTGTATTCGGCCTAAAAAGAAATCCCACTGTTTATTTTGTTTTGAGAGAATGATTTTCCACACGGGTTAACTTCCGAGCTATGTGTTTGTGAACTATTTGTGTTATTAAAAAAATGTATATAAAAATAAATCATTAAAACTAACTAATAGAAATTTATAAAACGTATCTAAAACGAAATAATCCCGCAGATATTGTATTTTTATTCGCATAAGAAATCCCTCTTGACCAAGGCAATATTTAATTTGTTTGGCTAACGAGATTTTCCACAAGTAATATCGTAAATAAAAGAAAAGCAAACAGCTATTTATATTCGGAAATGTATTTTTTCTCTGACAAATAATCCAAGCAAACATTTATGTTTAGTCGTAATAATATTTTTTTAAATTTATTATGATTATTTTTTAATAATGTAGGATCCAATACAGAATATTCCCGAAGAAAATAATTTTATTCGTCCTAAGAAGAAATCCCACTGTTATTGTGTCGAGAGCATGAATTACCATACGTAACTTCATAGCCATGTATTTGTGATCTGTTTGTGTTATTAAAAAAATATATTGTCGAAAATAACTAATAAAAATTGAAATAAAAAAGACCAACGTCAAAAATGTACTTACCTGTGATCGGAAATATGGCCTATGATGATGTGTTCATTAAAACTTACTCCAATTACCCAAAACGTATAAGTTTCAAGCAGCCAGAATGACAGAATTATATACCCTGAATTTTGAATGTAGCGGTGCATTAACAGAATTTTCTTTCTATAAACAAAGAACCTGGTGAGTTGGGTAGCACTTAGAGTAGATACTTTGAAGTGAGTAAAAAAAAATATGTAGCTACATTCTCTTTGGAAGTTTTATTTGTGAGAGTCAGATTTCCTAGATAAAATATAACAAATATTGAAAAGATGGAAAACCAATGCATATTTTCTGGAAACACCCATGAGGACTTAGGCTAATTGCTTAGCGGAACAGTTTGGCATATGAAGTGGTCAGTTATTTTCCTATTTTGGACTACTGGATTGAGTAGAGCTCTTTCTGCAGAATTATTTGATCACTAGTGGCAGAAAAGAGGCAAAGATGTTCGAGTGAGTTGTTGAGGTACCCAGTTTAGGTTGGGGCATTACTGCAGTAGATAAGTCCCCAATTTCTGCAACGTTGTGGGGACACTATTCCCTAAAGCTCTTTTTGACCAAATTCTTCTTTGTCCAAAATTTTCACTAGGGTGTGATATAAGTTTTCTAAGTCAATTCCTGGCTCTAGATAGTCCATTCTGCCAAGCCTCTCAAATTCTTTTTTGTATCTTCCGGCCTTTGATTAGCTGAAAACCACTTTATTACTTTTGGAGAAGGCTTTTAGAAATTTGTTTATAGAATAAGTTTATTGAGAAGGAATGTTTGCGTCTCCACTAATTTCTGTGTATATCTTGATTAAAAAGTCAGTTGTTATTTGAAATTGGTAGAAGCTGTGTAAGTGAGGGTATCTTGCTTCTGATTGGTTGGAAGTTGATGGAGCCTCTTCCTGCTTTAGTGACTTTGACTGCTGCTGGTTCGTGACTCAAGGGATAATTTTTAGTTTTCTTAACAGTTGTTGTCGAGTTAAGACACAATTTGAGGAACTCTGTTGTCTTTAAAGAATACACAATTTTTTATTCCCAGAAAATCTGAATCAAGGTAACACAAGAATATTAGTTACTGAAAAAGTTTATTGAAGGAATACAGGTTGGTCTTAAGGATTTCAGACATGATACTTGGATTCCTCACAGACCAGTTATGAAGACCGATGAGCAGAGCTCACCTAGGATAAGGCCAATATTTAATTGTTTTTTGTTAATAGGTAGGGCCCCTCATTAAATAGTGTATTAGAGAATTTACCATTTCTCTGATATGTTGGAATTGTTGATAAAGTTTAGGATGGATCGTTATGTCCTTTTGGCTGACATCCGTACAGTCTTTCTGATGATTCAGTTGAAAATGACAGAAACAAAAAAAATTTTATTGTCAGATTTAATGATAAACTTGTGTTTTATCATTATAAAATACAAATTTTTTAGGTTGTTGCTAGCCATTTTATTCTCAACATTGTTATCAAAAACATGTTTAGAAATATCCTCTCATTTTGTGTAAGGATACGCTGCTTAGCAACTTTTACGTGGATAACTTTATAAGGACCCATCATTTTCTTGATGTTTTGCTGAACTTGTACCAGAATGCTATGAGTGTTATTGAGGAAAGTAATTATTTCCTGAGGTCATGTAATTCCAATAGTGAGGTGTAGACACAACATACGAAGACTGATAACAGTTTTGTCACTCATAATTTTCTCTTAGAGCCTGAACAGGATAATTTGCATATTACAATTGCAATTAATTCTTTAGACATTACATCAGAAGCCAAGGTAATACTGTCTCAGAATTTTTCTATTTTTGATCCACTTCATCTTTCTTTACCTATGACGATCAAGGGGAGAATACTTCTCAGTGAAATTTGAAGGATAAAATTAAATTGAGATAAAAAAAAATCCAGTTGATTTCCAACACGTTTGGAACAAATTATTTCTAGATTTTTGAAGGTTCTAAGATTTGTTTGTGAATTCTTTAGTCTCTGCCTCGTTAATTATATTTTGTTATACTTCACAAAAGTCTTTGGTCTACATCTTGCAGGTTGGGGCTGCAAGTTTAATATTTTCTAAGGCTAAAAGTTGCCCCCTTGATAAAGAGGATTTTGCCTTTTCTCGAATTGCCTGTTTTTCTTGGCATGAAATGTATTCCTAACATTTTAGAAGTTTTTTTTTCTCGCTAAGGTACAGTGAAAAGGATTATTTTGGTGGTAGGTTATGTTGTCATGGGTTTTGGTCTGAAAATATAAAAACAAAATGCTTGAATAGGTGTTCAATTATGTGAATACTTTGAATGATTGATCACAAGTCTGAAATGCAGGTTTTGCTAATTAACCCTATGTGGTTGCTTGAAGAAAGCATTCATTGGCCCATAAGTGATTTGAATTGCATGAGGTTTGAGAGATGATGGTACTGACCATCACTTGTTCTTCTGTGGTGTAGAATGTTGTTCTTGTGATGGAGTTTGAATAATTTATTCCTTGGCAAGACTTAAAGTTTTGGTGCATGTGTTTAAATTTGTCTTGGCTCTGAAAAGATCAGTGGATGAGTCGGGGCTGTCTATCAGATTCTATTTGCTTAAGTTGGTGCAGTCTTTGTTCTTTTCGAAAGAGAAAGCCTTCCTGTTAAGTCCTTCCAATCATGAATTAGCTCCTCTGGTTGCAAATTTGGATCTTTTTCTGGATGATAAGGGAGTAATTAGATCTACACGGAGGATTGGTAAATCCTTTCTCTACTCTCAGGAGATTTTGTATCTTGTTGTGTCACCTCGATATGGCCATATCACTGATTTGATAATTATGGACTGTCACCTCAGATGACAACATCTGAGCATTGCAGCTACTCTTCTTAGTTAGCTCTGTTTATCTGCTTTCTGGATATAGATAAGTCTAGACAGGTTGTTAAGTCTGTTATTTCTTTCTGTAACTCCTCCGCAAAAGGTACAATGCCATATCTTTTAAAGTATTCAAAAGTTATAAATTTGCTTTAGCACTGGGTTAATTCTGTCAAACCTTTTCATCATCCAGGGATAGATTTTACTGGTCACCTATGAGTTCAGGAAGGTGAAGATCAAATATAAAATATTTTAAAAAATAATATAATATTCAAAGCCCAAATAAGATCTCTCTAAAACGAACTCATATGAGGAAAGTAATGGTGCATCTGCTCCTAGTGATGCTACCACACGTAACAACACTAAACTGGATACTCCACTTGACCAGATGAATTCTGTTTCTGGAATCCGACAAAGACCACAAGAAAAAGAAACTATGACATGGTTAAGGGGTTCACTAGGGGGAAGAAAATTATTATTATTATTATTATTATCCACTGCTTTACTAACCCATGGTTTGAGAAATAGGGAAGGTCCTTAGATAAACACTTGAATATCTATGTAACTCAAGTGTTAACCCCAGGAAGCAGCCCTTTGATTTCTGAGAGCTGAGTAAAATTGAAAAAAAAAGTGAAGATACAAAGGTGTATATCTTAATCTTCACTTGTTTTAATGTGAGGGCTGTCCATTTGGAATTGGTGGATGATATGTCCACTCATCCGTAGTTCTTGTTATATATATATTAAAAAAAAAAATAATTATATACAGGGCTTTACGCGTTCCACTACATTTGGAGCTGCTCCCGCTCCTGCTCCAACACCCAAAATTGGAGCTGGCTCCTCTCACGCTACCCATTTTTCAAAAAGGAGCCGCTCCTGCTCCAACTTCTATAAAAAAGGAGCGGCTCTTTTTCAGCGCTCTATAATGAAAATGTACCTTATTTCATAAACGTTTATTTCTGCCAATGAATGGTCGAAGGATAGGGGTGGGTGTTAAAGGATCTCATCGATATAGGTTGGGATGTCACTTTAAGTGTAAGACCGTAAGATAATATTTGACAAAATCTCGCTAATATTTTGAGTCATAGGAGAACATGTCGGACGAAGTATAGGAGTATACGTAAATTTTCGTTTCCTGAGATATAAAATAGAAATAGAAAAATCCCTGAAGTATTTTAAAACAATTTTAATTTTCATTACATTAACAACCTATTTTTTCAGAAAAAGAAAATTTGACCCGATATTTTTTCTATTTATTTTGGAAGGGAATTTAGATTTGTTTTAAGTAAATAAAGTTTTACTTTTAAACATTATTAGTGATTATTTTCTTTTTAAAGAAAACATTTCTCTGAAAGAGGAGAGACAGCCAGGGCAACATTAATCGTCGTGTTTTTGTTTAATATTTGTTTGTTTACGAACGTAACTATATTGTATAATGTATATTATTATTTATAACAGAGAAACGCGCAAGTACTTTCAAACAAATCGATGTATCCATTTTTTTCTATAGTACAATTTGGGGCGAAAAAAAAACAATGAATCTTTTAAAGATTGAATACACAAATATTTTTCATAAATTGGCCAAAAAATATCAATAAATTGTCAATAAACCATTCAGAGATCCATTTAATGTCTTAAAATTTCATACAAAATATCTGGCCTAGACCTTGGGAGTTGAAAAAATATTTACTGGAGAAAGTTTTCCTAGGTCGGGCAATATTTATTAAAATTAAAAATTTGAAAAAAAAGGTGAAACGTCTATATTTGAAATCTCTAACAAAAGCAAACTGTTTACAATTTTAATATTCGATAATAGATTTTTTAAGATAAAGAAAGATATCTAATCTACTTTCGGTTCTAAAAAAACAACAAATTAGTCAGAAAGTTTAATTATTTGCTTTTTTAAAATTAAAATTAAAGATATTTTCTTTAATTTAATCAAGTTTAAACATTGGTTTAATTGTAGAATAGGGGCCGCTGTTTTCTTTTGTTCATTTCGCTTGGTATTCGCCCAAATTTTGGATGAAACTGATTACTGGTCTTAATTGTATTTTTGGCCCTGAAATAAAATTCTCATTTACTTTTTAAAGTGTTGAGAATCTAACTTTAATTCCAGGTTTTAATCGCTGGCGGTCATGTTGGTTTTTATTGTTTTTTTCCTAAGACTAAATATATTTTTTCCTTGGACTAAAGATATTTTTACTGCTTTAACATTTTATTACACACAAAAAAAAACTTTGAACATTCTATTTACAAAAGCAAGTTTTAACGGAATTTAACGAATTTAAAAGCAAACATGAAAAGGTTAAAACATACTAGTCGTGAATTTAAGAATAACAAAAAATGTCGCCGAAAAGACGACGGGTAAAAATGTGGCATAAAAGTTCAATTTGATATAAGCTAAAAAATAAATTAGAATTTTTTGTCAGAACAAAATGTACCATTTCACTCCAAAAATCGATTTTATCGAACATTTGGATGAATATCGAGCGAAATGGGCGAGAAAATCCAACGGCCCCTATAGTATCATTGAACCTAAAATTCTTTATTTAAAAACACGAATTAAAAGAAAAATTGGCTTATTTATTCAATCACAATAAACATCCTTTTGACCCCCCCCCCCCCAACCTTCTCCCCTTTTCTTTTTTCTTGTTTGGGGTGAGCTATGTTAAAAAAAAAATATATTTAAAGTTCAAATCTATAAGAAAATAACTTCAAAGACATATATAGACTCACTGGCGCATTTAAAGACATTTGATGCCAAATTGTCTGTCTTCTGCCTTAAGAAAACTGTCCCATCAAAAATTTAACACAGATGTAAAAATCTGAGAACTTCAAATGTTCTCCTTCTTTCTCCCTGTCTCTCCCTCTTTCTCCCTCTCTCTCTCTCTCTCTCTCTCTCTCTCTCTCTCATATACACTTACCAAATATAATTTTTTTAAATAACTCAGAGTAAACTCTGAGACTTTCTTTTCTTTTCTTTTTTATTGCTGAATAAAAAACTGTTTAAAAGAAAAAAATCAAATCATTTTGGAGCGCGGAGCGATAAAACCACCGCTCTTTAGTTTCAAATGGAGTTGCTCCCGCTCCACTCCTGCTGAATATAAAATGAGCCCTTTTCTCCTTCGCTCCAGAAAAAAGGAGTGTGCTCCTGGAGCGCGCTCCTTTTTGGAGGGCTCTGTAACGCCCTGTAATATATATATATATATATATAATGGTACCTACCCATGTTCACATAATGAATAATCATTTGTGGCAGATGGATTCGAATAGAAAATCAACATTTTCAATATTAAGCTTCTCTCAGTGTTATCTAATATACAAAATGTGGTTAATTCTTATCCTATCGATTACTGATGTTCTGGGGATGTATGTTTGCATATTATATCCCCAAACGCATTTATATGTTCTGCACTGTAGCAGTGCTATTTTTATAGAAGAAGTAAGATATAAAGCTTTTAAAAATTTGAATCATAAGGATTTCCTTACAGAAATTTAAGAGTTTGTGGCATGAGGAATATCTACATGGATTGAAGAAATTGTCTGGTTTGAATAACTTCCTTAGTGTGGCCGATGCGGTACTTATTCAGAATACCGCCAAATCTCGTCCTCATTGGTCATGGGACAGAGTGGTTAAATTTACTTCTGGAGATGACAAATATGATCTAATTAGGAAGTCTGACAGTACTACATTCATTGAAGCATCTTTTTCCATTCGAGTTATCAATTATTCATTTGCACCCCCGCCCCAAGGAGTAGCTGATTTGAAGAATCTTTCTGGAATTCCTGCTGATACTGTTATTTATGTCTCAGCCTTAATTCCTAGTTCTAGACCCTGCAGAACCATTTAAAAAGTTAAAAATTAATATTACCTGTGGTCTGAAGTAGCCATATTATTGATCTCTGCTGTTGCGTAGCATTAGCAATGGCGATTGTCGGAACCACTTTGTTTTTTACCTTTCTGTTTTTGTCAATTACATTGTAAAAGATAGAAAAATATCTCATGGATTGTTATCGGAAGAAGAGGCACAAGAGAAGCAGTTTCTAAGGAATATCAAATTCACAAGCGGTCCCAAGTTACATGTGTATCCTGCTCAGGCAAGATAATTTTTACAGCGTTTGTTTTACAGTATTTTTTTTTTGGGCGGGGGGGGGGGGGGAGAGGTCTCGCTATCTTACCACATGCAGCGCCTGATATTCCAAAATGGTCGCCCATCTGATGCTGACGTATAATGCAGTTTGGTCTCTTTGTTTGAAAGTTTTTATTCAGAATCAAAATAATGAAAAGATCCTTAATCAAATATTCCCAGTCCCTGTTAAAAATGAAGTAAGCTTTTTTTCTCTTGTTCGGAAGTTTAGAAATTTTGTTTGTGAAGGAATGCGAGCATCAGCACTAATTTCTGTTTGTCTGTGTATGTATTTTGATTTAAAAGTCTGTTATTATTTGAAATTGATAAGTGAAGGTAGCTTTCTTCTTCTTTGTTGGAAGTTGATGAAGCCTCGTCCTGCTCCTTTACGGACATAAACTGCTGCTGGTTCGTAAGACTATGAAGAATTTTCAGTTTTCTTAGAAGTTATAGAGTTAAAATGCAGTCGAGGAACTCTGGTGTCTTTAAAGATGTCATTTTTTTTTCTCAGGAGCCACTGAATGTTTCAAACTGTAGGGAGAAATGTTTCCTTTTTACACAATTATTATATTCAAATACCATATCATATTCTAACATCATTCGTTGATATCTATACTGATGACACAACTATTTACGGCAGCACTTCGAAGAGCATTGATGATAAAGATTATTCTGACTCTCTCTCCTCTGATTGGAGCACGTGGTACAGTGGGGGAGGGAGGTGCTAGTTACTCTTAATGCCTCTAAAACCAAGCTTCTCTACTTTCACCACCAATGCTTGGATCTTCATTTTTCCCCAGTTAAAATAGATGACTCTCTCCTTCAGTAAGCCCTCTTTTTTTTTATAACCTCCAAGGACTGACTTTCACTCCAGACCTGAAATGGAAGACTTACATCAAATCTGTTGCTAAGGTCACTGGAAAAAGTGTTGGATCATTCTACTGCTCCAGAAAGTACCTCACTCCTGATGCAATACTCTACATGTATAAGAGCCAGATACGTCCTAAGATGGAGTACTGCTGTCAGATATGAAGAGGTGCCACTCGGAGCACTCTTTCTTGCCTTTACAAAGTACAAAACCGACTTTGAAATCTAGTGGGGGATGATATCTTCTCTTCCCTACAGCCTCTTTCACACAGAAGAGATGTTGCTAGTTTCTCTCGACTGTATCGTTATGTTCATGGTAGGTGTTTGACAGAGTTCCAATCTTGGACCGCCCCCCCCCCCCCCCAAAAAAAACAAACATTCACAGCAAGAACTGTCTTAGCTACGACCACAGAAATGAACTTTCGTTTCTCCCTCTCTGTACCAAAAACCAAACGGAACTTCCATGAACAAAGTTTCTTTCCTAGAACCTCCCATATGTTGAACAAAATACCACGAGGCTGCTTCCCAACTGACTACAACATGATCGTCTTCAAGTCTAATGTAAACAAATACTTATTGAGCCGTCCTCTTGGATAATAAATTCCTCTTAAGTAATTTTCTTCCCATCTCTCCCATTTGAATCCAATCCTCTCGTGATGGCATTCATCGTCCAAATGAAAATCTCTTTCACCCTTACTCTCGAATGGCCCCCCAAGCCTTGATAAGTGGTAACCCATTAGTAAAAAAAAAAAAAAAAACCCAAAAAAACCTTTGCCATCAAGAATAAAAATGATGTTCCATATTACTGAACTTGACATTTGAAGAAAACGATTTTTTTAATTAATTTCTCTTTGTAAGAAAGAAATAGGAATTTTGTGTTGCATCTAACTTCGGATGTGAATATTTTTGAGAAAAGGCTTGTGGAAATACTTTCTCTATTTCAAATCCAATCAAATTAATTTTATTGACGAAAAATAGTAAAGTGCAACAAGCCATGTAAAATGACAGAAGATATTGCATCTATATAGTCTGAATGTTTGCCCAAGGCGACTTGGATATGGTAGGCATTACTGACTCTGAGCAGTTACCTCATTTGTTTTTTGGCCTGAACGGAGAAAATAGGAGAGACAGCTAATTTTGTGAAAGAAAAAAAGAGGGAAGATTAAACTTTGTCTTTTAGATGAATTTTATTTCAAGTAAAATAAAATTGAACTGAATTTGTTCTTGAATAAAAAGTACACAAGGCAGTAAAATAAAACTGAAGCTAAATATTCCAAGTTTTATTTGTAAAACAAGTAGGTTTATTGTTTTTTTTTTGTTTTTTTTTCATATTATTTGTTACTGAATGTTTCTTACATTACGGACTAATATACAGCAGTGCAGAGTTAACTTTTATTTCCTTTGTAAATAAATTAACTTCATTTGTGAATAAAGATCTCCTTTGTTTTAATTTTGCTACTGATATCAGAAAGTCATTGGTCTTTCCAGGCTGTAGATTTCATCAAATGTCTCAAGCAAACCACTCTGATTAAAACTTCGGGGCTTGATTTACGCCGGTCTATGGGATTGTCCTGTGCAGTTCTAGGAGGTCCACCCTCCCAGGCTTTGCCTCCCCTCTTTGGGAAGAAGTAAGTTAATTGCTTACTGCTTGAGGCGCCCCTACCGGAGAATGCCGACGGGGCTGCCCAGGCAATTTTTAATGGTCAGAGTGCTCACCTCTCGAGCGCTGGCTTTTCAATCCCCATTTTCCGACCCGACCTTGGGTCACATCTTACCTGTGGGAGTAGGATAAAACTGGCCTTGTGCCTAACTCCTGGAGAGGAGTAAATAAAACTTCACTTACTCATTCAAAGAAAATATCATTCTCTGAGCAAATTTTTGAAAAATTAATTTTTATACAGAAAAAGAGAAATTAATTAATCTCTTTTTGTACACACTTTCTGTAGCTTTAACACAGTAACTCAGATACATATTTATACTTTAATTTTTATTCTCAAATTGTTTTTTTGACTGTCTCGTCTTTTGCGGATAGTTTTTTTTTTTTTTAGGTGATGCGATATTGGTAATCTTGTATCCAGAAAGGAAATTGTTGCCGTCGTCTATATGGCCAACTTTGTCGGATAAGATTTTCCCCTGAAAATCTCCTTTTGTTTTTTGTGTGCGGGGATATATCTTATTTCGATTTCTGCTTGGTCGACAGCAAATCTTAGAAACATCTTGACTCCACCGCTGCTGCGAACCCACTTCTCGTGTCTCCTGTTTTTTTTCGGCTTTCTCCCGTCTTCGCTTCTCCTCTCCTTGCAACAGGCTTTACTCCAATTTGATTGGTTGCCCTTCATCCCCCCCCCCCCCCCGCAAACTGCGTGGGCTGACTTTACGGCTCTTGGCCTCTCGCTGTCTAGACTACATCCGGTCCCAATTTTTTATATGCACTCTCATTTTGATGAATTGCACCATAGTTTTTTTTGTAGGAGAACATGTGCCAACAAGTCCCCTATTCTTCTTTTCATGCTTTATGGGGCAAAATATGTGGATATAACAACACATACACACATAAATATATAGATCAACATGATACGCAACTGCTAATACTTAAATATCATTGCATATCAGTGGTGCTGCTGTTGTCCTCTTTGTTGGCCGTAGCTATTTGGTATACCTGCAAGATTGCAGATTTTTACTCCTGATACTCAGAGCAGCAGTTGCATATGAAATCGCTGAAGGACAGACAAACAATTGGCGGCTTCATATGTGCAGAAGTAACGTTATTATTCTCACTCTGTGGTTTTGCAGTTCTTTGCTTGTCATGTTCAGAGGCATAGACGCTCAGAGGATGACAGATCTTGATATTGACTCCTTCTGGATTTTCACCAGAGCCTTGTTAGCTGAATAGATCTGTCACTACCACGTTGTCACCGCTTCTACCACGGTGAGGAAGGGTTGGACTTTCGGGGGGGGGGGGGGGGGCTGTTGCTGTTAACCAACGGTCCTTGAATTTCCAACACGTGCCCTCCTCCCCAGTCTAATTTTTGTTAACATTGTCATTCATAATACATTTTTATGATTGTTTACAACGTTTAAAAGGATCGTTCTATTTAGAATGTCCAAACGATTCTTTTTACATGTGCTTTCAAAAACTACAAAAATAAACAAACCATTTCTAACAACTATTTATTGTTGTTGATTATCATTCCGATATGGTATAATCACTTGACACCGGTTCCCATTAGATCACTAAATTTAAGCGACGTTGAGCCTGGCCAGTACTAAATGGGTGATCATTTGGAAATACCATATTCTGTATGTGGGAGGGTTCTCGATTTATCCTAACATTGTTTCCAGTCTTCCTGGACTTTTTGCCACTGGACTCTAGCAATGGTGGTTCAGGAGAATTGTGATTGTGCAACCCTTGCTTCACAATAGACTCACTGCGCAGGCACCCTTACATGGGTATTCATTATCTCTCGGGACAGAATAGAGGCCTCCTCCACTTCATTATCATTCCGAATCGCTTTTTCTATTCAGACGATTTTTCAGAATGTGTACAGTGACTGTTGACATAAGTTCTTCTCCATACACAGTCAGTGTTACTGCTAATATAATGCCGGCTTTTTATTTTTATAATTAGATTTTAAATCAAACTTGCTATAGAAAGGCAAAAATAAAAAAAACTACAATCAATTTTTCTTTCTCTTTTTTAAAAGAGAAAAAAATCACCTCAAATTCTTTGGGGCTAGTCTACTTTTTACTAATTACAATTTTAGTACACTGCAACCTGCACGAATAATGCTGAAATACTTGACATATTAAAACACTTAATTTGTCAGTGATTGCTACAACACGTACTTGATACTTGACCCATCTTCTCCTCACGCAATTATGTCAGGTTAGCGTTTAGCAAATAAATACAGATACCGGTCATTGTGACCAAAATGAAGGAAGTACGCATAGGATCACACATTTTCTTTACCCAGTCAAGGATTTCACAAGTGCGTGCAATTCAGTGGGGATTTTAATTATTAATTGGTTGTATTATTTGCTGTATAGTATTTATTTATAAGAAGACAAATGTCAACCTTCAGGCTAGGATCAAAGTGTAGTACCACGGCTAAGGTAGCCTCTTTACTAGTTGAGTGAATGTATTCTTTCTTAAATTAAAAAAAAAATTTTTTTTTGATAATAGAATTCTTCCAAGATGCCACTCACCACTTTTATTTTGACCTTGGCCTCTCTAATTGTTTCTTGTCTCTGAAGGGCACCATCCACCCTCAGGCTCCACCCCTATTTCATTTCCTCTCTCTTAAGTCCCACTCCCATTTAGAGAACGACTCGCCTGTTTTCGGTTCTAAACAAACCGGAAAATAGTAGGTCTATCTTTTTAGAAAAGGTTGAGAGGGTCTTATTAACCTGTTTTTTTGTTGTCTTGCTCGCAATTTTATTCGTGTATGTGTGTGTGTCAAATTTAAATTCAAATGATTGAGGATATTTTAAGTAGGTTAGCCATAGAGTAAATGTAATATTTTGGTGACAGCCGAAGTGATGGACAGATGGTTAAAGAAAGCAAGAAAGGAACAATGCTTGAACGAATGGGTCAGAATAGAAGAGTAGGATAGACAGAGGATGACCACTGATCTCCTCACACTTTTGAGGGCCTTGTGCCTAATTTGTTAAAATTGTATCGGCATTCTTTTAGCAAATAAATAATTCAAAGTGTAGTATCTGTTCGGTTTCAGGTCATCCTCCCATGAATTACCTTCTCCTTTCAGAGGGAGGATGAGTTGATTGCCTGTTGTCACCTGAGGTGCTCTCATTCGTGAGGCAGTGCCGACTGTACTATACAGGTATTTCTGTTCCCATCCAACGCGCCTCTTGTTTTTGTCGAGCTGGATTTTTCCTACATTAAAAACCGACCTTGTGTCTAACTTTGCCCTCGAAGTAAATCGGGACAAGCAAATGCTATAGTATGATAGGGTGGGGAGTCGTGACTAATTTACTTTAGGGGTAGCGATTCTAAAAGTTGTGGAAGATCTTACACTTAGGTAGTGCTGTCTTAACAGCGTTATAGGTTGCCGGGTACTGGGGTCCTGACCTACACAACCACTCGCATAAATAAAAATGTTAATAGTCAAACACATGTGAAATATATATTTTCAAAATGGAATGTCTTTGTCGTTCTGTCTCTTTGTCTTGGGATGCAATTGAAAACAAAGTCCTATACCAAGATCAAACAACTTTTCTTTGGTAAAATTTTATGAGGAATCCAATAAACATTGTATTACTTTGTATTAGTTTTTTTTTAATGATAATAGCATGAGGGGGGGGGGGCTGCATTGGTGCCGGACATCCATAAGCAGCAAAGGTAACTTTGTTTCTTTTGTGAGGTAATACCTAGGAGGATAGTATCCTGACAACAAAACAGATACGACACTACCCCCCCTCCAGGTAATCTCTGGAAGGATGGTATGACGAACGAACATATACTACACTGAATTGAAAATTAAAAATAGTACAATAATACAATTAATAGAAGTAATAATATAGTTTTGTCATCAGACACAGATATCGAATCTCCATTAGTAACAAATATTTTTAATTCAAAATAAATAATATTAAATTAAAAATACATCTATTAATAATGGAGATTATGTATCTGTTTGTTTGTCTGTCTGAAGCCAAAACTATATTATTAGTTTTGATCACTCTCTTTTTATATCTACTTATCAGCTCCTATATATATCCATTCCAAAACTTCCCCAAACATCACGTGTCTTTCAAATTTACATAATTAATTTGTTTTAAAGCTTCTAATAAATTAATATTCGGAAATATACACTCATGATTGGTTTCTTCAGATTTCCAGATGTATTTAAAATATTTTCCTCGATTATAATAATCTTAATAACAATTATAAATAGAATTAACGACATTGTTTTGTTTTTTTTAAAGAGAAAAGAGAGAGAGAGAGAGAGAGATGGGCACAAGACGGGTGCGTTAGTTGCTAAAAAATAATAGATTTGATTTTTTTTATTAAAACGTTTTGTTTTTTTAAAATCTTATTAGAAATTATGTTTTAAAGCACAAATTTATTGAATCAAATTGTTTCATTTAAAAAATAATTGATTTAAAAATTACTATTTTTTTTTGTAAAAAAAAAACACATTTTACTGAGCAATTAAATAACTGAATTTAGAATCGTGTTCACTGTATTTTATTTTTTTAATTGTTGATTTTTATTTAGGTACCTTTTTTTTTTTTTTCGATTTGAAAAACTTCAAATATTATTATCTTTTTACGATCTTAAGTGAGTTTAGGATTTTTTGTTTTAAATTTTACGTCGTAAAAGGTAAATTTTGTTTAAAAACTGTTTTCATTATTCCATGTTTTATTTATTAAAATAAAGGATGGGGTGATTTTCTTTTTTTTTTTTTTGTAAAAAAACAAACACATTTTACTAAGCAATTAAATAAAACAACTAGCAAAAATATGCGACCCGAGAGAGCATATATTTGCTAGTGTTACTAATGGAGATTTGATATCTGTCTGTTTGATGCCAAAACTATACTATTACTTCATAAAATGCATTCTATTACGAACAGATTTTAGTTCCACATAAAAATGTAGAAAAAGCAAAATTAAATGGACAAATAAATTGTGCACACACATACAATAATAGTATATCATTACACATTTTTTCAACCATTTCCTCCAACCAACAAACGTCAAATCCGTTATTTTCTCTACATGAATAGACTTTATACTCACCAGACCGTATCCCTCTCTCATTTTTATGTGGGGTTATCTCAAAGATAACGTTTATGAAAACAATCCCAAGACTATTCCTGAACTGAAGAGGATCATCACTGCCGAAATCAGGGCAGTGCCAAGAGAGGAGTCTGTCAGAGTAATTGACCAATTTGCATGTCATATCCAGGTGTGCTTGCAATGCATAGGTGCAGCGTATTGAATGGCAATAAAACAAAGACTGTTGTACATTCATGACTCAAACTTGGTGGACAAGTTAGTCTTAGACTTTGTATCAAATATGGTTGGATTGCAGAAAGGATTGTGAATTTTATTAACGATTTCATGGGTGACATTTTTTTTTTGGGGGGGGGGGTCAGCCTGCATTTTATGCGAATGAGTTGAACAATCAATTTTGCTTAAATGTTTTATGAATAGTATTTAAGATATATTTCAGTTAAATATAATGCTAACGTGGATGTGTAAATAACTACAGAATTTTCCATTTATTCATGTAAAGATATCATTTCTTTAATTTTCATTATTTTATAGGTAAAACTAAAAGACAAAGAAAACATTGACTAACACCAGTAGCCATTTATGGTTAGTAGAGTCTTTTATGTGTAAACTAATCCAGTATGGTAAATCTTTTCACAATCAGAGATGTAATGGTTGAATTTTTTTTTTTTTAAACTGGTGAGTCACCACTTATCTTCGAATGGCTTTTGGTCTTGATAATGGATCCGCAGTTGAATAGTGAATACTATGAGAGGATTGAAAAATGATGAATGGAATAAACAACATTTTTATTAACTTATAAAGACGGTTTATGACAAATGCTTATTTACATTGGATTTGAAGACCACCATGCTTTAGTCAGCAGGGAAGCAGTCCCATGTTAATGTGTTCCACAAATGGAGAATTCTTGGAAAGAAACTCTGTTCATGGAAAAGAACGACGATTTTAAAACATTGTAGTTAACTGCCATGGAGAAAGTAAGTGATTACATGAACCCATTGTTAATTGTGAAAGGGTTCTAATAACACTTCAAACTTCAGGGCCTCTCAATACTTCCAGCATCAGAGTCCCCAAAATATAGGATATATTTATTCACGGGTCATATCCATTTACTTCCTTACCATTTCTCTAAAAAAAAAGATGTTCTATGTGACATGCTATTACTAAGCATTTGCCACTCCTATTCCTGTCAATCATAAAGTGTGTTATGCTATTTTCTGTTATTCTCAGATGAGTTAACATTCCAAAACTTGTTTGATGTCTTGAACCTTTTTCTTTCTTTCCGTCTTTATTTCTTTCTTATTTTGCTATGGTTGGTATTTCTTTACCACCCTCACCTCCCACCCGAGTATGATCTGACCCAGAGCTCCTTTAAGCCGGTCAGGCTAATTTTCAGCACTGTCTCCCCAATTTGGGAGGTGCCAGAATAGACTAGGTTAAGTATGGTACAACAATGGTAACACCAATAAAAAAGTGTAGTAACACTTTTTTTATTGTTTTTACCAGGGTTACAGAGTTGGAAGGTATAAGGTCTGACTCCGACTCCTAGAATTCCAAAACTGACTCTGACTCCTTATTTTAAAATAATCAGGAATCAACAATTAGAAGGCTTTAAAGCCTTCTAATTGTTGATTCCTCTGAGATTAAAAAATCCAACTCCTACTCTTAGCATTCTTATGAGGCCGACTCTTTCCAAAGCTTCAGACTCCTTTCAACTCTGACTCAACAACCATGGTTGTTACCACAACACTTGAGCTGATCGAATCTCTACTTTCCACTTTTTTTTGTGTTTATTTAATGCCAAAACCAAAATACTTATCGGAACCAATTCATTGTAAACAGTTAATTGAACACAAATTGCTATTTTACTCAATAGCTGTTAGAAAATTGCGGGTTCAAACATTTCCTCGAGAGTATTAGTGCATAAATGACTATAACAGATTTGATAGGATTTGAACTCGTCATAGCCAATTCCATAGATCACAGCAGTATGCATTGGGTTAGTCACACTGCTCCACATTATGGGAAGTAGAAATTGTTATTTTCATTTTCTAGCGTTTTTGTTTTCTCACCATTTTTCTGACCTTTTAAATTACTGTCAACTATGGAATCTGGAGAGAGAGAGAGAGAGAGAGAGAAGAGCGAGTTAATACAATTGGAAGGATTGGCTGCTAAAAGACCAATAATTCGTTTGAAATTTGACCAATTCTAGAGACATTTTGAGGTCATATGAAAATGGTAATGGAACATTTTCTAAGGTCAGTATTAAGGACTTCACACCATTGGCCGATGGTTTGATTGTCAAAATTGTTTTACATACTATAATGGGGATTTGGTGTCTGTCTTTCTCTAACCAAAACTCTGAATGATATATAGAAGGAAGATAATGTAGTTAGATGAGATATTCCTGTATAGTGATGTAGTTAAATGAAGGCCAGGCAGTTTACAAATTCAGGTCATCATTCATCATCATCATATTCGGTTTAACGTCTGTTTTACATGCTGGCATGTGTTGGACAACTTCCAAAGTAACCTATCTCTGCCCAGGTCTTCATTTATCCCTCAGGTTAATTTTTATCACTTCCTCCTATGTTTTCCTCTGCCTTCCTCTGTCAACTGAACCTGCTACCTCAACTGTTCTACATCTACTAATCCAAGAACTCTCATTCATTCTTTCAATGTGACCATACCATCGAAATCTATTCTTTTGCACACATCTCCCTATACTGTCCAGATTTAATCTTCCTCTGATAAAGGTAATCTTTTTTCAGTTAAAGGAAACAATCTAATCCTCACTCCGTAGACAAATAGATTCACTAGTCATCTCTCTATTTCCTCCTCAGAAATGAAATACGCAACTACTTGTTTTTATAAATTAACAAACTTATTTATTTTTATAAAAATAGATCACATAATAATAATAATAACATACCTTTCACATTTTTTTTTTTTTACCCGATTATCATACTTGTACCAGTTCATTTTGTAACTCGGATGACATTTTGAGGTTATATTTAGGAGCTTATTCTCTGACGTCTTTCCACTGAGTTCTCGTATCATAACATGACAAAAACACGGGAGGCAACTGTTATGATTGATACCTCTTACTACAATGGCATTGCAAAAACACTGATCATTATATTAGTTTTGGCCGATGTGCCTTCTCTTGTCTTCTGGTATATGCTCCATTTTATATACGGTGATGTTTTTCCTGTACTTAAAAATTGTGTATGTTGATGTTTCTGACATCTGTTGAACATGAGAGTAAGCAACATTTAAGGTGATCAAAGGGGATATTATGCAGTTGTGCTTGGTGAGAGCTATGGTAATGAAATTGAAATCAATTATTTTCAGAAAAGAGAAAATAACTTTGTCATAAAGGAAAATGATTTTGATTCCCGTTAAAGTTAAAGAAGGTGCAAGGAAACCTTGTAAATACAAGCGGTCATTACAGCTTTGAAGAATAGATATGATTTCTAAACTTTGTTTTAACACATATTTGTTTATTATGATTCCAATATTTCATAAGATTTAGTTCCTGTGGCAAACGTCAAGCAATCGTTTTATTTTTTCTCCCCTGCGGCTGACACATACGTCACGTGATATACATAACACTTGTAGGCTGCGTCATAATTCTATGAAAATGTCTTTGTAAACCCAACTAAGACATCTTATCCCTCCTTTTAAAAATTATAGAAGACTAATAGTAAACCCTCTTGAAAGACCAGCACAAAACCTTTTTTGTCTGAATTGTGATGTACATGATATTGCGATCTAACCAAAAATTGAAGACGATTTTCTTCCTGAGAAAGTGCAATATCAAACAGTTTCCTCCCTTTATAAGGCTGCATGACGGTTCCATTGACCACTTAATGAGAGTTTTAAGTGAAAGTTAATGTGACTTATTTGAGTTTTTTTTGTTTTTTTTTCAAGAATGTTTGGCCAACTGCCATAGCTAAAATTTTCAAAGATCTTGATCAGATGGGGGGTTTCAATTGAGGAATATCAAAGTTTAATCAATATTCTACCAATATAAGCTGATTTGGGGACATAATTAGAGAATCTTTCATGAAATGCTCCATTAACGCACACAAATAATCAGCATACATCATATACTACTGTCTTCATTATTTTTATGCTTCAATTAGAGACTGTTAATCATTTAAGTATTATTGTCTGCATACAAATCTTTTCTTTTGAATACATCTAAATAAAGTTTAGCATTAAACAAATTGCAAATAAAATTTTACTATAAACTACTTGTACCTATCTGGCGTTGCCCGGAAGTCTTTTTACTTTAATTTTTGTTTTGTTTAATTTTTTGTAAACTATGCCATTTATTTTTTGTTACAAATTTTAAAAGAATAGGATTTTATCATTAAATCTAATTATTACGGGATCGTTTGGTCATTAAATTATTAACTGGCCTAAATTGATATAAAACTATAACTAATTTTGTTGTTTTAATCTATATTTATAAAATTATTGGATGTAAAAAGCTTCCAACACTTTCAATCTTTTAAAACATGGGGATTTGTTAAGAATTTTAACGCCAGGTATGATTTTCTATCTGACAGTTTAAATACTTCCAAATTCTTTTCAAATTTCGAAGTAACAGGAAGTGATTCATTCTCTTTTTCTTTTCTTTTTAAGTTTGTTTTTAATACTATTGCAATTTTGATTTCAATAAATATTTGATTAATAATAAATCAAAAAATATTAATTCCATTTTCATAGTCACGAAAAAACATGTGAAGTTGTTTTATAATTTGAGCTTACAAGGAAATCTATCAGAACTAATCTGTTGGCTGACAAGTCGCCAAACTAACTGACTGAATAGGCTAAATACGCCTTCTTATACAGAACCCAAAATATTGATTGGTCATCAAAACAAAACATTTGCATAAACGAACATAGCTCACTTCATTGTTCACTTGTTTGGGATAACCACTGTCCTCTTTCCACCGCAGACACAGCACATAAGTTGGTGACACTTTGACTGGCATAAGGGACTAAGTAATTCAATTTTCTGTATCAACTTCACTATTAGGTGGTATTATTTGGTTTGTGAATCATATCGAAGTTGTGTTCTTACATATTTTTTTTTTATTATTATTTATGGATACATCAGGATGTTATCTCCGGATGTGTTACTCAACATCTGAAAATCAGCTGTCTGTTCCTCAGTTTGTTAACTTGTGTATCTGCTCGTTGTCTCCGTCGAAATTTGGTGCTTGATTTCGACACTGGCCGTAGTGCCAATCATGGGATTTCGACCACTGCTATAACAAATAGATTTTTCTTCAAAATAAAATTACAGCTGCGAGTTTTAAAACAAGTAACAATGTTTAAATTTTGCGAGTTTTAAAACAAGTAACAATGTTTAAATTTTGCGAGTTTTAAAACAAGTAACAATGTTTAAATTTTGCGAGTTTTAAAACAAGTAACAATGTTTAAATTTTGAGTTTTAAAACAAGTAACAATGTTTAAATTTT
Organism: Sepiola atlantica; assembly: GCA_963556195.1. Classification (NCBI taxonomy): domain Eukaryota; kingdom Metazoa; phylum Mollusca; class Cephalopoda; order Sepiida; family Sepiolidae; genus Sepiola; species Sepiola atlantica. The sequence goes on from OY744516.1 coordinate 176,617,348, forward strand.
GAGTTTTAAAACAAGTAACAATGTTTAAATTTTGCGAGTTTTAAAACAAGTAACAATGTTTAAATTTTGCGAGTTTTAAAACAAGTAACAATGTTTAAATTTTGAGAGTTTTAAAACAAGTAACAATGTTTAAATTTTGCGAGTTTTAAAACAAGTAACAATGTTTAAATTTTGAGTTTTAAAACAAGTAACAATGTTTAAATTTTGCTGGTTTTAATACAAGTAACAATGTTTAAATTTTGCGAGTTTTAAAACAAGTAACAATGTTTAAATTTTGAGTTTTAAAACAAGTAACAATGTTTAAATTTTGAGTTTTAAAACAAGTAACAATGTTTAAATTTTGCGAGTTTTAAAACAAGTAACAATGTTTAAATTTTGAGTTTTAAAACAAGTAACAATGTTTAAATTTTGCGAGTTTTAAAACAAGTAACAATGTTTAAATTTTGAGTTTTAAAACAAGTAACAATGTTTAAATTTTGAGTTTTAAAACAAGTAACAATGTTTAAATTTTGAGTTTTAAAACAAGTAACAATGTTTAAATTTTGCTGGTTTTAATACAAGTAACAATGTTTAAATTTTGCGAGTTTTAAAACAAGTAACAATGTTTAAATTTTGAGTTTTAAAACAAGTAACAATGTTTAAATTTTGCTGGTTTTAATACAAGTAACAATGTTTAAATTTTGCGAGTTTTAAAACAAGTAACAATGTTTAAATTTTGAGTTTTAAAACAAGTAACAATGTTTAAATTTTGAGTTTTAAAACAAGTAACAATGTTTAAATTTTGCTGGTTTTAATACAAGTAACAATGTTTAAATTTTGAGTTTTAAAACAAGTAACAATGTTTAAATTTTGCGAGTTTTAAAACAAGTAACAATGTTTAAATTTTGAGAGTTTTAAAACAAGTAACAATGTTTAAATTTTGAGAGTTTTAAAACAAGTAACAATGTTTAAATTTTGAGAGTTTTAAAACAAGTAACAATGTTTAAATTTTGAGAGTTTTAAAACAAGTAACAATGTTTAAATTTTGAGAGTTTTAAAACAAGTAACAATGTTTAAATTTTGCGAGTTTTAAAACAAGTAACAATGTTTAAATTTTGCGAGTTTTAAAACAAGTAACAATGTTTAAATTTTGCGAGTTTTAAAACAAGTAACAATGTTTAAATTTTGCGAGTTTTAAAACAAGTAACAATGTTTAAATTTTGCGAGTTTTAAAACAAGTAACAATGTTTAAATTTTGCGAGTTTTAAAACAAGTAACAATGTTTAAATTTTGAGAGTTTTAAAACAAGTAACAATGTTTAAATTTTGAGAGTTTTAAAACAAGTAACAATGTTTAAATTTTGAGAGTTTTAAAACAAGTAACAATGTTTAAATTTTGAGAGTTTTAAAACAAGTAACAATGTTTAAATTTTGAGAGTTTTAAAACAAGTAACAATGTTTAAATTTTGAGAGTTTTAAAACAAGTAACAATGTTTAAATTTTGAGAGTTTTAAAACAAGTAACAATGTTTAAATTTTGAGAGTTTTAAAACAAGTAACAATGTTTAAATTTTGAGAGTTTTAAAACAAGTAACAATGTTTAAATTTTGCGAGTTTTAAAACAAGTAACAAAGTTTAAATTTTGAGAGTTTTAAAACAAGTAACAATGTTTAAATTTTGAGAGTTTTAAAACAAGTAACAATGTTTAAATTTTGCGAGTTTTAAAACAAGTAACAATGTTTAAATTTTGCGAGTTTTAAAACAAGTAACAATGTTTAAATTTTGAGTTTTAAAACAAGTAACAATGTTTAAATTTTGCGAGTTTTAAAACAAGTAACAATGTTTAAATTTTGAGTTTTAAAACAAGTAACAATGTTTAAATTTTGAGTTTTAAAACAAGTAACAATGTTTAAATTTTGCTGGTTTTAATACAAGTAACAATGTTTAAATTTTGCGAGTTTTAAAACAAGTAACAATGTTTAAATTTTGAGTTTTAAAACAAGTAACAATGTTTAAATTTTGCTGGTTTTAATACAAGTAACAATGTTTAAATTTTGCTGGTTTTAATACAAGTAACAATGTTTAAATTTTGCGAGTTTTAAAACAAGTAACAATGTTTAAATTTTGAGTTTTAAAACAAGTAACAATGTTTAAATTTTGAGTTTTAAAACAAGTAACAATGTTTAAATTTTGCTGGTTTTAATACAAGTAACAATGTTTAAATTTTGAGTTTTAAAACAAGTAACAATGTTTAAATTTTGAGAGTTTTAAAACAAGTAACAATGTTTAAATTTTGAGAGTTTTAAAACAAGTAACAATGTTTAAATTTTGAGAGTTTTAAAACAAGTAACAATGTTTAAATTTTGAGAGTTTTAAAACAAGTAACAATGTTTAAATTTTGAGAGTTTTAAAACAAGTAACAATGTTTAAATTTTGCGAGTTTTAAAACAAGTAACAATGTTTAAATTTTGCGAGTTTTAAAACAAGTAACAATGTTTAAATTTTGAGAGTTTTAAAACAAGTAACAATGTTTAAATTTTGAGAGTTTTAAAACAAGTAACAATGTTTAAATTTTGAGAGTTTTAAAACAAGTAACAATGTTTAAATTTTGAGAGTTTTAAAACAAGTAACAATGTTTAAATTTTGAGAGTTTTAAAACAAGTAACAATGTTTAAATTTTGAGAGTTTTAAAACAAGTAACAATGTTTAAATTTTGAGAGTTTTAAAACAAGTAACAATGTTTAAATTTTGAGAGTTTTAAAACAAGTAACAATGTTTAAATTTTGAGAGTTTTAAAACAAGTAACAATGTTTAAATTTTGCGAGTTTTAAAACAAGTAACAATGTTTAAATTTTGCGAGTTTTAAAACAAGTAACAATGTTTAAATTTTGAGAGTTTTAAAACAAGTAACAATGTTTAAATTTTGAGAGTTTTAAAACAAGTAACAATGTTTAAATTTTGAGAGTTTTAAAACAAGTAACAATGTTTAAATTTTGAGAGTTTTAAAACAAGTAACAATGTTTAAATTTTGAGAGTTTTAAAACAAGTAACAATGTTTAAATTTTGCGAGTTTTAAAACAAGTAACAATGTTTAAATTTTGAGAGTTTTAAAACAAGTAACAATGTTTAAATTTTGCGAGTTTTAAAACAAGTAACAATGTTTAAATTTTGCGAGTTTTAAAACAAGTAACAATGTTTAAATTTTGAGAGTTTTAAAATGACACCTTGTTTCTATACCAAACGACAGACTTGCAATCAGAATAACAGAAAATCGTTTGTGATCAGTTCCATTATAGAGTCATCAAGGCGTTTAAAAGACATTTCTTCAAGACAGAGGTGTAGTATATTATTTTCATTTGTTGTCTTGTCTCATGTTGAGGTTAGATGTTTTGTCAATGCCTTCCAACTGTTCCTGTCTGCTGGTACCAGGTCGTCATCAAATGATCTCTTCCATGTCTTAAGTGGCCTACCACGTGGCTTTGGGCCATCAACATCAATGTATGACACACTTTAGAGCGTTTTGGATGATTGACGGTGGGTGATCTGACCATACCAGTTGAGAAGTCATTGTGCGACATACTTTCTCATGGATGCCTGTAGAGTAAGATGGGCAATTTTCTCCATCTGATGCGCTGCAACCAGGATTGCTTTGTCATTTTGATGTTTCGTCATCGATCACGTTGTGTAGTCATATGAGAGTACAGGTTGTATATATGTGTGTTGTATGCTGCCACTCTCATATACAATAGAATCCCTGCATTTTGTAAAATTGTTGACAGTTACTTGAAGACTCCCTATGTGGCAGATGTATGTTCTCTTATATACCAGAAAGGAATTGGAAACATGGTGAAGAAATGCTCAATATCCCAGGAGAATCTTCCTGCACAATCAAAAGAAACTTTAAAACCACACGATATACCCTGGTTGAGTATTCTACCATTCCAGAACGTACCCCTGCCTCAAGATGCAAGCCTCTACCTATATAAGAGTCAGATATGTCTTAAGATGGAATACTGCTGCCACCTCTGGGGAGGTGCCACTCAGAGCACTGTCCTGCCTTGCAGATTATGAAATTGATTTTGAAACCTAGTGGGGGATGATCTCTTCTCTTGCCTAATGCCCCTTTCTTACAGAGGAGACGTTGCTAGTCTCTCTCTACTCTATTGTCATTTCCATGGAGGTGCTCGACTGAGCTCCAATCTCTGGTTCCCACTTGTAAGACTTTCACTCGTCTTGCTACTACAATGGAAAAGAAGTTTCCATTTCTTCCTCCATGTGCCTAGTGCAGGCAGAATTTCTTTGCAAGGGCTTCCTGCCCATGGAACAACGTACCACATGACTGCTTCCCTGCAAATTACAACATGGTCGTCTTCAAATCCAATGTCAACAAATAATTGAAATAACCCCCCCCCTCCCCATAAGTAGTCAAGCATAGTTCATACCATTGATTGTTCCTCATCTTTTGGCTGATAATCATTTCATCTCATTAACTCTTATCCTTCAATGGTAATCTCCCCCCCCCCCCCCCCCACACACAAAAAAATGGGAAGTTGTTAGTACTGATTGGTTTCACTTTAAATGACCATGAGTGCCTAATCATTGCTGATTACTAGATTACTACAGCAAATTCCTGATCATACGCAAAATGACAGATCAGAGTACAAGTAACATGGTCATCTCAATAATGAAACAGATATTTTCTAAACATGGTATACTTACCAGGGTGGTCAGTGACAATGACCACAATACTCTTGCGAAGCATTCAAAGAATTTACTCAACAATGGCAATTTAACCATCTGATGTCATCATCGCCAAGCTTTCCCAAATAAAATTATTTTGTGGAGAGATAGATCCAAACTGCCAGCAAAAACAACAAATAAAAGGACACTACTCAAGGCAGAGTCAGCGGAAAGAGATTCTTATTTAGCGATTCTATGTCTATTAGCCATACCTATCAATTACAACAAAACCCAAGTAAACTATTGAACAGTCGCATTATGAAAACAAACGTAACTTTGATCATGTTTGTGAAGAGTTAAAACACCTACAGGATAAACAAAAAGGATATCATGACAAAACAGTCTGACCACTGGTTACAGGACAAACTGTATTTGTATTAGGAAACAAGACAATAGGAACCAACAACGGTGCTGACTACTCCCATTAATTATTTTCAATTTTCTTTCTAATAAAGTAATTAAACCTAAGGATTCCAACCTGTTATGTTTTGTTTAGACTAAGTGAATGATATCCAGACAAAAGGAGAGTAGAAAGTGGACCTTAGGTTTACTTTCGGCAGCCCTGTCACTCTCGCTTCCCTTATTTTGTCCTTTAGTCCTCACATTCCATGAGCGATGTTTCTGACAAAGGGGGAAGAATTGCTGTTTTCTGGGTCGGAATCTATCTATCTAACACTTAGCGTTGGCTAGTTTTTGACCTTGAAGTAGTATTTTTCTCTTTTTTTTTTTTTTTTTTTAGCTCTTTACATCAAGTGGCTTCATGCCTTGTCTGGAGTGACTTTCATAAAAAAAAATTTTTTTTAAATGTGCAGAATCAAGATTTTATATTCTGCAATCCCCAGACGGATGTTCCAAAAGACACAACAGAGTTCAAATAAGATGGGCAGAAACAGCCACCCGTAAACAGGTTCGTTTCGATGATCACGTCACCTCACCACAAAATAAAACCGACGTTCCAGAACAATGAAGCCCAAAACAAGCAACATTCAATGCAAACAGAAATAGCCATGAAATACACCTCCCAACAATATACGAAAACTAATTATTAGAACATTAATCAATAAGCATTAAAACAATCACTTTATTAATATAACAACACTTTTTTTGTAATAAATAACACAGCTCAACATCTTCGAAATTTTAAAGGAATTTGGAAGGATTTAAACTGTCAAATAGAAATTCTTAGCAAAGTTTTGAAAGCTATTGACATCCAATAATTTTATGAAATTAGTTATAGCTTCATAACGATTTCGTTCAATAAATTAATGACCAAAAGATAATGTGATAATTAAATTCAACTTTCAAATTCCTATTTAAAAAAATGATGCATAGTTCCTATTTGCTTGCCTCTCCACGAAAGCAGAGCTAGACACAAGGTCGGTTTTTAATGTGGGGAAAATCCAACTACCCCAAAAAGGGCCACTCTGGATTGGAACAAAAATGGAAACTGCCTCAATCTAGAAGGATCTCTCCTTCACTCACCGAGGACAGAAGTGTAGTATCAAAACAGATACTACACTTTGCTCCTAGCCAAAAGACCAAAGAATACTTTTTTTAAAATGCATATTTACTTAAAGAAAAAAAAAAAGAAACCGAAATGAAAGTAAAAATATTCTCGGGCAGTTAAAGAAAAGATAAAATCAAGGTCAACATTTGAAATCATGCCGAACATAGAAGATATCAATTCGATAACAAAAGCTGAATCAAAATTGTTTTCCTTTTTTTTTTCCAGTTAAAAAACAAATTCTAATAAAGCTACAGATGTAACGAAGTCCTTCCTTTTAAATTTGAAAAAAAAAAAATAAATAAAAATCTCAAAACATTTCGTTTTGTAAATATTGTTTGTATATGGTGACCTATTGGACAAATAGAATCTTAAAAAAAAAAGAGTTCTTTATTTTTAAGAAAACCAGCAAACTTGTTCTCCACACGCAAATATCTTATCGCTTAATGACTGCATACAAAGAGGTCAGTTATTTCCTACGTTTTTAATGGCTTTTTAACAGCCTTTTTAATGGTTCCTTTGTCAAATTTATACACAAATCTGTTGCTTATATGTATGACCATAAAATTAGAAAATATAACACCTGGCAATTATTTATTAAAACCTGCTTTTTTTAAATCATTATGTAAATTAGACATTCCATTTACTCTGGTAAGCACCGTTTCTTTCTATATTTTTAATTTAATTTTTACTAATGAGTCACCACTTATCAAGGCTAAAAGCCACTTGAGGATAAGGGTTATGAGATGGATACATTGTTCACTGAATGATGATTAATATTGTGAGAATAATGAATGGAGACTTAAAGAGAAGCTTAGATCTGATGATCTCGGAAGATAAAATCTAGACAATATAGGAAAATGTGTGCAGAACAGGAGACTTTGTTGGTACAGTCACATTGAAAGTTCTTGGGTTTGTAGATGTAGAACAGTTATGGTAGCAGGGCCAGTTGGCAGGGGAAGGTCAAAGAAAAACATGGGAGGAAGTGATAAGGATGGACTTAAGAGGGATAAAGACCTGGTCAGAGATAGGTTAGTTGGAAGTCAATTTCTAAAAGCTGTCCAACACATGCCAGCATGTAAAACGAGCGTTAAACTAAATATGATGATGAATGAATAAAATTTGATGACTTATGAGGACGTTTTATGACAAGTATTTATTGAGATCGGATTTGAAGACGATCATGTTGTAGACCTCGGAGAAGCAATCTTGTGGCAATGTGTTCCACAGATGGGAAGTTCTAGGAAAGAAACTCTGTTAATGGAAATTCTGCTTGATCCTAGATACATGGAAGAAAATAAGTTCTTTGCAGTTGTAGAAGTAAGATGGGTTCTTGCTGTGACGGTTTTATGAGAGGAAACCACAGGTTGAGCACTTTCTATAAAAATATCTATAAACTTTCTATAAAAATATCTATAAACTTTCTATAAAAATAACGAGTAGCAAAAAGACTAGTAATGTTTCTTCTGTTAGAAAAAGTCTGCATCATCCCACTAGATTGTGAAGTCGATTTTTAATTTAATAAACATTGCATGTTAATATTATATTAATGCTTTTTTTTTAAATAAGACCCAGTTCCAAAAGGCCATTGCACAAAATAGGGATCAGCAGGTTTCTTGCCTGTCACCTGAGGTGTCCTCATTTGTGGGAGACTGCGAGGGGATTGCATCACATTTTTAAGCTGACTCTGATGACTGATAAGGTGCTGGGTTCCTCACAATAAAAACAACATTGTGAATATGATGTAACATCTTTAAGAAATTTGATGGAATTTTGATTATAAACAAACACTGAATCGCCATTATAATAAGATCATTTTTATTAAAGCTATATAAACCTGAAACTTTCTATATTAATAAAATGAGGTGTGTATTTTTCTTGGATTACATGAATTACACATTGAATTAATATTTTTAAAACATTTACTATTGATCGAATATTTATTGAAGTCAAAAATGCAATAGCATAAAGTACTAAAATGGCCGTTTTAAAAATCATGTTTAAAAATAATTTAATAACGAAATTAAATCCACCATCATGCATTTCCGTTTCTTCATAAATAAGTCCTCCATTTTAATTTTTTAATAATCTTTTAATAGTTGAAAAAAAAAAAAAAATTATTTTCTGACCCTTCGAAATTTGAAAGGAATTTGGAAGCATTTAAACTGTCGAATAGAAAATCATTTCTGATTTTAAAACTCTTAGCAAATCGTCATGTATTAAAGGTTTTAAAGTTTTGGAAACTATTTACACCTAATAATGTTATAGAGATTAAAACAACATTATTAGTTATAGTTTTATAACCAATTGGTTCAATTAACAATTTAATAACCAAATGAAACCATAATAATTAAATTTAATTTTCAAAATCCTATTTAAAAGACATAAAATTATTTATTAAAAATAGAAAAGAAAGAGAAACAAAAATGAAAGTAAAAAAACTCCCGGGAAACACAGGGTATCTACAGCTAGTTCGGTATAACATAGTATGGCAGTACCTCTGTCACAAGTAATACACTTCAAGCTATCGGGGAAACCTCTATACATGAATTTATTTTAAATGGATTGTAGAGAACAGAACTCCATCCACTCTTTCCATCAGGCAAGTTATGATCGTATAAGTGCACAATGTGCGCTGCATGACAGACACCTAGGTGGCTGTGGGTGTTATATCAGTTTTCTTTCTCTTAGACCAATTTTCCTCCCAATGATTTAGCGGCTAGTCTACCCTATTATTTCAGCCATCAGATAGGGTAGAGATGGTTCATATTCTTTCCACTCTGGTAACCATTTCATCACGGCCACTCCCATTGAACATAGTAAATACTTACCTGGCAGTCAAGGATACGTCCTTGACAATCAGTCTGACAGTGGCTTTGTTGCTCTCAGGGTAAGGTGTGGTTCTGTTCAGTTCTAGGAGGTCCACCATCCCAGGCTTTACCTTCTCTCTGAGAAGAGGTTAGTTTATTTCTAATCGCCTGAGGTGCCTCTACTGGGAAAATGCCAACAGAGCTGCTCGTGCATTTTTTATAGGCCATAGTGCACTGGCTTTTAAAAACTACGCCTGCCCTTGTGTCTTATCTACTGAAGAGGAGGTAAATAAAATATGCGTGACTATGACGTCACACAAGAATTAATAGAACCATCTTCTTCAACCAAGCAGACACTGATGAGTTGAGACAGTAAACTGAGCTCTCTCTCACATAAGCGGATGAGGTGTGTAGATAAATCTCCAGAGAGAGCATTTGGTTATTCTACAACTCGAGATCCATATTGGTCCGAATGTTTTTGATTGTGAGTTACAGAACAATAGACTGAAAATGGCCGAGTTTTTGCCGAACAGTCAATTAGTACCGACATTAAATGAAACAACTTTTTAATTTTTTCCTTGACTTAAGGTTAGGGTCAATTATTCCCCTTCCCTCCACCCATCCACTCCATGTTAAGAATGAGTATAATAATTTTTTTCAAATCATTTAGTGAATTAACTTTATTTCCACATACCACCGATTCAAAACAACCTATCCAGAAAACAGCAATTCTTTCCCCTTTGTCAGAAACATCGCTCACGGAATGTGAGGACTGAAAAACAAAATAGGGGGAAGTGAGAGTTTTTTTTTGTTTTTTTTTGTTTGAGAATGTATACTCTTATAGGCTTCATTTGAGATTCTAACCTCATCATATTTGGTGACTAGGTAAGACTCATCTAGTCATGTAAATGGGTTGGTTAAATAAAAAGACACCTTTTTTTTGTTGTTGTTGTTGGTGTGTATACCAGACACAAAAGGAATGATGACTAGTCATTCGTTGATTTCGTTTAAACCCCACTGATTTTCTAATTATAATTGAATCAAATGAAATGGCCCAAGGTTAGATAGAATATCATAAGTATGTACTCATCTCGACTATTTTGAAATCCAGCTGTTTAAAAACATGACTCATATAACCAAGTATCAGTTTACAACTTTCTTTCCTACTTATATTTGAAGCTAATAGATTACTGCATCACGTTTAAAAAGAGATTATGGCTTAATCAAGTGTTAGAGCGACCATTAAAAGGTTTGTTGATACTTTCGCAATTAAAAGATTTTATTTCAATGATGGTCTATTTACGTAAGACAGTCACACATCGGTTAATGAACGTCTCCTTTTACAAACAAAATTTTTGTTAATGCTTTTTTTTTTTTTATATTCACACCCAAACAAGGCATATTACCACTGAGACGTAAGGGGCTACTGTGAAATTTGGGGCCAGATTTATTGGGCATTCTAGGTGGGGAGTTGTGCAGAGAGATGTTTGTTCACATTACATTTGACTTTCTACATGTTGGTACAGTCGGGAACGGGGAGTAGAGAGGGAATTCCTAAGGCAAGCTGTTCGGGTAAAGAAGCTATTGGAGTAAAAAGAACTCTACAGTGAAGGGGTGGGATCTTGCTGATTGACGGGTTGGTCGGAAGTATTTATGTCGAGGAGGCACAAGTGCAGTAAGTTCATCGGAGCACATTCTATGGAAGTACTTGTAAAACAAGCACAAGGATGTAACACTGCAGCGATGGGACAGGGGCTGGAGCTTGATAGACAGTGTGGGACCTATTACATTAGAGGATATTGTTTGGACCCGGTCTAAGAGGGAGAGACCAGTGGTTGGTGCACCAGCCCAGATGTGACAACAATACTCCGTGCATGGGCAAATGGTGGCTTTATAGAGATATAGGGTACTAGCAGGTGAGAAAAGTTTTCTAGTCCGGTACAGGGAGCCCACCTTCTTTGCAGCAGACTTGACAGTATCTTCTACGTATTTGTTTCAATTCATACTACCTGTGAATGTTAGGTCGAGGAATAAACTAAATGGTTGATTGATTTATTGTTTTTACAGCATATCAACCCTATTTTATACTGATTCCATTTATTTTGGTAACATTTTAAAATTTTATTTGAGGTTCTTAATATTTTCAAATATTAAATCGATTCTATTTTATATACAATTAATTAGTAGATAAATTTCTTTCATTGTGTATATTTTGTAAATCAACCGACTGTAATCTATAAATTCTATTTGATTCATAGAGAGTTTCATTTAGTTTATTGGGCTTATACATATTAAATTTTTGGGTATAAGCCCATCGTCTTCAAAATAGACACTATAAGTTCCACCTTAATGTCATTTGTAATGGACAAAGCTACCCCAATCCAAAACCCCTTCGATAAAGAATCTGCTGTACATAAAAGCCGTGAACAAAAAAGTGGGTTGCTGACCTGGGGTTTACAAATGATTCATCTGTTCGACAATGAAAACTCTGAATGTTTCTAGCATCCAGGCCATTTGGTTGAGAGAGAGATTTAGTGACAATAAGTGATTTTGTTTGAGGCAGTGTTGCTGGGAGATGTGCAGCTTTTGGTTATTAACTAACTGATATAACTTGGTCAGAAGTCATAATAACAAAATAACCAGAGTGTAAGGTCTTTAAAAGAGGATAGTTTATTGCAATGTATATATCTTGTACAAAACGATAGCACTACCAGTAATCCAATAGGATTAACATAATACAGTCGAATACCTTCGAATACACATACTATTGTTCGTAGTATATATATTCTACAGACTAGTTCACTTATTAGTGACTGAGAGGAGTCTGGTATCCCATCACAACCCCCCCCCCCCCCCCTCCATCCGAAGCTTAAAATCTCCCTTGAAATTTCTGCTTCTAATATTTTCTTTCACGTGTGCTCTTTCTTTTATTCCGAATTAATAGAATTGGGTCCTTTCCAGTTTGGGACGAAAACAAATTTTGTTCCGCTTGTAAGGCTGGTCCAGTATATGTATACATAAGTTTGTGTACAATATTGGGTAGCGGCATGTCAAAAGCATCACATAGAATCACCATTGGGACTTCTTCCTCGCTTTTTTTCATTATTTTCAGCATATCGTAGTCTAATTTGGTTAATGTGTCTTTTACACACAATTTTTTTACTTTTTATGGTGTAGATTACTTTGCCAATCATTTTCTGAATTATACCATCCGTCCAATAACTTTTTCCACCTTGGAAATTTTTGAAATATACTTTATCTCCTGGGGAGTATCTTATTATGTTTACATTATCTTCCTTTTTAGCAACTTTTTTCTTCAGATAGGGTATAAATCTATCGAAAATCGATCGTATTTTCCTTGCGAACATAAGTTCCGCAGGGGACAACTTTGAGTTGTTGTTTCCATTAGAAGTCACCCTATAAATTGCTAAAAATTTCTGGATACTTTTTTCTTCCATGTCCATATATTTATTTTTTGCTTTAACGTGTCAACAAATGTTTTGGCTTGACCATTCGATCTAGGATGATATACTGGTGTCGTAATGTGTTCAATGTCCTTAAATTCCTTTCCTGTGAACGCTGTACCATTGTTGCTGACCAGTGTCCGGGGGACCCCGAAATGACTGAAAATTTCATCTAATGCACTGATGGTGTTCCTAGATGTAGGATGCTTGCACTTGAATACCTCAGGTCATTTTGAGAAAGAGTCCACCAAGATCAAATAATAATATCCATTAATCGGTCCAGCATAGTCTATATGTAGACGTGCCCACAGCAAATCCGTTTTTGGCCAAGGATTGGTTTTGACCGGAGCCAATTGACCTCGGCATAGTTTTACAAAACTTTTTATTTTCTTGTCCATTCCTGGCCAGTATACGTAGCATCGCATGAGTGATTTCATCCGGGACATGCCAGGATGACCGGTATGAAATTCTTTCAGCATAACTTTACGTAGAGATTGAGGTATTAAAATTCTATCTGGGTTCCCTTTTTCTTTCTTGCATTCAATCTCGTCTGGTTCTTTATTTTTGATATAAAATCATCTTTTTCGGCTTCCTTTTTTATTTGTTCCAATGTTATAGGTAATTCTCTGATGGTGTTTAACAACAAACCTGAGATTTCTTTTAGTGCTGCTATAACCGTCTCTTCTAAAATTTCTTCATTTTTGGGGATTGATCTTGACAGTCCATCGGCATGCTCATGTTTTTCGGATGCAATGTATTCCATCCTAAAATGATAGTTCAGTAGGGTTACACCCCATCACTGTAAACGGTTAGCAGTGTGGGTAAAAATGCCTTTTTTTTTATCCAAATATAGTTACTAACGGTTTATGGTCTGTTTAGAATATAAATGATCTACCATGTAAAAAGCGATGGTATTTTTTAACTCCGAACACAATCGATAATGCCTCTTTCTCGATCTGACTATAATTTTTCTCAGTCGGTAGAAGAGTCTTCGAAGCGTGCATGATCGTTTTAGTAGTACCATCTTCATATTTGTGTAGCAGTGCAGCACCCACTCCGTATTCACTAGCATCAGTCGCAAGGATGATTTCTTTCACAGGATTATAATGTACTAAGGCTAGATCTGAGAGTAGACTTTTTAAAATTTTCTGGAAAGCCGTCTCGCAATCTTTTGACTGTATCCGTTTTTTGTCTTTCCTTAATAATTCGTTAAGGGGGCTCTTAAATCGTACATATTTGGAATGTAGATCGCATAATATTCGGCCAACCCAGGAAATGATTGTAGTTTTGCAACTGTGTTGGGTGCAGGCTTATTTTTAATTGCATCGGTCCTCTGTGGGTCCAATTTCCTGCCTTCTATCACTTGTCCGAGGTATTTAATTCTTTCCATGAAGAATTGACACTTCTCGGAACTTAATATGAAACCAAATTCTTCTAGTCATTTGAACATAGCTCTGATGTGTTTTTTGTGTTCGTGAACGTTCTTACTTTTGACTAGAATATCATCTAAATAGGCGATAGCAAAATCAAGACCCGCCAGCTAGTGTCCATAATCTGCTGGAACAAAGCTGGGGTGACCTTTAAACTGAAAAGAAGCCTATTTCGTTTGAAAATTCCCTCATGTGTATTTATGCACTAATATTTTGAGCATTCTTTGTTCACTTTAACCTGCAAGTATGCGTCAGATAGATCGATTTTTGAAAAAATCTTTCTCCATTTAACTTTGAGAAAATGTCTTCTTGCAAAGGAAGTAGATAATTATGATCCTTCAGGCAATCGTTAAACACCGTTAAAAAATCGGCACACCCTCTTATTTTTAAATTTTTCTTTTTGATGTAAATGGTGGGCGACGCCCAGTCTACATGGTCTACTTTAGATATAGCTACCATTTTTTTCTAATCTTTCCAATTCCTTGTTAATTGTGTCCAAGGAGGAAAAAGGGACGTCTCTCTTTGGTTAAAAAATTGGAGTGACATTTTCCTTAAGTTCAAACTTGACTTCTGTCTTTGTACATAAACCCAAACCCTCAAAGAAAACTCTGGGATATTCTTCTTTCAGTTCATTCATGAATATTTCATTTTTAATATATTTTTACTTTTCTGCACTGTTTATTTCATTGCAAAAAGAGTTCATTTTAAGTTCAAATAAATTGAACAGTACTATCCAGTCTATTCCGAAAAGACATGAATTAAATCCTCGAATCATATATACTTTTGTTTTTGCAGTTTTGCCGCAGAAAGAAATATCGCACTTTAATTCTCCTTTAAAGTTTAATTTTTTTCCTGAAACCCCACTGGCAATTTTCTTGGTTTCAGATAATTTGTGTGTTTCCAATTTTTCTCTATGTTTGTTTGTCAATAATACTCATGTCTGAGCCAGTATCCAGTAAAAAAGTGATTGTACGACCATTTATACGTACATCTATGTATTTTCGATTTTCACTCTTCTGGATTTCTTCTTTTGATAACACAACGTTTACTTTTTCAAAATCCCTTTTCTTATTCTTGCGGCAAACAGATCATTTATGACCCTTAATTCTGCAAGATTCACAAAATTTGTTCTTATACCAACATACGTCTTTAATATGCTTATTATTTCCGCATGTCTCACATTTTCCTGTCTTTTTGAATTTAGGAGTGTTTTTGTTTTTATGCGTTGTACTTTGGCAACACTTTTTTCCTCAATTTGGGTACTATCTATTTTAACATTAATGAGATGCTGATATTCTTCTGTCATTCTTTATAACGTGATTTTCGTGACTTGCTCCACCATTAAGATTCTAGACCTTATTTCTTTGTACTTAGGGCTGTTAGTCCTTGAACAAAGATTAGGCATTTGAATAAATCTTTAGGATTTCATCTATCTTGAATTGCTCAATTGAAAGAGTTTACTGTTCCTGCGTATGCCAAAAAAACCTCGTTATCCGTTTTCACGATGTTTAGACATTTGTATTGCATGTGGAATAGACTATTTCTTTCGTCGAATATCTTCGACAGTATATTTATAGTTTCATTGGATGAAACTTCCTCAGGTTTTCTAGGCAATATCAAGTTCGTGTATTTGGTATTCTCCTCTATTCCCAGTTTCTGTAATAACAGGGTTACCCATTCTTCATCCGACCAATCTATCCACCTTTTAGTAAATATCGTTTCAAATCGTCTGAAATATGCTGGAAATGTAATGCCAGAATCAGATTCGTATATAAATTCTGATAAAGAATTTGCAATTCCTTCGACAGAAAAGAAACTTTTTTCTTTCACTGTTTCAGAATTTTTTCGAAACTTTTCTGTCGTTGCAGTATTTGTTTCTCCAACTCTTGATGTTGTCGTCGTTGTTGCTGCATGCTCGTACACATCATTTTAGTCATTTCGACTAATTGTTCCAAATACTCAACACTCGACATAAACAAAAATGATTTTTGTTTTTAGAAAAAGTAATAGCAGTGAGTGTACTATTATTAGTTACTAAAAAGTATTCTATTGAACTTTTATCTTGTATAGTTTGTAATGTTAATGGTCTGAGTTCAAATTTGAGTCACGGTCCATCATGCATTTTTTTTTTTAAAATCAAACAATGAAAGTATTCTTACTTTTTTAAAAGGTTTTCCCTGTTGACACGCCTTTTTTTTAGATGTCTTTTAGTTGTACTGAAAAAACAAAAACAAATCCACAGTAATCCTTGTTCGTTAGCACACAGGTACGTCCGATAATAAAAACTGTTTGTTGGATGCTTTTTTTTTTTTTTGTACCTTGTAGAGGTAAATCCTTCTTTGTAATGTGAATTCGATTAGCAAACGACGTCACATCAACGTCAGTCAGATTATTTCTTTCACAACATGACTTGCATGTATTTACTGTATAAAAACAAAGCATGCGCATGACTGAATATATTTCAAATTTGGTTTCGTTTTGAATCCTTGTTTGCCAGTTCATATAGTTGACTTTACCATATCTTTTATGGGTTCGTTTTCGAAATTTTCGCCGCCAGCTGATATAACTTGGGCAGAAGTCATAATAACAAAATAACCAGAGTGTAAAGTCTTAAAAAAGAGGATGGTTGATTACAACCTATATATCTTATACAAAACAATAGCACTACCGGTAATCCAATAGGATTAACATAATACAGTCGAATACACATACTACTGTTCGTAGTATATTTATTCTATAGACTAGTTCACTTATTAGTGACTGAGGGGAGTCCGGTATCCCATCACAACACTATAGAAAAAAAGAAAAAAGACAAAGTCCATTTCTGATATTTATATCAACTTTATTGTCCATCTCTATTAGCATGTAATAGTAGGAGAAAAGTGTGAGTAATAGAAAATACAAGTCCAGAAGTCTGGAAGAGGAAAAAGGATAAGTGTCATGTTTGTAGGGAACAAAGAAGAGTTAGAAGAATTTTTTCAGAGAAAATCTGTACATAAATAGTTGTAGTTTAAAGGCAGGCCGAGTGCATGTGTTTGTAAGAATGTGTGTGTGTTGCAATGGTATAAGTCCACATGCGTGCGGCTCAGTCCATGTGCGGAAAGGTCACCATGTTGGATATTGAAACCTTCTTGTTGATGCCAGAGCCCATGGCTCGGTGAGTTTTGGTTTGCATCCCAAGAGAGAAGTTGGGTGATTGAACAGCGCGACGTGGGTGAGTCAGACAGCTGTGCCTTTTTGCAGTTAAAAGAGGGAGAATAGTGGCAAGCACTCCCTTTCATCACCTCCAGAATCAGTGCCAAGCTTAAGTCAAGCAGATATTTCAAACATCATTAATGGCAGCTTTTGCTGCTGCTATTGTTGCCGTGTGTAGTACTACTGCTACAAATCTACAAATCGGAATACCTCACTAACTAAATGGTAACAGTGTCAATCACATTGCAAGATCAACTAAGTTACCTCCCCTTCAGCATCCAAATTCCCAGTTTTACAACCCTTTATTTACAAATTCAACAAATTAATAACAAATCAAAGATAAAATTCCTTAACTTCAATGGATATTTATATTTACAAATTGGCAGTGTCTATGCGCATCATCATTTTAATTAATAAAAATAAAGTCGATAATAAATTTTGATTTACATTAATCAACAAAATAGGATTATTGATCTCTATATTAATAAAACTATCAGACACCATCTTGTGTGTCTGTGTGTGTTTCTCGCCTATATGTAACTTTGATAAATACACATTAAGTTGGAACTAAAGAAATAAAAATATCCCCGTTTAAATGCTGTTATAATAACAGAAACAAATTCAGTATACTGCAATTGCTGATACTTTTTCTAATAGTAAATGACACTTACATATATATGAGGGTAAAATGCACGATATATCATATAAATGAAATGCTGTGAAAGACAAGATGTGTGAAAAAAGACAAACGGAAAAAACATTTTAAATACAGGAAAAAATCATCAAAGAAACGAGAGATTTTACCGGTTTCATTCAGATCAACGAACATCTTCAGAAAAAAGTGAAGATTTTAAATTTATTCGATAACGGTAAAAATATAGGAAAAAGAAGAACGCACAGAGAGACGTCATTGGTACGTGTTTAACTATTTGAAAAAAAAACGAATAATAAAATGCACACGCGGAGAGACGTTAAAAATAAATAAATAAATAAATGGGGGGGGGGGGATATGGATGAAGTGTAGTAAAAATGAAACAGTTTTTTTAACCAGGATCGCAGTAGCGCAATATATTGCAGTGTTTCAGTGCGGTTTTTGCTAGATGTTTGCTTAAGGAATAGGATCCAAATCTGAGGTTTATCTTAGATGGAGATGAGAGAAGTATTATAGCACTTTCGATGCATTTGCGATGTGGGAGAGAGTATTTGGTCTTGGGGAAGGTGCAGTTTTTTAAATCAAAATTGTGGGTAAAAGTGTTTCTGTGTATAACTAGTGCGTTAGTGAGATTGTTGTGTTTGAGGTCCTGCTTGTATTCATAAATGCAGGATTTGATATTACATGTAAATGCACATATGTATATATATATATATATATGTATATATATCATATCATATATAAAGCTCTATTTTGATATTGAGCACTCTTTATAAACCCGGTTGAAATTCTTTGGATTACCACTCTGTGGATGTTTTTACCTGGATTATTACCATTATTATATATATATATATATCTCTATATATATATATATACATATATATGCTAGCAGACCCATGCCTTAACGTTTCCTGGAAAAGTAGAGTAAGGCAAGAATTCCTGAACATCGAATTATTTTCTGTTTATGGTTATCCAGCATGAATGCAGACCCCACGATATTGATGTAAAACAACCGGAAAAGAAAAAAAAACTTTAAGTATGAAATTTGCAAATCACATAACCTTGTTGTGTAATGAATTATTAGCAAATAATCATTTGGGAATGATTCTTCGTAACTTATGTATACGAAAGTCCAATATAAATTTAAGTACAACTTACTTAAATTCATAAATTACTGAAGATCAGTTAATCAACATTTGATTTAATTATGCTGTTTTACCTATATTTGTTAACCGCACAAAATACGTGTTAAAATATTCCTTATTTTGTGATATAGTTATGTTGTTTTAAAAAAAAAAAAAAAAAAGAAAGTAAAAACTAGTGATCCTTATATTGATTCCTGGCTTTTCAGGCTAGGATCAAAATGAAGTATCTGTTTGTTCTTACTCAGAGGAGGAGGCAATTTATATTTTTGTTCTCAATTCATTTCCTGGGAGGTAGATTTTCACCCACATCAAAAACTGATCTTGTGTCTAACTTTGCTCTACTTGTGTGGAAGCAAGTATTTGGTTGGCCAAAAAGTTTGTTCGTTTTTTTTAATGTCATCTTTCCGGCCTACTAAAGATCGTTTTATATTCCTATTCTTCAAATCCTGTATTTAGTGTAGTGAATATGTTGACGTCAGTGTGTAATAAGCCTCCGAGCAGAGAAGTGCTTACATTTTTGCTTGTATTTCAGGACTTGAAATGGAAGATCTAGCAGAGCACTACCGACATCTGATGCTTTTTTTACTAGAAAAAAGGAAAAAAAAGCTACAGAAACTTGCATAAAGATATGCTATGTGTATGGAGAGTGCTAAAAATGGTTTGCTCGATTCCAAAAAAGAAAATTTTTGCATTTAGAGATGCTGCTGGCTCTGGCCGGCCAAATATGATCGACGGTGACCAAGTGAAAGCCATAGTTGAACAAGATTGCCGTTTGACAACCAGACAAATCGCAGACATTCTCAACATTTCCAAATTGAGCATGGAAAATAAATTGCATAAACTCTGTTATGTTTTTAAACTTGATGTTTGGGTTCCACCATAAACTGACAGAAGCAAAAAAACGAACAAACTTTTTGGCCAACCTAATAATTAGGAACCTGTTTAAGATTGACCGGTGTAATCTGAAAATGCATTTCAATATCTCTTACGTAGAGTAGAAAGTGGACCTTGGGTTTACTTTCGGCGGCCTTGTAACTCTTGCTTTCTTTATTTTGTCCTTTAGTTCTCATATTCCGTGAGCAATGTTTCTGACAAAGGGGAATAATTGCTGTTTTCTGGGTCAGAATCTATCCATATAACACTTAGTGTTGGCTAGTTTTTGACCTTGAAGTAGTATTTTTTTTTTTTTTAGCTCCTTACATCAAATAGATTCATGTCTTTGTCTTGAGCGATTTCCATTAAAAAAAATATTGTAGCTTTTACTGGTGATATATCTTGGTACACAAAACGGAATCTTTTGTATTTATTGTCTGTGATTAGAAACAAGTAAAACAAACAAAAAAAATAAATACTACTCAAAGATTTTACAAACAAAAATTGCCCAGAATAGGGCTCCTAACATTTTTTTTCTTAGAGAGATACATGTAAATTTTTTTATTTATTTCTTAGCGTGTAAAAACTTCATATTGTTCAATGAAAGTGATTCTTATTCTGTTGATTCCCGGCCTTTTGTGTTGGGATCAAAGTGTAGTATCTTTTCCGTTTCAAGCTAGATGAAAGTGTAGTATATTTTCCGAGAAAGTGGCAATTTGTTTTTTATAATGAATTATGATTTCTTAGAAAACAAGTCGGATATTTTAATGAATTGCTTTGTAAAATAAAACTCCTATTTAGAAACAAACCATAATTTATTTATAAAATAATTTACTTATTAAATTATCTCCACGAGGATGATTTTAGGCTTCTTAGAAAACAAGTCAGCCATTAATTAATTACTTCTATTTTTCTTGCTTTAAATTATTTTGCTATTCCTCATGTATTAAAACAACATTAACTTAGCTCCCGGGCTACGCTGGGTAGGGACAGATAGTAGTAAATAAAAAATAATAATTCAATGTTATCAAAGTTACGTTGACATGAGAAATACAAACACAGACATACGTGAAGTGGTCACACAATTTTATTAATATAGAGATAATAAAAACAAAAATGTCTGACATTTTGTTTACCAGCTCCAGGATAAATTCAAATGTGATTTTTTTTTAACCTTTAAAATGTCAATTTAAATTTAATTTTTGGCAAAAATTAAAGTGTGTGTGTGTGTGGGGGGGGGGGAGGATACAGAGTGATATAGAAAAAGAAAACAATAGTTTTAGTTTAAAAACAAATATGTGTTTTTTCTAAAAATGTTCGTAATTGAGGTGTTTTGTAGAAGAGGCTTGTTACTAATGAAAATGTGAGTTTTGCAAAAAAAACACCCGCCAGTCAATGCTATTGTACGAACCTAATTTTGTGACCTAATTTTGTGAAGCTTATCTAGACATGCATCAGGTTGAGGTCAGACTTAGTCTGTACAAAATCCAGAATAAACGCCACTATGGAATGCATCGAAGAATGGTGAACAGTTATCTGTGTGTGTTTATGTGGAGGCAGAAATATAAGTGGAGACGATCTTTTCTGCAAATACTCGATGACGTGAATTGATTCCATCGTCTTCAGTAATACAAGTTTTTGGGAAGTCTCAGCTTAGGTACATAGATAAGTCTTCACCACTAAGCGAAACTACGAAAATAGATGTACATATCTGAGAAATTAAACTTCCTGTCACCGAACCGGAGTTGGTAGAAGACGTTATCAAACAAAAATAGGCTAAAAGAACAGATGGTCAATGATATGGGATTTACTTATCTCTCCACAAGGGCAAGATCATTTTTATTTTGAGGGGGGCTCAGCATCTTAGCTCTTGGGATCATATAAATAAAAATTATTATAATCTTCTCAGCATTCCCTGACAAGTGAGGGTGCCTCAGGCGACAGGCAATGAACTTGCCCTCTCACTTTTTTCTCCAATAGAGGTGGTACTGCTTGGGAGGAAGACCGTCTGGAACTGGGTCTAAGTTTTTAAAATTGGTAAAACACCAGAAGTCCTCATTTACTTGCCTCTCCACGAAGGCAGGGTTAGACACAAGGTCGGTTTTTAATGTGGGGGAAAATCCAGCTCCCCAAAATGGGATACCTTGGATTGAGAAAAAAAAATACTACACTTTTCTCCTAGCCATAAGGTTAAGATTACGAAAAAAACAAAACAAATACCAATAGCAATAGTTAAAGAGAGAAAGTTTTTTTTGTTTTTTAAATAGAGCACTAATTCACAGGGGAGACCCATCCACTAAAAGCATCGGTTTATAATTGGTTAACTAAAGGTTGTGATTTCAATCCCTGTGTTGAGCAGTACATTTTAATTTCTCTTCAACCACAGTTGATAGCTTTCAATATATTATGGACTCTTAAAAAGGAAAGTGAAAAAGTCTGATTAAAATATTCATTGAACATATTGTTGGAAAAGGGGGGAGGCTTCTAACAATTTTATTTAATTCTTTAGAAAAAAAACAGTTTTTTATTTTTACTTTTGTGTCACTGCTTATCAAAGCCCAAAGGCCACTCGAGGATACGGGTAAATGAGATTGTCAATTGGTGATGAACAGCATCATCATCATCGTGGCCGTCACTCAGATCGAGTATACGCGTTTCCAGGGGGTTCATTTGTGGGTTCTCATATGAGAAAACCGTCCAATTCGAGATCCACACATCCTATCACAAATCGGGCATTCATTATCGTTTGACAATTGATTTTCGTGGCACACTATTCTTGCTGCTTTCAGTTCTTCAATGTGATGACGCTGTTCACTTTCAAATCTTTCCACACCACTCCATTCCATTCCTTCACTTCATTCTCCCGAATGCACTCGCTTCCCATGTTGTCTGATCAATTCCACACCTCTTCATATCCTCCTTCAAACAATCCTTTTACCGCTCTTCTGTCTTCCAACCCTCCTAGCTTCTACTTCAGTGCGGAATTAGGACTGGTCGCTCATTCTTACGTGACCAGCCCATCTCAAACGATTTTTAACAATTAAAGCCTCTATACTAGAGCAACCAGACTCTTCCAGGACACTGATGTTGGTTCGACAATCTTGCTAGTTAATTTAAAAAAAATTTTGTAAAAGTCTTTGCTGTAGTTTTTCGAATGCTATAAGATGTCGACGATATGTCATCCAGATCTCCGATGCATACAAGTGCTGGAAGGATAATGACTGTACACTAATATTTTGGTATCTAGGTGGCTATCCAAATACACGAAGCAGTCCACGTTTTCTAGCAATTCGCCACCTAGTTAAATATTAGGACGGTTTCTGTTGTTATCTTGAGGTGAAGGCTGGAATAACATCTCAGTTTTTTTAATGTTGATTTTTAGTCTTAGTTTAGAGTATGCATCAGCAAAGGCATTAATCGAGGTTTGTAAGTCCTCTTCAGTCAGGGCACAAACTACATTATCATCTGCATATTGAAATTCAATAAGAGAATCAACATTTGTTCTAGTTCTGACCTTCACACGTCTCCCGTTGTAAACTCCACTATTTATTTATTTATTTTTTTAACATAATTCACCCGAAAACAAGGCAGGCCGCCACTGTAAACATAAGGGGCTACTGAGAGTTAGGGTGTAGGTTTAGTGTGTCATCCTAAGTTGGGAGCTGTTTAGCGAGATGTCTGTTTACATTAGTTTTAAACCTCTGCATGTCAGTACAGTCGGGGAAACAGGGAGCAGGGAGGGAGTTCCGGATACCGGCAGCACAAGGAAAGAAGCTATTGGAGTAGAAGGCTCTCCGTTATCTGGGGACCTCCACAGTGAATGGATGGGATTTAGCTGATTGTCGAGTTGGTCTAGTGTATTTACGTCGAGGGGGCACCAGAGCAGCCAGTTCATCAGAGCACAATTCATTGAAGTATTTGTAAAACAAGCACAAGGATGCAACATTGTGGCAATGGGAGAGGGGCTGGAGCTTGGTGGATAGTGAGGGACCTATTAAGTTGGCTACTCTTTTTTGGATCTTGTCTAAGAGGGAGAGACTAGTGGATGATGCACCAGCCTAGATGTGGCAACAATACTTCATGCATGGATGGATGGTGGTTTTGTAGAGATATAGGATAATGTCAGGTATGAGGAGTTTACTAGCACGGTAGAGGAAGCCCACCTTCTTTGTGGCAACCTTGGCAATGTCTTCAATGTATTTGTTCCAATTCATGTTGCCTGTGAAGGTTAGGCCGAGGAGTTTCTCAGGTAGGGTGTTATTTGCCATGACAATCGGTTGTTGAAAAGGTTTTTTGTAGTTATTGAAGGAAAGGAGCTTTGTCTTTGTGGCATTAAAAGTTGCCAACCATTTATGACCCTAATCCACTACAGACTGGAGGTAATTTTCTAAGGATTCAGCCATCGCCTCAGACATGATCGCGTTCATTTTGCTCACATGACGAGAGTAAAGCGTGGTATCGTCAGCAAATATACCTATCTCAGGCTCAATGTCATCAGGGAGGTCGTTTATGAAAATCCGGAAGAATAAAGGTCCAAGGATAGATCCCTGGGGTACACCAGCATTTATGTCATGTTGCTTAGATGAACGGCCATCGAGGACAACCTGGATCTTTCTTTTGGTTAGGAAGGATCTAATTATGTTAAATATTTGCCCAGTAATATCATATGAGTGTATTTTTAGAATTCTTTATGCCATACCTTGTACAAGGCCTTGGATATATCAAGCGCTACTGCCCTAGCTTCACCTGCCTTGTCGAGTGTATGATATATGCGTTCACAGATGACCGTTAGTATATTCGCAGTAGATCGTACTTGTCTAAATCCATACTGGCAGTCAGAAAGAAGTTTAGCATTTGTAGTTTATAGATATACC
Organism: Sepiola atlantica; assembly: GCA_963556195.1. Classification (NCBI taxonomy): domain Eukaryota; kingdom Metazoa; phylum Mollusca; class Cephalopoda; order Sepiida; family Sepiolidae; genus Sepiola; species Sepiola atlantica. Next base: position 176,642,012 of record OY744516.1, read on the forward strand.
AGGTGGAAGTTGACCATCCATTAGGTGCAATACAGTTGCAATAAAGACTGAAAACAAGGTTGATGCAGCTATACATCCCTGTTTGACCCCAGATTTTACTTTGAATGGATCTTTAGAGTTTCCATTTGTGATTACTGTTGCAGTCATATCGTTGTGATGAAGTTTCATTATTTTGATGAACTTCTCTGGACAACCAGCTTTTGATAAGATTTTCCAGAGAAGTTCACGGCTTACACTATCAAAGACTTTTGTTAGAGCGATGAAAGCTATATAGAGAAGTTGCTGTTGCTCTCGGCATTTTTCCTGAAGCTGCCTTAGACTGAATATCATGTTGTTGGTGCCACGAGCTGGTCGAAAGCCACATTGTGACTCTGGTAAAACAGACTCAGCGAAATTTTGGCTCCTATCTTAAAAGAGACTAACTCTCTTTTAAGATAGGAGCCAAAATTTTTCCAGCTATTGATAGTAGTGTAATACCTCTATAATTTCCACAGTCAGTTCTTTCTCCCTTTTTCTTGTAAATGGTTGTAATTAGACCATCTCTTAAATCAGTTGGTATTTCCTCCTGTACTCATCTTTTGACAATAAGTTGATGCAGTTGTAAATACAGGAGTGGTCCACCCGACTTATAGATTTTGCCAGGGATGTTGTCCATACCGGCAGCCTTATTATTTTTCAAAGCAAGGACGGCAGTCTTGACCTCTTCATGAGAAGGAATTCTGCTCAGTGAATCGTCCACAGGTCATTGCGGGATTTGATGTATTGTATTGTCGTCGACGACTGGATGTCAGTTTAACAGATCTTAAAAGTGTTCTTTCCACCGGGCTAAGATTTCTCCACTACTTTTGAGAAACGATTGGGGAAATGGTCAGAATTTGAATATTTAAGTGAACGGCTCAAAAAGAATTTAACATTGGATTTAAAAACGATCATGTTGTAGTCAGCTGGGAAGCAGCCCTGTGGTATTGTGTTCCACAGAATGGAAGTTCTTAGAAAAAAACTTTTTTCATGGAAATTCTGTTTGGATACTGTACCCCTAATCCTACGGGACAGTGGACAGGACCTACAGCCTTTAACTTAAACTTTGACGGACGAATGGACCAAGGGCTACAAGTCTTTAAAGAACAGGAACTGCAACAAACACTGGTTATCGCAACTGGGGGGGGGGCCTTACAGCAAATACCAATGAGAACTGAGTGACAGGCTAATCACCAAACTAACTGACCGGATAGGCGAGGAAATTATATTAAGCCCAAAATATCATTGGTTGGTCCATAAAATGAATCATTTGCATAACCGGATGCAGCTAACTCTGTTGTCCCGAATGTCTGTCTAAAACTGCTTGTTTGAGATAGCCACTGTCCCATTTCCACCGCAGATACAGCACGCAAGTCGGTGGTGTTTTGACTGACGTGGGCGGCTGTTATAACCATGGGGCAATGAGAAATTTTTCATATCCACTCCCCTACACTTACATAACAAACTGAATTACTCTCTAAAGATTAAACATTATTGTTTTTTCAATTTTGTATTTTTATAATCCGGAAATTTTGTGTTTAATTCATATGATAATCCTAACATTAAAAAAAAAATTAAATGACAAAATAATTGTTAGCTTAAAGAGGATCATTTTTTTATGTTAAACTTACATATCAAACTGCTCTCCTCCTCACTGCTAGCAATTAAACAAGATTTTGAAACAAACATTTTATAAGCTTAATCGATAGTAATCTGAAGATAAATAAAAAAAATAAAAAAATAGATAACAATTTTTTTTTTATTAATTTAAAAATATTTTCAAGCAAGGAGGAGGAGGAGGAGGCGACGGAAATGTGTCATATATGTCTGCCGAATGTTTTTATTTCAAATAATCTTTGTTAAACAAGACAGAAGATTATTTGTTCTTATTTCAAGTTGCTTGACCACTTACAACAACAATGTGGATTGTTGCAGTGCATCCTTTGTACCTGAAGCGAGTCTAGCCGAACAAATGAATACTCTTAACTACAAATGCTGCTGCCTTATTTTGTATTAGATAGTTTTTACCGGTTTTCTTTTGTTATTTTTGAATAGGATTTTGAAAGTTAGTCATAAAATTAAAGTTGGTCATCTATATAATAATACACTAAGACATTTCATATTCCACTGATGAAAGTGTTCAAAGTTTTCCGATTTTAGCATATGGGAGATATAATCGAATGCTTCAAACTGAAAGAGAAAAAAGCTGAAGAAAGCAGAAGACTTGAAGATCAAAGAGACCTCACCAAAGTCAACTCAAATAACAATTCACCAACTTGAACAAAAGATCAAAAAGAAAATGAAGCAACAAAGAGGAAAACTATCTGAAGTATACAAGCTGAAGAAGTTAAAAAAAAGAAAAGCAAAAAAGTCAAGCTGTGTAGTGTGAACTGAAGTTACATCTTTACAAAAAATGTAATTTAATAAACGATGCTTGTGAACCGTAGTGCCGAAAATTAAAAAATAAATTGTAATCTTTCATTTTGAAGTTATCTTAAAATGGATTTTAACGCTCTGAACTTGCAAGATATTTTATATTTAACCAAAGATAATGATAAACTTAAACTAATAGACTTCTTGCAATCGCACAGATTAATTTTTGAACAAATTGCTGAATTTTACCCAGTGTAAAACTGTCATTTATTTCAAAAACTTTATTTCCCTTGTTTCATGTTTTTCCCCCTTCCATTTACGTATTTTTCTATTTTTTCCTTCTTCGTTGATAATTAATTTATTTTAATAAATCATTTTATTTTTCATTGGTACCGAATACCATAATGTGTTGTGATTGTTTTTTTTCTAAAGTATCCTTTTACGTATACATTGTTTTAACTTTAAAAAAAAAAAATTTTTACTATTGTAATTAATCTAAGATAACTCTAGTTTTGAACCACGCTTTATCTCCCCCTTATTTGACTCTTCAAAATTAAACATAAAAATTTTTCTTTCGCTCTTACGGTTCACAAGCACCTAATAAATAGGTAAAAAAAAAAAAATTATTTTGAATCTTTTTGAAGTTATTTTATAGTTTCAACATGAATCATCATATTACAAATGATTTTAATTTTTACTTAGTTATATATGTACTGATTTCCAAAAAAATAGTTGTGTTATTAAAAAAACGTTTTTCCAATTGAAATTTATGTAAAATTTGAAGTTTGGATATTACCAGAAGCCTACTATTTTATGTTAAATTTTTGTGGGGTGGGGTCGTGATGGGGGGCAGGCCTCCGGACCTTCCTAGTAAAGTTTCACATAATCATCACTTTAATATCAATGCAAAATATTTTCAGTTTTTTTTTAATTGTCACTTTCATCTATGCATATTTGTACGTACGTTATCACCTTTCACATGCATTTAAAAAATGAGATCATCCTATCAGCAAAGATGGTTATTGGTGATTAATCTAATGTTGCTAAAATACAAGAAATTCCGACTTTACCCATTTTAAAATGAATTGTTCCAAAATCAAATAATGGTATCCTGTCGACTAAAACGGTACAATTTTAAATAAATACACTTCAGAAAGTGACATTCGTTTTATTGATTTAAAGAATATTTAGCTGAGAATTATTATGGTAAGAAGACAATATTTGTTTTAAAAAGAATTAAATTGCTTCAAGTTTCAATAAATAAAACAAACATATTCATTTTATCATTTAAAGAATACTTAGCTGACAATGACAATTTTTTCGAAAGAAGAAAGTCATTTTTGACACATTTATTATTTCAAAATGAATATTATTAACAGTAAATTATACAGATTGATGTAGAAAGGACTGTGGAATTTCCACAGGGACACACTAGTGTATATATTAATACTATTGTCAGCTCCTAACCTAAATGCTATAAACTAGTTCTAATAAAAAGGTCTAACCAATACATTCTACTGTGCTTTTGTTTCTTTCATGAATCAAACCTCTGATCTTAATAGCTTTCAACTCATTTTCTGCCCGACAACTGTAGCACGATTGGCTATTGATGTGTTAAAATAGTGTTAAAAACAGAATTTTTCATTAGAAGTTAAAGATTAGAATTAGAGAAACGTGTCCAGGAAGTTGCATCACACAGGAAGTCTCCAGTAACACATAGTGGATAAGCTAATAAAATCTTTCTCTTGTTTCTGAACCATGAAAGAGAGTGTTTGTGATAGCTGTTCTTTGCCCTAAAAGGGATGGGTTAAGTTATCTCCTTTGTATGAGATATAAGAGTTCTATTCCTTTGTGACAAGTTTCAAGGGTGATCTTCTTGTTGTTTTTGGTTATTGGCTGGAAAAACAAAGATGGCGGTCTGGACAAATGCCTGTGTGTCCATGACTGGATTTGTATAATGAGTAAACTAACACATGTATGTATACTGTAAAAGAAAACGAAAAACCCAGAAAGAATTGTTAAACCCCAAATAATTGTGTGCTGTCTTTATTAATAACTTTTACAACTGCTTCTATCTATATAATAATATGCTAAGGCATATCATGTTCGTACGTAAGTTATCACCTTTCACACACATTTAAACAAAATGAGATCGTATGATCAGCAAATATGGTGATTGGTGATTAATCTGATGTCACTAAGGTAAACAATTCCAACATAACCCATTTTAAAATGAATTGTTCCCAAATCAAATTATGTCGTCTTGTGATTAAAGCAGTACGATTTTAAATATATTTCAAAAAGTGACATTAATTTTATTGATTTGAAGAATATTTAACTGGCACTTATCAAAAAGAAAACGGTTGCAAAGAAACTTCTGCTGCTATATCTCAACTACGATGACCACCATTGCCACTACTGCTGAGAAACTCCACTATCCATTGAGCCAACTACCAACAAGATGATGATCGACCGTCTGGTAGGTTTAAAAGAATTGCCCACGGAACGTTAATAATGCATCTAGTAATACCTGGTGTGGTATTTGACCTGGACAGGCTGAGCCAGCTTTCACCAAAAGAATTAAGTTTCAAGGGAATATCAAATTCACATACAGTCCCCAGCCGCATGTATATCCCGGTCAGGGGAGATGACATACAGCGCTTAGTATTCCCAAATGGTCATCCATCTGGTACTGATCAAGCTCAACGTTGCTTAACTTTGGTGATCTAACGGGAGACGGTGTGTTAATGTGATTATGCTGTACCACAGAACGTTGCAAATGGCTTATTAATGCTCTGTAATGTTATGCAACAAGCACAAATAAAACAAGAATGGGTCCATTCTTAAGATAGATGTCCGTTCAATTTGCGTGGGTAGCGATGAAAATGCTATCTCGATCGTTAGCATGACAGACGGGCAGACCGATCAACGGACGCACAGAGCTTCTTATCGAGATTTGTGGATTCATCTAAAATCACTATTTAAAACTTAAGAATGACATGAAAGTATCTCACTTCTGACACAATATTTATTGTTTTACAAAAGAATTAGATGGTTATTTTATTAGAGCAATGTGTTCAGGAAGTTGCATCACAGACAGGAAGTCTCCAGTGATGCGTAGTGAATAAGCTGATAAAATTTTTCTCTTGTTTTATTCACAGTAAACTGTATAAGAGGCAGATACGTCCTAAGATGGAGTAATGCTGCCACATCTGGGGAGGTGCCACTCCGAGCACTGTTTCCTGCCTTAAAAAAAGTACAAAACAGAGTTTGAAATCTAGTGTGAGGGGGGGGGGGTTCTTCTTTTCTTTTCTTCTCTTCTCTACAGCGTCTTTCTCACAGAAGAGACGTTGCTAGTCTTTCTCCACTCTATCATGATGTTCATGGTAGGTGCTCGAATGAGGTCCACTCTCTGGTTTCACCCCTATAAAACGTTCACAGCGAGGATTTGTCTAGCTACAACCACTAAATAATTTTCCTTTCTTCCTTTGTGTACCTAAAACAAAACGGAATTTCCATGAGCAAAGTTTCTTTCCAATAACTACCCATCTGTGGAACACAATACCGTGGGGCTACTTCCCAGCAGATTACAACATGGTTGCTTTCAAGTTCAATATTAACAAATTTATGTCAAGCCGTCCTCTTAAATAATCAAATTCTGCCCAGTTTCAACCATTGTCTCCAATCCTCAACGTGTTTGTCTCGCCGTTCACCTAACAAACTCATTAACCCTCATCCTTGAGTGGCCTTTGGGCTTTGATAAGCAGTGACTTTAATAAAAAAAAAAAAAATTTTAAACTAAAAAAAAAAAAAAATAAAGAATAAATAAAAACTGACCGGCTAAAATTCCAACTTAAGTGTGACAGACTAACTTGTGAGCAGCACATTGTTAGAGATGTGTTGACACATCTAAAAATGCTGTGGATCATACATGGCGTGGGACAATACCATTTTTTTTTTAGTAAGGATAACTTAACTAAACAAAGCAAATATTTTAGTCTAAAAAAATTTCTGTGGTAAGTCGATGACATTTTTTTTTCTTTTTCTCAAGTGAAAACAAATGTTGTCTTTTGAACATTTGCACTTGGTATTTCTTTCCACCATTTTTATTGATTCAGATCTCTGGGCAAAGCAACACAATCTATTAATTTCTATATTAATAAAATTGTGTGACCACTTTTCGTGTGTGTCTGTATTTTTCGCCTTTATATGATATTTTATGTATTCAATTAATTTTTTTATTTATTGATATAATGCAATAGCATAAAATAAAAATAAATTTAAAAAATCATATTAAAAAAAAATTATTATGGAATTAAATCCACCATAATGCGTTTTGATTACTTCATAAACAAGTCGATGTTTTATGTTGTCTTTTACAAAAAATTCAAGTTGAAAACTTGAGTGAATGAACTTTTTGCCCTATTATCAAATTGTATTTCCTTCTATTTTTAGATGGTCCATATCTGTGTTTTTAGATAGTCCATATCTGTGTTTTTTTATTGATTTACTATTAAAATAAAAATCAAGCTTGATCTCTACTGTGCTATGCATCATATTAAGAAGATTCAATATGTTAGCTGTTCAAATGAAACTTCTATGAACAGTCAAAGTTGTGCTTCTGTGTCATTTTTGCACGTTTTTTTTTTTTGTTCAAGGGAAAATGGAATTTTGTGTTGGTTTGATCTAATAATCATTGCTTCCATTATGGTCAATTTTAATTTACCACAAAGTGACATTACATTTGTAAGAATTTTTAACTTGTTTGAAGTCTGCATTTTTAGTTATATACTGTGAAAATTGGCTTCTGGACCCGAAGCACACAAAACAGCAATTCTTTTCCATTTCCAACGAACTTTGAACAGTCATCATTCGGTGGATAATTGTGCTATCAAAATAAATTTGGTACCATTGTTTATGTTTTGCAAAGATCTATGTGCTCGCATTAAAAACTTTTTTAGATGGTCCATATCTGTGTTTTTAGATAGTCCATATCTGTGTTTTTTTATTGATTTACTATTAAAATAAAAATCAAGCTTGATCTCTACTGTGCTATGCATCATATTAAGAAGATTCAATATGTTAGCTGTTCAAATGAAACTTCTATGAACAGTCAAAGTTGTGCTTCTGTGTCATTTTTGCACGTTTTTTTTTTTTGTTCAAGGGAAAATGGAATTTTGTGTTGGTTTGATCTAATAATCATTGCTTCCATTATGGTCAATTTTAATTTACCACAAAGTGACATTACATTTGTAAGAATTTTTAACTTGTTTGAAGTCTGCATTTTTAGTTATATACTGTGAAAATTGGCTTCTGGACCCGAAGCACACAAAACAGCAATTCTTTTCCATTTCCAACGAACTTTGAACAGTCATCATTCGGTGGATAATTGTGCTATCAAAATAAATTTGGTACCATTGTTTATGTTTTGCAAAGATCTATGTGCTCGCATTAAAAACTTTTCGATATAACGAAATCAAAATTTTGCTTTGGGATACCAAATTTTCTAAAATCATTATTTAAATAATGACTTCATTGATATACTAGTTGAAAAAATTATTTTACTCTAAAAGTGCCTTTTTATTTAAAAATATGCATCAATCTCTATTTTATTATCAAATACAGTGAACATCCTGTGGACCACCCAAAACTTCACCATGGATCACTGATAGTCTATGAACCAGTAAGCGAGAACCACTGATTTTGACACTAGGTAAAAGGTTGTGGCCAAAACACCCTAAAACACCAGTTCTCGTTTGATAAGCAACATTGAGCATAGTTAGTAGTATTTAGATAGGTGTTTCCTTATGAATACCAGTTGCAATATGCAAACACTTCACCCAGGGTGTGGATGTTAAGATTACTGTCTCAGAAAAATAAACTTGGATCAGTTTGTCTTCATGACTTGTTCAGTTTATTTCACTCAATGAAGCCATCTTTGTTCGTACATACGTTATCACCTTTTACACATTTTAAAAAAAAAATGACATCGTCTGATTAGCAAAGATGATTATTGGTGATTAATCTGATGCTGCTAAGATAAACAATTCCGACTTTATCCATTTTAAAATGAATTGTTCCTAAATCAAATTATGTCGTTCTGTCGACTAAAAGAGTACAATTTTAAAAAGTGACATTCATTTTATTGATTTGAAAAATATTTAGCTGACAATTATTTTTATGGTAAGAAGACAGAATATTTATTGTTTTAAAAAAGAATTAAATTGCTAATAATAGATAATTAATGGATTGGCTAAAAGGTAAAACCCAATCACTTCCATTTGGTGGGTCACATAAGCCAGCCCATGTAAACTCAAACGCTTAGGGCTTCCGCCTCTTTTTTCATTTCACTACTACGATCAATGTCGGTTAATGGTTGACTCCATTATAACAGAGTGCCTAGATGGTTGTCGCAGGCAAAGCCAATCCTTCTATGACGGAAATAGCCAGCAACTGTTGGGGCTGAAGCCTGCACATGTGTTAAAAAGAACACTCTTCACAAAAGATAAGTTCTGTGGATGCACGTATTCATAAACCCTCATTCTGTATATTTACTTTTACTGTTTGTATATCATTCTTTATTACTTGCCTAAGTAAAATTATTCAATTAATATACACGTATATTATTCCTTTTCTTCAAAAGCTGTCGCTCCTAATTCAACTTTCAGCACTTATCTTTGAATATAATTACTATTTTCTCTCGAGCAAGAATCAAACTGGCTTCTGGGGATAGAAATCCCCACAAGGGGTTCTCAGTCATTCCCGGGTAATGCTGAAGGTGCCCGCTTTAAAATTCTAACATAATTTTAAATATTTATTTGATCAATTATCAGTGTTTTCAATGATTATTTTAATTGGTAATCTTGATGATTATTTTTAAATAATTATTTAATTTAAAAAAATTTTTTTTTCATTTTATTTGTAGCCACGTCTTTAGGGATCAACACAATGGAATATTGGATCTTTCTGATGGTTTACTGTGTTCTGGCATTTTTCCTTATTTCCTGTTGGCAGTACTACAGCAGCCGTTTGGAAAAACAAAGCAAATTGTCATATCCGTACCCAATACCAAGTAAGCATAACTTTTTCTTTTATTGATAACTAGCATGGTGCCGAGCATTGTCCGGGGATTGGAGTGGAGAATAATGTCTAAAGCATGACAACATTTGGTTTCTTACTGACCACGTTGCGAGTTAACTGAAAAAAAGTCAACATATTACTGTCATAATCGCAAGTTACTTCAAAACATAAAACCACATATCAACAAGTTTTGAATTGTTATTGTCATCAGTACGAGTTAAGTATTGCGTAAAAAACAGTTTGAAGTATTTATCGGGGTGGGGGGAACAGATCTTGCAATGAATGGACTAAACAAATAGCGGATGATTTCCTTTTTATTTAATTATTTTAAATCTTAAAAAAAATACCTATAAAAATAATTGTTTAAATGTTTAAACCTTTCTTTTAATATATTCTTTGTTTAATTTTTTGTTTTGTTTTATGAAACGAAGAAAATCTATTTTAAAAAAAAATGAATTTAGTTTCTTTACGTTCTAATAAATTCATTTATTTTATAGACCTAACCGATAATTGTCCTTAGTAAGCCCAGATGGAATTGTAGAAAAATTTCAATGATGTCTTTAGATTTTATGAAAAATTTAACCCTTATTAAAACTTATTCAAATGTTCTAACTGTCTATATTGTCTATAACACACAAACATACACTTTATGTATAAATAAATAAGCAATAGAAAATTAGATTCCATTAACTATGTCTTCATTCATTTTTAAAAAGATTCAGTTTTTGATGGACCGTTTTGTCATCACTTATATAACGTTGTATTCTAGTTGTCTATCTTAGATTCTCTATAAATGCGACTCATCCGAACGAAAGTCCAAAAACGTCAGTAAATACAAAAACAAAAATAGAAAAACTCACATCATTAAAGCATTTATATATGTAAGTTCAATTAGTAACATAAGATTCTGTTTACTCTATGGGCGCCATATTTCTATTGTTTATTTATACATGCTCTGGAGTTTAAAAAAAAAAAAAATTAACATCCATTGAGCTGAAATCTTGAAAGTCTGACGTAATAATATATATATATATATATATATATATATATATATATATATATATATATATATAATTTGCTAGACTATGAGAATGTATTCATGATGAACGAACTACATACACTGACCCTCAAAAGAAGAGGTGATGCTTGGGAGGGATATATCATGACAAATGAAAATATACTATACTACTCTTCAAAGGAGGAGGTAAAGCCTGGAAGGGTCCCCCCTCTAAATAACAGGTAGTAATGCATGTTCTGATGGTATCATGATAACTGAACAAAAATAGAGGAGGTAATACCTGGGACGACACCCCAATAAAAGGAGAAGATAATGCCTGCAAGTATGGTATCATGACAACAGCAAAAATACTACACTACCCCAATCACCCAACATAACTTAAGGCTGTTAATGTTTTTTATTGTTTTGTTTTTTTACTAAAACATGGTTTAATTAAAAACGTGTTTAAATTGTATTTTAAATGTAAGACGTTTTTATTTCAGACGATGTAAATTTATAATTGTTTGCTCTTTTATTTTGTAAACGTGTTTAAAAACAATTTAAAAAACATTGGCGGCGCTAGAGAATTAGGGAAGAGAGGGGGTGAGAGAGAGAATTGGAAGAAGAAACAGTGAGAACACCAAATTGTCTTTTTTATTGTTTTAAACAGCCCCCTCAGATTGAGAGAGAGGGGTCACCTCCCCCTCTCTTGTGCCTCATTGGTATATTTTTCTAGCTAGCTAAGACGTATTAGTTTCCCTTGATAATGATTATTTTAAAAAAGGTTTTTGGAATTTTTCATTAAATTACTTTAATTAATTACTGTTAATATCGACAAAATTATTGCAGATATATAGGAAACATAACACACAAAAAAATTAAAATGAATAGCAGTAAACATTAATTTATTATAGACAGTTTTAAAAACAATTATGCAAATTAGTAGAGATGGGCGGTTTTACCGAAAAACCGCGGTTTTTCGGTTTCGTCTCCATACCGAATACCGAATCGGTTTGTTTTTTTAAACCGTAACCGTTCGGTATTGTGTTTTTTCTACAGGAAGCCACCATATACAAGGAAACACGGTTGAAAAGATTTTCCGATTTGAATAAAATTGAATATTACCAAAAAATGTTATATTAGTAAGAGGACAGATTGAACAAATATATTACTGCAATTACTGCTATAAACACGAGGCGATTTTTGTTTATTTTCATTCTAGAACGAATTTTAAACATTTTAAAATATGAATATAGAAAATGTTGTTACATTTTTCGTACCCAACTAGTAAATAAATTAATCTTTCATCTTTTTTTATGCATTAAAATTATAATTGTACGTTGTTTTGTCTTTCGGTAATAGTAATTTTAAATTATCTTATCCTAAAAAATATTGTCCTTTTTTTTGAGCGAAAGTCAACAATGGCTACTAGTATTGCTGATATAACAATCAATCAGCAGCAGCATCTTGTAAAGTTTTGTAAAATTCGTTTAAAAATACTTTTTGTGCTTAAAAAAGTTAATCCTATTTGGTTCTTTTATAAAAAATACTTTAAAAAATACTGGTTTTCACTCAACTTTCGAACTTCTAGTAGTAATGAATTTCTAGTCGCCAATTTAAAAAAAAAATTAAGATTCTACTTTTTTAGGCGATTACGTCTTAAAGTCTTGGCGAAAAAAAGAAAAAACAAAACAACAAAAAATAGTTTAGAATTTAGAGTGGGGGATCAGTTTCGCATATAAATTTAATGTAAAATGATCTCCGATTTCCCGGGCATTCGTGCCTTTTAGTGAAATTTATAAAATAAATAATTACTCTACCATTAACTCTAGGTACGACTAACAAGCCCACCTCCTAAAAATGCCATCTTGAACGTATTGTACCATTAACCTTAAATATGAGTGGCAAGCCACTCCTAAAAAACTCCCTTAACCCTAACACTAAGTCCGAATGGCAACCTCCATCCAAAACAAAACCCCTTCCTTAACCTTATCACTAACCCTAAGTCCGAGTAGGAAGCCCTAATCCTACAAAAAAAAAACCCATTAAAACCACACATAATCGTCTAAAAAAAAAAAAAAAAAAAAGCAGACGCCCATAAAAAAAAACATACAGGATTTATTTGCCATAGAAAAAAATTGATTAATGCCCTAAAACGCTAGAATGGCCCGGAAATGGTGAATTATTCTGCATTAAATATATGTGAAACTAATCCCCCACTCGAAATTCTAAAGGAATTTTTTTTTTTTCTTTCTGCTAAGTTTTCAGGGTGTTCACACTTAATTGCCCCTGGCCCTACCACTAACCTGAAGTTCAAGTGGTAAGCCCCCCTCCTCCCACAAAAACCCTTATAATCGTCTAAAAAAAAAAGAAAAAAAAAAAACAAGAAAAACGCACAGGATTTATCTCCCATAGAAAAAATAATTAACTGTCCTAAAACGCTAGAATGGCCTTGAAATGGGGGATTATTTTATGTGAAACTGATCCCCACTTTAAATTCTAAAATAATTGTTTTTGTTTCTTTCTTTCTGCCAAGTTTTTCAGGGTGTTAACATGTAATTGCCTAAATAAAAAAAGTAGAATCTCATATTTTGGTGAGGTAAGGGGGTGAGTTAGTAGAAGGTGTAAATCTACAATAATGCTAAAGAAATCTTGCAATATATTCATTTTTAAACAGTCCTAGTATTAGATTTTAGTTTCTTGTACATAAAATGTATTACAATTCAACTTTGAGTTTTCTAACTTCTTTTAATGGATTCATGGTATTTTTAAGGTATTGCAGCATATTTATGTGCACTTAGTGCAGATTACTTGGAAACCATTAATTTCTGGAGATTTTCAGTGGCATATTCTGATTCCTTGTACAAAAATACACTTATATGGTAAATTTCATTGCTTAATCTTGTGTTTTAACAAAGATATAACATTTTTACTGAAAAATTAGTGTAAAAAATGTGACGAAACGCATATGGTATTAAAGAGGGAAAATATCCAATTGTGCGAGGCACAAAAATAGTCATAACTTCCTTATTTTTAGTCAGATTTAAAAAAATTCTTTCTTAGATCATCAAGCTCTTTCTATATATGCCATTATTGAGATATTTTAAGCAATTTAAATTTTTTCATGTGTATTGCTACTTGTAGGAAGACATCTTTGTTTACAGTTTGTTTATCATTAACATTTTGAATTTTCAAATGAAAAAGAGAAATACGACAGACAACATGACATCGTATTTTTAGCATAAACTATTTTCAAATGAAAAAGAAAAAATCAAACGCGTTCCGTATGATGGCGAAAATCTATTTGATTCAACTCAAAATTGTAAAATAATTATTTGTTTGTTTCAGAGTTATCTAAAAAAATAAGTTATTAAAATGAAATTAAAAAAAAATACTTGTAAAAGTAAATAAACGAAAAGTAGTGAGTAAGTATAAACATTTAAAAAGGAAAAAAGTAGTTGCCAATGCTAGTGTCACTTTATTCGGATTTTTAAAATTATTTTAAACATTAGGCATTTCATTGTTTACTTTTGAAAAGCCACTTCATACATAAATTGTAATTTCTAGAGAACTATCTCTCAACTATACCGTTTTATCTCTCAAAAATGGGTTATTCAAAAAGTAGACTATGCAACGATTTATATTTTACTAAATTGTTAATATGGTATTTATTTAGAGTTGACAATTTATTCGAAAGTTTAATTATTAAACTTTAATCCAAGTCATGAATTCTATGACTAAAATTACCTTAAAGCTTAAAAAATGACTTTAGGTGAATTAATAATCTCTACTTTTTTTTAACCATCCTTCCTTTTCCCTTGGCGCGGTTTTCGGGTGTACTACTAGTCTTTTACGCATGTCTATAAAGTTTTATTACCCTGTCTTAAAAACAAATATTAACCCCAACACGCACCAGTTGACAGAACTTCGAGCACACAAAATGACAGACATCCCAACAGTCAACACCGGCAATTCGAGAAGTATATGGTGTGTTTATTTTACGCGACAAGACACAGCGTCTTGCAAACATTTTCACCTATTAAAAAATTAAAATTTTTATCTGTCAAATAATTTTGACAATATTTCATTTTCATCATCATTTTTGCTTAATTTTATTTGTAAAATTATTTTGTTTGTTTAAATAAATTTTCGTTTTTTAATTTCTTGCATTTCTGAGTTATATTTTAGCTTCTGATGGGTTAAAGAATTAGATAGAATGTATATTCAAACTCAGTTTTATTCTTCAGAAATCTTTCATGAATCTTTGGTCACTGTTTTAACGAGTTAACTGTTAAAAAGGTATCAGAACTTTGATTACAACAGTCAACACCTTAAAACTTATGATTCATATCATGGAGAATGATTCAGTCACAAAATTATCGAAACAGTGGCATAATTCAACTAAACGTTGAATAATAACTAATCATCACACAAGAGAATGAATAGCTTCCATAGTAAAAAATTTTTTTTCAAAAAAACCGAAAAACCGAACCGTAAACCGAGGTTTTAAGGGAAAAAAACCGAAACCGATACCGAAACCAAAATTTCAAAACCGCCCAACTCTACAAATTAGACAGATCTATGAATGTCTAAATGTATTTTATCAGTACTATATATACTGTATTTCAAAGTATTGTGTTGTATCATTGATACACGCCTTAAACTGATATCGTCTTGGCCTTCGGGGCTTGATTTACGCCGGTCTATGGGTCTGTCCTGTGCAGTTCTAGGAGGTCCACCCTCCCAGGCTTTGCCTCCCCTCTTTGGGGAGGAGTAAGTTTATTGCTTACTGCCTGAGGTGTCCCTACCGGGGAATGCCGACGAGGCTGCTCGGGCAATTTTTAATGGCCAGAATGCTCACCTTCTCGGGCGCTGGCTTTTCAAACCCCACTTTCCCAACCCGAGCTTGGGTCACATCTTACTTGTGGGAGTAAGATAAAACTGGCCTTGTGCCTAACCTCCTGGGGAGGTAAATAAAGTGTTGTATTATTGATTTGAATAACCGTAGCCTGTTTTGATGATAATATATAGGAATAAATGAAAAACACTTTCACATTCATTCATTTATATATATTTATATATATATTTATATATATATTTATATATATATATATATATATATATATGTCTCGGAAGTTTCTCAACCATTAAAACTATATTAAAAAAACAAAAAAAACAACAACTTATAGTCCCAAGTCTTTCAGTGGAAAATCACTCATGTAAGTCAATTTATTTTTTACATTTATTATATTAGTTTGTTTCTAACACTATTTTAAGGGATCATCAGTTGTTTACCATGAAAAACTGTTTCGGGAATTTAATATATATATATATATATGAAAGAAAGAGATTAGCAGGCAAATCTGGCATTTCCTGGAAATTAATCATGACCTCTGTGTATTCCTGCTACCAGTCATGCACCTCTTATTACCATTTCAAATTTATTACTATTAGTTATTTTTTAATTTCTATAAATTTTTAAGTTATAAATAAAGTAAAATGTTGTCTTTGCTGTTTATAGATGTCAGATGTGAACACAGGCCCCCAAGATAATATTGTAAATGCTAATACCAAATTAACATCACCAGTGGATTACTCAGAAAATTCGACTTGAGAGAAGTTGCATTTATTTAGTTATTTATTGTAAAAAAAAAATTACTAATGAGTCACCACTTATCAAGGCCACAAACCACTCGAGGATAAGAGTTAATAAGATGGATAGATTGACAGTTGAATGATGATGAATGCTATGAGAGGATTGAACATCTCCACATACCACATACTCAATACAACAGGTGATCCAGAAAACAGCAGTTATTTCCGCTTTGTCAGAAACATCGCTCATGGAATTTGAGGATGAAAGGACAAAATAGGGGGAAAGTGAGAGTTACAAGACTGCTGAAATCTTGGTATAGGGCTTTTGTTTTCAATTGCATCGCCTGACAGACAAAAAGACAGAGAGACCAAATTTATCTGACAGACAGAAACTTCAGAGAAAGGCAAAGCAATCACGTGATTATTCACGTATCGTGGCAATGTTTTTGATCTTGATATAACGGTATTCACCCAATGCGTGATAGTTATATATGAATTCAAGTATCGGTCAAATTAAAACGTACCTTGTTTTGTGTGGACTTGAAATTCCAGACTGGAGGATGAATTCAATAACAGGACAGAGACATGTTTTAACGTAACACACACGAGGCGATCGTTTTATTTACATTAGACTGACCAAAAAGGTAGCCTCCTACAGAAATCTACAACAACAAAAAGGGAACTAAGAACAGATAACTCTAATTGTCAAAACAAGGGATATCTAATCTCTGCACAAATATGGAACAAGGGAGATAGCTGTTAGCAGTCTAAAGAAATTGATAATTTCAACACTTCGAAGCGTACACATGCAAGTGTTTTTCTTGCTTTCAAACAGTTGGAAGAATTTTTTTTAGTTGCACATTTACATGTTCAATCGATACAATGACGTTGTTGAAAAAGATGGAGATGACTTTCTTATTTCTAACATGGCTTCCCGAAGAAATCTTTATAACAACGGGAAATAACTTATAACTGACTAGTACAAAGGAGACAACTCATTACATCTTCACCCTTGATTTTTTATTTCCATTTTATTTTATCTAATCTAAGTTATAGTTCAATTTTCTTTTATAAGTCAACTGAACCATACATGGCTAATTGGGTTAATATTTATATATTACTAGCCGGATCCATGCACAAGTATTGCCCGTGAAAGATGAAGAATGCAAGAAACTCCCACTCCCGAACCCCATATAAGTATTTTTAGATTTAAAAAAAAATTATTTATGAACATTATAGTGTTCTTTAATTATTGAATTTATAAATAATAATGAACATTTCAATGTTCATATTATTTTATAATAGTTTTATTGGTACTCTTATAGCTGATTCCAGCGACTTTTTAGTAAAGATTAATTTCTTTTACGTAGGTTTCACCATTTATCTCGACAATCATGGGGTTCAAGCATGTTTTGAAGTTTTGCGAACAATTTTCAGTCTGAAAAAGTTGGTGGAATCTGCATTTCTATTATTTTTTTATAAATGCTCTGGAATTATAAATTAATATTAGGTATAAAATCTGAAAGCTTGACTATATATATATATATATATATATATATATAGGATCAAAATAAACCAAAGTGATAACTTATAGTATATGGAACCTATTGTGAAAAGGATTAGCTCAATATACGAGATAGAGCAATAGTAGAGATAGAAGAAAAAAGAGTGATAAATATGCGACGATTGTCTAAATTTATTTCAAATTTCAATTGTTCAATGCAAGGTGTAATCAGTAATAAACTAGTGTTTATTTTTCTTTCCTTAAGCCAAGGCTTTTCAAAGATCGAAATCTTATCATCAGAGGAGAAATACAGATGGATAAGTTGGCTTTCGAGAAAACCAAAGTTCAAACATTTGAAAATTATGAGAGTTGTTATTATATATATTAGATAAATAATGAGATTTTCGTTGTATCAAATATCTTTGGTATTTGTTTATTTTTTAATTAAAAAATTTATTAGAAGAAAAAGAATGCCGATTTTACATTGATTAGCTGTCAGCGTTTTCCTTTAGGAGTCATTTGTCTAATGTCTGTCCCAAGAGGCGAACAGTGTCCATCTGAGGACACACTGGCTTCACACACATAACTAACGAGACATGCTATCATGTGATTGGTCATTACTATTTAACAAGTCTTTGCTGATCGTTGTTGGGTTGATCATGGTAGAGAATTGGCAAACCGGCTGCACATGAATTGTCTTCAGAGTATGAAATAGTGGCTGGTCGTTGCATTGGAATCTTTCCTCCTGCGTGTCCTTCACCACCTGTATTGTAATATAATAAATAAAAGATATTTACAAACATTACGCTACTATCATCAGATGCGTTATGAAAATCGTTAGATATTTATATTCTGTTTGCAACACTGCATTTGAATTAATTAGCGAGAGAATTATACAATTACTCCAACTGTCGTAGCGAGAAAGAAGAAGCTTGAATCTTATCTGTAGAACAATTGATCTAGATAGGGAAATTTGTAAAAAAAATTTAATTAATTCAATAGAATCAAGTGTTGATTTGTAACCCCAAATATACTGACAGCTGAAAAGAACAGATTTAGCATTTAGTATCTGTATCACTCAAACCCATTTTCAAATTGTCTTAAACTCAAAATAAGATTTTTGCCATTAAAAAATTCAATACAATATATATATATATATATATATATATATATATGGCAAGCTACACCGAAATGTTCATATGATAGACGTTCATTAGGAATAAAACATGAACGTTTCTGTGTAGCTTACTTGCCACAGATATATTTTCATACTAATACTACTTAGCTCTACTCACGTTGAAGTAAATACTTAAAATATATATAAGCAATATATTATATTACCTGATAATATTATGTGTGTGTATATATATGAAATAGTAAATTTTATATATATATCATCATCAACCAGTTTATTTGTTGAATCAGGCCACAATTAATCCTCTGATGAAGGTGGGGCCTGATTGTCTAATCTCGATCAAAGTCTTCCCCTCCATTCTTGTCTTTGGTGAGGCCTGTGGGAATCCATACCCATGGCTTTCCTATCACGTTTTACCACGTCCTCTCAAGACAACTTGGGTCTGCCAGTAGTGGTCTTCTCTGCTGGCACATTCAACTGTCAGACTTTAGAAATCCAGCCTTTAGAATATATATATATATATATATATATATATATATATATATATATATATTCCCTTAACCTTACTGTGAAATGCGTGTAAGAAAATGTTTTAATTTTGAAAAAAAAATGTTTAAATAAAGAATTTTTTTTGTCGGAAGAATAAAGAAGAAATACAGGTATATTCAAATATATATATATATCTACAGACAAACTGTTTTGTTGTATCAAAGCTCTTCAGTGTGGCCAGACAGAAATCAAAACTCGACTGTCTAGTTGATAGTCGGAACTTCTAATCATTCAACCGTCAGTCACAAGCTGTCAGTAAGCGAAATCTCAATGTTTATTTGAACACTGTCAACTACTGAAGAATGTTCCATTTGTTTACACAAAGACCTTTGCCTTATTTGCTGATGGTAGTTGATTTCATTTACCACATATATCTATACATTAATAAAATTACAAGACAACATCGTGTGTGTGTTTTCTCGCCACTATGTAACTTTGATAACATATTAAATTATTATTTTTTATTTACTATTAATCAAATATCTATTTAAATCAAAACTGCAATAGCGCACAAAATTTTTTAAAAACCATATTTAAAAAATAAAAAAAAATTAATTCTGTAAAAATCCACCGGTGAATTTTACTTAAATGTTCTGTTAGAACCCTTTTTGAACAATTGATACAAAAGTTGGTTTTTTTTTTTTGCATTTAAAATCTCAGCCAAAAGATCAAGTAATCATAAAAATAATGTTTTTTATGACTAGGCATTTTTAAATGAATGAATTTAGTCTATTATTGTATTATCTTTTAATGTGGGTGGATAGTTTAGTATCGGTTCTGTTGTCATGAGACCGTCCTTCCAGGAATTACCTCCTCCTTTTTCAGGAGGTGGGCTAATCCTTCCAGGTATTGCATCCTCCTTGGGAGGAGAGGGTAATATAATATTTGTTCTGGTGTCATGAGACCATCTTCCCAGGGACTAAACTCTCATTTTTTTAGGGTGAGGTAGGGGTAGTGTAGTATGTGTTATGTTTCCATGATACCTTTTATGTTGACGATCCTCCCAGGTTTTACCTCCTTTTATTGGGACAGTATAGTATATGTTCGTGATACCATCATTTCCTCATGATACCATCTTTCCATGATTATCTTCTCCGGTGGGGGGAGGGGATCTGTTCTGTTATGATATCATCCTCCAAAACAATAACTCGACCCTTTTGGGGGAGGGGAAGGGGGGGGGGTCGTTCGTCATGGTACTATGCTATGAAGTATCGCCTCCTTTGGGGGTCAGTGTAGAATATGTGCATTTAGTATGATATCATCTTCCCAGGCTAGCAAAAATATGCGACCGGAGCGAGCATATATTTGCTACTGTGTGTGTGTATATATATATATATATATATATATATATGAATGTCAATATCTGTGTGTTCCCTATTTAAAAAAACGTTAGAGAATTTATGTAGAATTTTTCAGGGAAAATAATGAAAGTGATCCTGAATGTCTAAGTTCTCCCTCTAATCAAGCTATGTGGGCAGAACCCCCTCTTAAACTCCCAAATATGTATTTCTGATTATAATTAAATTTAAACCATATATATGACACTAATTCAGAGAGTTTTCCAAAATTTTAATTTCTTTCAACTATATTAGAAGGTGAATGGGGTCAATAAAAAAAAAAAAGAAGTAATATGATGTTATGAGCATAGCGAAAAAGAACACAGTGTTCCTCATTAAATCGTGTTTTCCTGCTAATATATAAAAATCTCTCTCTCTCTATATATATATATATATATAAATATATATATATATATATATATATATATATATATATATATATAGACATAGATAACATGATGATAGTTATAAAATTAATAATCAAGCATAATAAAATATGAAAAAAGAAAAACAGAAAATTGCTTATATGTTCATCGACGTATCGCCTTTATTCAAAGACTTTCTCAAAAGAAAGTCTTGAAAGTCTTTGAATAAAAACGAAACGTTGATGAACATATAAGCAATTTTAAGATTTTAATTTTTTATATAGAAATACTTAACTTTATAGATAAACATATATATTATTGTTATATAAAAACCATAAAACTTGTCTTTCTGCTAATCTGCTAATGTAGCTCTCGTGTTTTGATGACAACAGAATGATTCATAGTGTTTACTTACTTGTAACTACAGTGATACCACCGGCTGCCCCTGGTTCTATCGTTGTCACATAGACGGTTCTATCACGGCAGATTGCATAGACACAACGTCCGAATACTATCGCAGCAAGGAGGCCGATAATGAATCCTACCACTGATCCAGCAACTCTGTAACCATAATAATACTCTGAAAAGGCCGGGTTACTGAAATAAAAAGAAAGGATCTTAAATTACTCGGTTCCACTTAATCTTGACCATAATTTAGCTTTTAACCTCGACCTTGAGATAAGCTGCTGCTGCTTGCTTTTGTTTTCTTTAGTTAGAAACGGAATTTAGAAAAAGCAGAGTTCCTATTTACTTGCCTCCCCACGAGGGCAGTTAGACACAAGGTCGATTTTTTAAAAGCCATTTAACACATGCCAGCATGTAAAACAGATGTTAAACGGAATATGATGATGATGATGATGATGATGATGTAATTACCAAAATAACTGCATTCAATATTTAAACTACCCAAAGCAAACAAATAGTTTAGGCTCTTGGTAGGTATGTTTATTTGCATGAGGTTAGACACAAGGTCAGGTGGGGTTTTGAAAAGCCAGCACACTATGTGAAGTGCATTCTGGCCGAGATAAAGTGCCTGAGCAGCCCCACCGACAATCACTGATAGATAATAAACTAACCTTTTCTCAGAGACAAGGTAAAGCCTGGGAGTATGGAACTCTGAGGACTGAACAGAGCTATACCTCAGTCCGACAGAAACAAAGTCACTATCAGATTGATTGTCAAAGACATATCCCTGATTAGTATGAATCTACTCAAGTTGTACCAGGCTCTTGGTAGGTATAATCATGAACTTAATAAATCAGCTTACTCTTCAACACAACAATAACTGTCTTCTAGGGGACCACAACAACCAATTTTGCAGTAAATCTTGTCTTTGCCTCCTTGGTCATCTATTATGTTGCACAGTTCACACTGGACACCTGCAAATAAAAACATAAACAATCAAAACTTGTCAATGTTTGTTTGTGTGTTATAGAAATCTATATGTTAACAGAACATTAAAACATGTTTCAACGAGGGTTAATTTCTTCAAGAAATCTAAAGACACCATTGAAATTTTTCTTTTGATTTCATCTGAGGTCACTAGGGGCAATTATCGGTTAGGTCCATAAAATAACTGAAATATATTAGAATGTACAGAAACGAAATTCATTAAGAAAAAAAAAGATCTTCTTCGTTTCATAAAACAAAAATGAAATTAAACAACGATCTTAGTGAATAAAGTATTTAATAAAAAGGGTTTAAACATTTAAATAATTGTCATTGGTATTTTAAAGATTTAAAATAATTTGCTTTGTTAAAATAATGATTTCAATTCGTTTCGATTTGTTAAATCCATTTGCCGTTTTACAGCTGTCTATAAGCAACATAGTTTTCTTTAGTAACAACACGGCGCTAACAGTTTTTTTTTATTACTTGACCTCATATTATAAATGTTATTTTTAACTTTTTTTTCAAGGCAAAAATTATAAACATGACTATATTTGGAATTATTTTTTCCTAAAAAAAAACATTCCGATCAGCAATATATCTCCACACGGGAAACGCCGGGTGAATACCACTAGTATTTGAATAAATTTTTATGTGTACAACATGTAAAAATAATAAAAGCGCTTAATTTTAGTAAATTGTCTTTCAACTTATTTGCATGTCTTTGAAGCATGTTGTCTTATGACAGTTGCACACATTTTACGCAGTCCTTTGCAATATGATTGCACACTGTGAGATCTTTCAAGCAGCACCAGTTGGATAGTAGAGGGCAGACAAGGCAGTGCTACACTGTATGGTCCTCGCGTATGTGTTGTTCATTACAGTCGAGGATACGTGCTGGACAATCAGTCCGACAGTTGCTTTTCTGCTGTCGGCTGAGCTATGGTTCTGTTCAGTCCTAGGTTCTCTTTTCCAGGCTTTACTTTCTTTTTTTGAGATGAGGTTAGTTTATTGCTGATAGCCTGAGGCTATTGGGAAATGCAGACGGTGCTGCTCTGGCATTTTGTGTATGCCAGAGTGCGCTACTAGTGCGCTGGCTTTCCAGACATCACCCTGTGTTCAATCTCCTGGAGAGGAGGTAAATAAACTCTCCACATTCACAGATAGTTGGGTCGATTTGGGAGCCATATCAACTTTTGATCATCCCATTCCTGTTCTCCGGCGATTGAGTGCTCTCCACTGAACCCACGGTGCTTCTAAGCCAGAAGGGAGGGCTTCAAAAAAGTGGGGGGGGGGGGTCAGTAGGAGGGGGAGCCATTCTCTATCCCTTTGATCTACAACTGCAGTCTGATCTCTTTCTGAAATGTTGTTAGAAGCTCGATATGGTTGAGGAAGCTTCTCTTTGACTTTAGCTGTTAGTTTATGTTCAGGAAGGAGATGATGTTCATCACTGGCAGCCTTTGTGATTTCTATTCAGCTGCCAACTTCCCGTCTCTCATCTTTCAACTGACATTTATCAGTAGAGTAACATTAGAATTTAAGTGGAATTTCAAACAACAGTAAACCTATATGTTCGATGATAACTACATGGAGAATTCCTTTAAAATCTTGCGTTATGTTTGGTCACCTTTTCATGTAAATATTTTGGAGGCGATTTACATTTCCTGTTGACAACTTTCATTGGTTAAAGAGAAAAAGTCTACTGGATGAAAGCTTCAGGTTTGGAAATGAGAAATTGACAAAAAAAACGGTCCCTCATAAATATTTCACCAAAATCTAAGCGGTATAAAAATACCGCTTAGATTTTGACGGAATTTTTAATTTCACTAGTTTGTAAAGAGTTAACCAAATTTCTTTTACCACTAACCCTAAGTTCAAGTAACAAGATCGTAAAACAACATGTAATCGCTTAAAAAAGTAAAACGCCCCTCTTTAACAAAAATTTGATTTGATTATTTGTAATAAAAAAATAAAAATTTTCGATGATAAAAAGTTTAATTTTCTCATGTTTTAAAAAAAATGGTTAAAACAAATTATTAATTGCCCCCCCCACAAAAAAAAACTATCCTACCTAAACTATAATAGGTAACTGTTTTTTTGATAAACACTGCTTGTCAATTTTCGATTTCGAAACTGGAAGCTGTCACCAAGTAGATTTTTTTCTTTTTAACCCTTTTTTTATGTAAACTCTGAACTTTTTATGGATCTTATCTGATGTGATAAATCTTAGTTAAAATTTAACATAGCTAGGGTGTTTTTTAATCCGCACAGTGCTGTCCCTATATACGATATACGAGCTAGAACAATTGTATAGACAAGTAAAAGATGAGAATAAAAATTGTAAAAATACAAAATCTATTACGTCCTCAGTTGTTTAAAATAAGGTGTTTTCAAATAAAAGAGGTTTTTCCTTCCTTAAGCCATTTTCTGATTTCTGTTGAGTTGCTGGATTTTACCAACTCTCTGCTTGATTTTGAAAACTACTTCTTGCTATATCATTTTGAATTCAAATCCATAAAAACTATCTGGAAAGTCCATGGGAGTCCTTCAAATGGCTTTTAATACATAACTTACATCCTTAACTTTTACATTGCAACCTCTTCAAACCGGATTATTTGTGCCTTTAATGGTTTAACCTCTCCAAAATTCAATGGATTTTACATTTTTTAGACGCCAATCTTTCCTGGATTTACCACTTTTGAACCTGCTGCTACAATTTTCATGACGCCTTCAACGGTGGACTTTTTCATGTTTTCAACCTCTTTTTTTTTGCATTGGACATTTTCTGCACTTTTTTTATACTTGTATTTATCTTATATTATATTTATATCTTTACAAATAATGACTTTTGGTAATTCCCTTATCAACTTATCTCTCTGTATTCCTCTGATAAGATTCTATTCTTTGAAAAACCATGGCTTAAGGAAGGAAAAATAAATCTTTCATTTGAAAAGATCTTGTTTTGAACAACTGAGGACATAATAGATTTTGTATTTTTACAATCTTTATTCTCATCTTGTACTTGTCATATATATATATATATTTATATATATATAAATAAATATAGATGAAATAAGAGTGATGAATATGTACGAATGTCCAGATTTATTTCAAACTTCAATTGTTCAATGCAAGGTATATTCTGTAATAAAATTATGTTTATTATTCTTTCCTTAAGCCAAGGCTTTTCAAAGATCGAAATCTTATCAGAGGAATTATATATATATATATATATATATATATAATTATTTCCACAATCAGACAACGCCGCAGCCCACAACCTATGAAAAGAAACAAACCGGAAGTCCTAGACTCGAGTTTCGCCCTCCTTTGGGCTCATCAGTAGAACACATCCGAACTCAGGATTCGAAACCCGAGTCACTTGCATGCAAGTGACTCGGGTTTCGAATCCTGAGTTCGGATGTGTTCTACTGATGAGCCCAAAGGAGGGCGAAACTCGAGTCTAGGACTTCCGGTTTGTTTCTTTTCATAGGTTGTGGGCTGCGGCGTTGTCTGATTGTGGAAATAATTATATATATCATCTCACATTCAAGAAATCTAATATTTATTTGCTCGTTTGGTTAGCTTGTTGGATGACATCGTCCTAGCGAGTATAAAATCCTACTTGTGAGACATTGGCCTGGGTTCATAGTAGTTGGATGACTACACCCCTTGTTGAAAAGAGTAGGTAAATTCCACAGTCGGTCATCGCCGCGGTTTGCTTAATCTGTGTAAATTATAGACATTCTTGTATGTGGTGAGGTAGCTCAGTGGCAGAGTACTCGCTTACCATGCAAGTGACTCGGGTTTCGAATCCTGAGTTCGGATGTGTTCTACTGATGAGCCCAAAGGAGGGCGAAACTCGAGTCTAGGACTTCCGGTTTGTTTCTTTTCATAGGTTGTGGGCTGCGGCGTTGTCTGATTGTGGAAATAATTATATATATCATCTCACATTCAAGAAATCTAATATATATATATATATATATAATGTCATCCATAGACGGTTGTTTCATTATCTAGGACTTATCAGTGTGGTTAGATGTAGCGAAATTCGATTGATGCTATACCAACTCAGCCATCGATTCCACTATTAGAAGTTGAAAAAGTTATATTGTATTTAAATGATTCATTTGTTTATATTTTTAATGATACCGATGACTAAAAAGACTCAATTCTTTTTACAGAAAAGTATTGCTTTTACATATTGCTTTTATATATATATATGATGGACTCTCCTGTCGATTTCGACGTATGAGTGCCCCACCAGGGGCTGCCCGCGCGTGAATTTGTAATTGCAAGGGTTGCGCAATCCCCAAGTCGGCATTGCTTGATTCCAATGGCAAGTAGTACTACAAGACGACTGGAAACAATGCTGAGATAAGCACATACAGCACCTGGTATTCCCAAATGGTTACCCATTTAGTACTGGTCAGGCTCAACGCCGCTTAATATATATATATATATATATATATATATATATATATATAGGCAAGTTAAAGTATGAGAATAAAAGTTGTAACAAAAATACAAAATTTATTACATCTTCAGTCGTTCAAAACAAGGGTTTCATATTTTATTATTTTTATTTATACAGACATGTACAAAATTTATATAAAAGCTCTATTTGATGTTGAGCACTATTTATACCCGGTTGAAATTCTTTGGATTCCTATCCTGTGGATGTTTAACTTGACTGGATTATTATAATATATATATATATATATATATAATATTTTACAACAAAATATTTTTTTTAATTAAAAATTCTTGGCTGGTGCTGATTTAGGTGTGGACTGACCGTGCTGTGTCGTGTGAAATCATACAGTACTTATTTCACTAGATATGTTGGCAACCATCTTGATGTGGTCCCATCTGTGAGTATCGGATTCTATCAGAGAAATAAATGTAAACAAAATGGAATCAAACAAATATCGTAACTTGCTGATTAATACATTACGTGACATTTTAAAGAAATAACGCTATAAGAATTTGAAAACATAAGAAAAAAAAAAAGAAGGATTTGATAACAGTCTGTATAATAATATACTTATTCACGTTTATATGTTATAACCATGCACACCCATTAAAAAAAAAATGAGATCGTCTGATTGCTAAAGATGAAATATGCAAATAATCAGAAATTAACTGGTAAAAAAAATTAATTTTATCCATTTTAAAATGGATTCTTCCAAAATTGAATTCTGTCGACTGAACCAGTTTTAACAACCTACTCTTTGCATTCTTTTTATTTTAATCTAATTTTAATACACGTCTAATTGTTACATTTTAAATGAATAAATAAATTAAAAAAGTGACATTTGTTTTATTTATTTAAAGAATATTTAGCTGACAATGACAATTATTTCTATGAAAGAAGAAAGACTTTATTTAAAAAAAAATTAAACTGTTACAATTAATTACTTATAAACGTTGGTTTCATTTGTAAAAAGAAAGAATAATTATCGTTTAAAAAAAAAGATTTAAATTCTTACAGTTTTAAATAAATAAATAAATAAAGGAGAGGTATATTCGGTTTATTTTTTGAAGAATATTTAGCTGACAATGCCAATTATTTTTACAGATGAAGAAAGATATTTTGTATTTTTAATATTAAAATGTAATACATTTATTATTTCAAGAGAAATATTAACAGTAAATTATACGAATAAATGAAGAAAGGAACTGTGGAATTTCCATGGGTCCCACTAGTTATTGTTAATATTATTTACTCACTAAGTGTTCTCATATGAATGTCGATCCCATATATATATATATATATATATATATATATATATATATATATATATATACATAAAAAAATCAAATATTTGTTTCTAGGTTAGTAAAAACTAACAATGAATCAATTTTCATAACATAAAATCCAAATACAAATCTTGAAAATTTCAATAAACACATGTACATCTATTAAACAAAACAACATAAATAGAAACTTTTTTGTGGGCCTCTTAAAGTTTCTGTGGACTCTGGTTGGGAATCCCTGCTTTAGTGGGTGGATTCAATAATTGATAGAAATCTAATCTATCTATATATACATCCAATCTAGAAAAGTTTAATTAATCACAAACCATAAAATCTCCCCCACCTCCAGCATTTAAAAATGAAGTGAATATCTTACCTGAGGAAGCTACAAAGATTACCAAAAAAAAAGAGTATATTTCATGATTGAAGATGTTTAAAAAAGACATTTTCTCAAACCACATGCAGTTTATTTATTCCAGCTCAAACAACGAGGCATGTTTTCATTTTTTTATTTTTTATTTTTATCAACTCATGAAATTCTACCTCTTCCCTACCAACCTACATTGCCAATTATCTTCGGTTAACACACAATGTGCAAAGTATAAAAAGATGATAAAGACCCATATCAGTAACTCCTTTAGAATATATATAAATGTGTGTGTGTATATATATATATATATATATATATATATATATATATATAGGATCGATTTTCTTATCCTTAGTTAATGAGTAGATGTAGCAACAAACAGTTATGATTATATATATATATACAGGGTGGGCAAAAATAAGGGTCCTATTTTTAAAAATTCATAACTTTTTTATTTATTGATTTTTTTAATTTTATTTTTTAGAATAAGTAAAGGACCCCTTCCGAAGCAAGCATGAGCCGTATTAGCCCTAAGGAACGTACCCTCATTTAGAAAACATTATTTTTGCTTAAAAACCTCAAAACAGTGTAAAAAACAATACTTTAGTTTTTGTAAGTTTTAAGAAGTGTTTTTCGGCTAAAATTTGTTTTGTTTATTTCAAAAAATCTCGGAAGGGTCAGTCTACACACACATAAAGTTTGGTGAGTTTAACTTTTATTTTGTGGAAGTTATTCAAATTCAAGTTATTCAAATTTAAAGATAGGACCCTTATTTTGGCCCACCCTGTATATATTATATAATGTACATTTCGACTGCTGGTACACATCTACCTCTTCTTGGTCACAGCACCACTTGCGACAATATGTGTATTTGCACACGGGGCCATGTAGTTAGATTCAAGAAATCAGAGAAAATTCCTCAGGGTTGATGAAAATTGTCAGATTCGAAAACAAACCAAAAAAAAACTGATACATGATGTAAACTTCCCCAAACATACTCTAGAGTAGTACATCAAATGTATTATATGGAGGAACGTCCTTTGACCCAACACCAGTACCCCTTCTCAACAGTATTGGAATAATCTGTTCACGCGCGACATGTAACATAGCAGATAAATAAGGCCAATATAAGCTAGCCTCTTTAGAACAGTATCGATTTTACCATCCGAGATCAGAACACTTTGCACCCGTCACTCTGACACTTTACATGGTGTTCCCAATAGGATTTTTTGTATAATCCTATGAAAAATTACCAATTTTGAAGCATGAAAACGTGATCAACTGTAGAACAACAGTATTTACAATAACTTGTTGCGTTACAGAAAGAAAATATTGAGCTATGATTTTGTAGCCAATTGAACAAATCCTAACTCAAAAAGACGGTTCAACCTATGATAGTGACTGAGCGATATTTATCAATGCATGGAACCATTATAAAGAAATGTGTGAGCTGACAGATACAAAGCAAGCTGAGAACTGCATACACTCTTGACATGAGCAGATTTCTATTTGACCTAGTGGAAGCCAAGGCATTCAACTCTGACACAAAAGGACAGCTATTACAACAACTAAAATGAGCTATGAAATTTCATCGTCAACTAAACAAGTCTCATGTTAAAAATATGGATAAACTTACAATAAGACCAGAATAAACAACTGACGATATTTATCGATTCATGGAACTGTCATAAAAAAAATGTGTGAGCTGACAGACTTGGCAGTTATACGGTACAAGCTCAGAATGACATACACTCCTGAGGTGAATAGACTGCTATTTGACTTAGCCGAGACACTCAATTCCGTCCCAGGAAGACAGTTATTTTGACAATTAAACACATTGCTATCTGAAAGCTGCACAAAGAAGTACATCAGTAAAAGTTCAGAAAAGACAGAAAAGGGGAGAATCGATCACACACTTTCTAGCTTTTTTTGCGAGTTTCCCTTAACTTATCCAAACGAAATAATTTGTGAATGGCAAGTAAACTATTCCAATGGTGGTAGGATTTACTAATGTCGAACACCAGAGCAAGATATTGGCAAAGGCTGTGACCCTCACGAGTCTCTACAGCAGAATTTTTACAGGCTAGACAGTCTAGAATCAGATAAGTCAACACCCTATCTCTATAACACCATGCACCCCGTCACATTATCTAATGTCAGAGGGCGGACAGCAAACAACTGTCCCAGAAAATCAAGACTTTCCAGACTTCACAATATTCCAACCTCTGTAGAGGATGTAGAAAGAATTCACATCCCGACACATTGATGGATTGTAAAGGCTATCTGGCAGTCAAAATAGCCTGTTTTAATTGTGGGATAATTCGGAACCAGCAGCCGACATGTACATTAATTACCATGCAATTAATTTGAACAACACATTCTTAGAAGAATGAAAAGTTTATTCAACCATATGATCATTTAGTAGCTGAAAGGTCGAAAAGGGAGGAGAAAAAGAGTTACTTATCTTTTAAGCGCATCGTTTAACTATAATAACGTTTTGTAAAACCATTTAAAATTGGTGCTGTCTCACTGACGCTTCCACCGAAACTGTCTTCTTTGAGAGGGGAAAGGAATAATCCCATCAGCCTGAGAACAGGTGGCATCATGTCTGCCTGCTTCATTGGCTTTCGGTTCTCATGATTCAGCAGAGTTAATTCCGTGATCTTCATGAACCCTGTCTGAAACTTTTCCTGTTTTCCAACATAAACGCCATTTATATCTTAGCAATATATACTAACTAATATATCTACCAACAAACGTACCCACCTTAATATTTAACTCTTCCTACATAGATGTTTGTAATATGTATACGTTTTTTACACGCTGAGAAAGATCTTATGGACAAACGACCTGGACTTAACGGTCATAAGAACATGATAGATGCGTGTATGTTGATGACTATACATAAATAATAAAAAAAGTTCTCTTGCAATTCAAATGTACAATTTTATGTAAAGCTGCCAGACATGTGTAAACATGAGTTGAATAAGTATTGTTCATAGTTAAAAAAAAATGATAAGATAAGAAAGAAGACTCTTAAATCTATCTGATGTTCAGTTATTCAGGAAAGTTTCATATTCATTTTACATAAAAAATACATTTTTTACAAATGACTAAAGACTGTCAGAAATATTAAAAATTATATTAACATCTATAATTTAGATACTTTTATGTTTTCCATAAAGCTATTTGTTTATTTGTCAAATGTTAAGAAATTCATTATTTTTAGCCAAGAAAGACATTTTAAATTACAACAAAAGCATACGTGGATTAATCATCTATCTATCTATCTTTCTTCCTGACTCTATCTATCTATCTATCTATCTATCTATCTATCTATCTATCTATCTATCTATCTATCTATCTATCTCTCTTTCTGACTCTATCTATCTATCTATCTCTCTTTCTGACTCTATCTATCTATCTATCTATCTATCTTCCTGACTCTATCTATCTATCTATCTTTCTTCCTGACTCTATCTATCTATCTATCTATCTCTCTTCCTGACTCTATCTATCTATCTATCTATCTATCTATCTATCTATCTATCTATCTATCTATCTATCTATCTATCTGACTCTATCTATCTATCTATCTATCTATCTATCTATCTCTCTTCCTGACTCTATCTATCTATCTATCTATCTATCTATCTATCTATCTATCTATCTATCTATCTATCTATCTATCTCTCTTCCTGACTCTATCTATCTATCTATCTATCTCTCTTCCTGACTCTATCTATCTATCTATCTATCTATCTATCTATCTATCTATCTATCTATCTATCTATCTATCTTCCTGACTATCTATCTATCTATCTCTCTTTCTGACTCTAGCTATCTATCTATCTCTCTTCCTGACTCTATCTATCTATCTATCTATCTATCTATCTATCTATCTATCTATCTATCTATCTATCTCTCTTCCTGACTCTATCTATCTATCTATCTCTCTTCCTGACTCTATCTATCTATCTATCTCTCTTCCTGACTCTATCTATCTATCTATCTCTCTTCCTGACTCTATCTATCTATCTATCTCTCTTCCTGACTCTATCTATCTATCTATCTATCTCTCTTCCTGACTCTATCTATCTATCTATCTCTCTTCCTGACTCTATCTATCTATCTATCTCTCTTCCTGACTCTATCTATCTATCTATCTCTCTTCCTGACTCTATCTATCTATCTATCTCTCTTCCTGACTCTATCTATCTATCTATCTTCCTGACTCTATCTATCTATCTATCTATCTCTCTTCCTGACTCTATCTATCTATCTATCTATCTCTCTTCCTGACTCTATCTATCTATCTATCTCTCTTCCTGACTCTATCTATCTATCTATCTATCTATCTCTCTTCCTAACTCTATCTATCTATCTATCTATCTATCTATCTATCTATCTATCTATCTATCTATCTATCTATCTATCTATCTATCTCTCTTCCTGACTCTATCTATCTATCTATCTATCTATCTATCTATCTATCTATCTATCTATCTCTCTTCCTGACTCTATCTGTCTATTTATCTCTCTTCCTGACTCTATCTATCTATCTATCTATCTATCTATCTATCTATCTATCTATCTATCTATCTATCTATCTCTCTTCCTGACTCTATCTGTCTATCTATCTCTCTTCCTGACTCTATCTATCTATCTATCTCTCTTCCTGACTCTATCTATTTATCTATATCTCTTCCTGACTCTATCTATCTATCTATCTATCTATCTATCTATCTATCTATCTATCTCTCTTCCTGACTCTATCTATCTATCTATCTATCTATCTATCTATCTATCTCTTTTCCTGACTCTATCTATCTATCTATCTCTCTTCCTGACTCTATCTATCTATCTATCTCTCTTCCTGACTCTATCTATCTATCTATCTATCTCTCTTCCTGACTCTATCTATCTATCTATCTATCTCTCTTCCTGACTCTATCTATCTATCTATCTATCTCTCTTCCTGACTCTATCTATCTATCTATCTATCTATCTTTCTTCCTGACTCTATCTATCTATCTATCTATCTATCTATCTATCTTTCTTCCTGACTCTATCTATCTATCTATCTATCTATCTTTCTTCCTGACTCTATCTATCTATCTATCTATCTATCTCTCTTCCTGACTCTATCTATCTATCTATCTATCTCTCTTCCTGACTCTATCTATCTATCTATCTATCTCTCTTCCTGACTCTATCTATCTATCTATCTATCTATCTTCCTGACTCTATCTATCTATCTATCTATCTTCCTGACTCTATCTATCTATCTATCTATCTCTCTTCCTGACTCTATCTATCTATCTATCTATCTATCTATCTATCTATCTATCTATCTATCTATCTTCCTGACTCTATCTATCTCTCTTCCTGACTCTATCTATCTCTCTTCTTGACTCTATCTATCTCTCTTCCTGACTCTATCTATCTATCTATCTGACTCTATCTATCTATCTATCTGACTCTATCTATCTGACTCTATCTATCTATCTATCTGACTCTATCTATCTATCTATCTATCTGACTCTATCTATCTATCTATCTGACTCTATCTATCTATCTATCTGACTCTATCTATCTATCTATCTGACTCTATCTATCTATCTATCTGACTCTATCTATCTATCTATCTGACTCTATCTATCTATCTATCTATCTGACTCTATCTATCTATCTATCTGACTCTATCTATCTATCTATCTGACTCTATCTATCTATCTATCTATCTGACTCTATCTATCTATCTATCTATCTGACTCTATCTATCTATCTATCTATCTGACTCTATCTATCTATCTATCTATCTGACTCTATCTATCTATCTATCTGACTCTATCTATCTATCTATCTGACTCTATCTATCTATCTATCTATCTGACTCTATCTATCTATCTATCTGACTCTATCTATCTATCTATCTATCTGACTCTATCTATCTATCTATCTATCTGACTCTATCTATCTATCTATCTATCTGACTCTATCTATCTATCTATCTGACTATCTATCTATCTATCTATCTGACTCTATCTATCTATCTATCTATCTGACTCTTATCTATCTATCTATCTAGCTTATATATATATATATATATATATATATATATATATATATATATATATATATTAGGTATGTATGTACAGGATTTACTCTTAAAATAATTAACCGATCATTATAAATTTCGGAAGACACCTACTAAGCATTGGAGGTTCAAATGTGGATTAATATTTAGTTTAATCTAGTTTTATGCCAAGGGGGTATGGGAGGGGGAGCTCTTAGTGAAAATTTCTATACCTCCTATTTTTGTGAAATTTTAATAATAGGTATTAGACATCAATTAATAAATATTAAAAATGTTCAGTTTCTTTGAAGTATTTTGAAGGGTTTTAGGGGGCACATCCTCCAATTTGAAAATTCAAATATTTCAGATTTGCATTGGATTTAATCCATAATCATTAGACACCAATTAAATAAGACTCCCTGAATTCAATTTCTGAAGTCCATTTAAGCCTTAAATTTGAGACATTTTCTAGAATCAAAATCATGTAATGAATTTTGATCAAAATTAGAATAAGGATTCTAGAAATAAGTAGTGATGTAAGATTTCCGTTTGTTAGCGAATTCTGTATTTTTTATTAATCAGAAAAAGCGGGGTTTCCGCTTGAATCTGCTTTTTTCTTTTTTTAATTAAAAAAAATCTGATTTCTGCCTTGACTCGATTTTATTTCTCTTTCATCTTTCTTTCTCTTTTCCTGTTTTTCTCACTTCATCTTCTCCCCATCCCGTCTTATCTTGTCTTACTTCTCTTTCCCCTCTCTTTGGAAATGTTAATTTTGCCATACTTCAAACGATTCACGATGGAGAGGGAAGGTAGAAGACTTTCGTTTCATCAAAGAATTACCCCATTCCAGACACACAAACAGATATGCACTTGGTGTTTTTCTCTTGCTTAACGGCCATGTTTAACGGAATTTAACAAATTTAAAAGCAAAAATTAAGTTAAAACATATTAGTTGATACTTTCAATATGAAAAACAAAAGGTATTGTAGATTAACACCGTTCGATAAATCCCCCTCCCCCCCCCCCCCCAAAAAAAAAATTCTATTTTTAGGCGATCATCTGTGAACACCCTGAAAAACTTAAAAAAACAAACAATTATTTTAGAATTTAGAGTGGAGTATCAGTTTCAGATATGAATTTAATGTAAAATGATCCCCCAAGTTTCCATCCATTTTAGCATTTTAGGGCATTTACCAATTTTTTTTTTTTTTGCTATGGGAGATAAACGGTGTATTTTTTGGTGGAAGTGTTTACTTTTTTAGGCAATTACATGTGGTTGTATTAGGTTTCTTGTTTAGGAGAAGGTTTGCCACTCTGACTTAGGGTTAGTGGTAGGGTAAGTCATTTTTTAATTTTTATTTTACTAACTTTTCAGTATACTCCCCCTTAAAAATGCACAGAATTTATCTTCCATAGCAAAAAATAATTTTGGTTAACTGACCTAAAAAGCTAAAATGACCAGTAAATGGGAATCATTCTAAGTTAAATTTCACATGCACGGAGAGGGTGGTGAAGTTTGGGAGGAGGGAGCTAAGTTTGGAAATTGAGGGGGGGGGGCACATAGCTTCCCAGGTTGGGAATTTTTTTTTTGGGGGGGGGGGGGGGGGCTCACGTTTGGGAATTCACTTCGATTTCAGATTTTTTTTGCCATTGGCCACTCATATCCCCGCATAAGGTTTACTATCATTATATCATGATTTTAATCTTCGTAAGGGGACATAAAAGCAGTGCAAAACTGTTATGTTTGGGGAATTAATTTTACCCGTCCTGGTACAGGTATTCTTCTAGTATCTATATAAAGTTATGTATGTACAGGAATTTTTACTATTTTACTATTTTATTATCAAGGCAAAGAGCCACTTGAGGATATGGCTTAATAGGCAGGAATGATTATCAGCTGAAATATGAGGAACACTATGGGTGTACTAACATTTATCAATGGTATGCATTACTTATGGGGTAGTTTAGGACAAGAATTTGTTAACATTGGATGTGAAAACGACCAAGTTGCAATCAGTAGGGAAGCAGTTCCAAGGTAATGTGTTCCACAGGCGGGAAGCCCTTACAAAGAAGCTCACTCCATGGAAATTCTGCATATGGAGTGAGAAAGAAAAGTCTTTTTCCGTTGCAATACAAGTTCTTACTATGAATGTTTTACAAGGAGCAAGCACATGGAAATAACGATGAGTAGAAAGAGACTAGCAACATCTCTCTTGTGAGAAAGGGGTTGTAGCGAGGAGAAGAGATCATCCCCCCCCATAGATTTTGTACTCATAAATATTCATGCATTGCATGTGACATTATTAATAATCGAAAAGAATCATATTTTGAATATGGGGCAAATCATTAGAAGTGAATAATGACTCTGCGGGCTCATTAATTATCCCTAAATACCTGAAAACCTTCCTCTTAGATGTACCAAACTTGCAAGTAATACTACACCCCCATGAGAGCACGATGTTAAACAAAGCCGTGTTTAAAATGAGGCTAGACGCAGCTATTGAATGAACAAATGTTTTTTTCTGCACTCTCACTACCCCCTTAAATGTATCAGGGATCACCGCAAATCACAGATCTCCTCGTCTGTTGCAATTTTTTTCTTGGGGGAGGGTGCAGATTTCTGGAACTTGGTCTGATATTAATTACCTTTTTCTTTTTTTTTTTCTTAAATTTTTTTTTTTTTTTTTTTTTTTTTTTACTTATATTCATCCCTGACAAGGAATAATGCCACTGAGACGTAAGGGGCTACTGTGAATTAGGGGCCAGATTTATAAGGGCATCCTAAGTAAGGAATTGTGCAGCAAGATGTATGTTCACATTACATTTAAATTACAGGAAAACAGAGAACAGGGAGGGAATTCCAAAGGCAAGCAGTTCAAGGAAAGAATCTATTAGAGTAGAAAGCCTTCCAGCATCTGGGAACCTCTAAGGAGTGCAATTTTATTGATTGTCGGGTTGGTCAGGAGTATTTATGTTGAGGGAGCACAAGTGCAGCAAGTTCATTGGAGCACATTCCATTGAAGTACTTGTAAAACAAGCACGGGGATGCAACATTGCGATGATGGGATAGGGGCTGGAACTTGGTAGACAGTGTGGGATCTATTAGATTAGAGACTTTTTGGGCCCCTCTTTAAGAGGGAGAGACTAGTGGTTGATGCACCAACCCAGATGTGACAACAATACTTCATTCATGAGCAAATGATGGTTTTGTAGAGATATAGGATACTGGTAGATGTGAGAAGTTTTCTAGTCCGTTAGAGGGAGCTCACCTTCTTTGCAGCAGATTTGTCAGTATCTTCTAAGTATTTGTTCAAATTCATGTTACCTATGAATGTTAAGCTAAGGAGTTTGAATGTTGGACTCGCTGGTTAGAAAAGGTTCTTATAATTGTGAAAGGAAAGGAGCTTTGTCTTAGTAGCATTAAATGTAACCATCCATTCTTGGCCCCCATTCCACTTTCGATATGTGTAGGTTCGTTTTGCCCACATGTCCCTTTTTTTTTTCATTTTACTTCAGTCAAAATTCTCAGAAATCAAGGGCTCCTTCCTGGGGCTAACACTTGATCTCTATATGAGATACATAGATATGCGAATATTCCATTAAATTTCTCCTTTAACTGTCAAACGTTGAGTTTGTAAAGAAGATAAGAACATTAATTTTCTTCTCACCAATTGACCAGTTAACTATGTTATAGTATATATATCTTGTGGTCTCTTGGTCTGACCGGATTCCAGGACAAGAATTCATCTAGTCTGGTGGAGTATCCAGCTTAGTGATATTACTAGAGGCAACATCACTTGAAGAGGGTGCACCGCTCCTCGTATAAGACAGTGTGGGTTAGCAATACCGAGGGGATCTTATTTGAGCTACAAATAATATGTTACTTTAAATATTTAGTCAGGGTTTACTTGTAGTATAAGTATCCTCATGCCAAGTTGTCTTGACAAACCCCTGTACAGAGAGACCTTAGACACTCGAGGACAGTGTCTAGTAGGCATTCAAGTTCTTGTCGAGAATGATGCATGGTGTCATCAGCAAATATACCCATCTCGGACGCAATTACATCAGGGGGTCGTTTATAGAAATAAGGAATAATAAAGGTCCAAGGAACAACCTCTGGGGCACACCCACATTAATGTCATATCAATTAGATATACGGCCATCAAGAACGACTTAGATCCTTCTTTTGGCTAAGAAGGATCTGATTATATTAAATATTGGTCCAATAATATCTACATGCCAGATCTTGTCAAAGGCTTTGGGTATATCAAGCGTTACCGCCTTAGCTTTACCTACCTTATCCAGTATATGGTATATGATGACTGTTAGTATATCCGCAGTAGAACATGCTTGTCTAAATCCATACTGTTGAGGTGGTGGACTATCGCTAGATTGATTAATGATTCAAAGATTTTAGCGAAGAGCAGGAGATGAAAATTTGGCAGATCAGTTCTTTCACCAAAATTCTTGAACACTGGTACCACAGAGGCAATTTTCCAGCTATCAGAAGCAAAATTCGGCAAGACATTTGTTATAGAGTTTGGAGAGGACAAGGGCTAGCTGAATAGATCATTTTTTCATTACTATAGCAGGGACAAGATCAGGTCCCCATGCTTTGGAGGTGTCAAGGTTTTTTATGATATTCAGGACATGTGAAGGGGTGATAGTCAGATCATCAGGTATAGCTTCTGTCTGTAGTGGGAAATTTGTGAAGGAGTGATTTGTGGAGTCCAAGGTAGAGTTTAAAGTGAACTGCTGGGCACACAGTTCAGTCCTATCTGTTGCCATGCAAGCGACATCATGGTGGTTGGATAATGGGGGAATTGTTGATTTCTCATTATTCACAACACTGTCATAGATATTCCAGAAATCAAGAGTTCCTAATTTTGGTGACTCAATGCATTTTCTGGTCATCTTCGTATACCTACTTTTAGCTGCAGCTATTACACTTTTACAATGGTTTCTTGATGCGATAATCTTTTGTCTATTTGTAGCTGATTTATGGCGGTTGAATCAGCAGAATGCTTGATGCCTTATAGCAGCTGCACAGATTGATGAGAACCATTGTGGAGAGTTGGGCTTACTATAGGATTTCCGCGTGGGGACATATGCTTCTATGTCTTCTTTGACCCATTCTGTTACTTAATTTGCGCACTGTTCAGTAGGGAGAGAAAAAGTTTTACTCCATTTGGCGTCTCTGATGAGATCTGATGAATTCCCAATCAGCTCGTTGGTGGTATATCATTGTTTTGAGTAACAGTGCTTCAGTTTGGGGCTGGAAGTTTAGGGTGATATCAATCATTATCACAAAGTGATCAGCCTTCTATGTAGTAGGCTATGGACGTCCGTCACACAAGTCTCGGGCAGTGTAGTCAAGAATAGGTCGAGAAGTGAGGCTTGCTGATCCTCACGATCTGGAAAGCGAGTCGGAAAAGTGACTGTTCGTGAAAGGGAATGTGCAATAGAGAAACTATGTGTGCTGCTGCCAGCTGCGTCTGTATAGTTCGTTTTTACTTCTCACCACAAAAAATTAATTTGTTTACTTATTTTTAACAGTACATCAACCCCTTTACGGTTATTTAATGCAGAATACAGTCATTTTGATAGCAGCCATTATGCTTCAAGTTCTTAAAATCGTCAACTATTTATTTATTCATGATATTTGCTTTAACTATATATACATAATGTGAATGTAGCGTTATGGGTTAATGATATGGCTGGAGTGTTAGTTGAATGATGAAGAATATTATCAGAGGATTGAAAATGATTAATGGAATGAATAAAGTTTGATTACCTATGGGGGTGGTTTATGACCAGTATCTGCTGACATTGGATTTGAAGACGACCCCGTTGTAGTCTGCAGGAAGTAGTCCTGTGGTAATGGTTCACAGATGGGAAGTTATTGGAAAGAAACTCTGTTCATGGAAATTCCACCTGACGCTAGGCACGTGGAGAAATAAAGGAAATTTCTTTTCAATTGTGGCAGAAGAGTTCTTGCTGTGAATGTCTTACAAAGAGAGATCAGAGATTCGAGCTAAGTCGAGCATTTTCCATGTAAATAACGATAGAGTAGAGAAAGACTAGCAACGTCTCTTCTGTGAAAAAGGGGCTGTAGAGAACAGAAGAGATCATCTCCCACTAGATTGCAAAGTTGATTTTGTACTCTGTCAAGGCAAGAGAGGGTGCTCTGAGCATCACCTCCTCAGATGTGGCAGCAGTACCTCCCCATTTTAGGACTAGGGCTTCATCACTGGAACGAAAAAAACAAGTGACCGAAGATAAGTGACAGAATAATATCATTAAAAAAGGAAATATGACACAAGGATTTATTTATGAAAATCAAATCTTTGATGTGTCCAAATTTAGACAGTGTCTGTCTGTCGCGCTTAAGTTTGAAATGACATTTTCGTCGGTCTGTTATAATAATAATTAAGTTTGAAGTGGCATTTTTAGATGCATTCATGCATTTGCATTGCTTGTTCGTCTTTCAGTCTGTCACGCTTAAGTTTGGAATATCATTTCCAGCACTAAACGCGCAGATTGAATGGATGCATCTTAAGAATACTCGTTCTTATTGACTTACGGAAGGCCCTCATAGCCTATATAACCGTGTGCGTTTATCCAGCTCTCCTGAACACTAATCCATTTTAATAAAGCTAAACCGGCAGTGACAATGGCATTATGAAATGTTCAATCTTAGTCTCTTTCACATTCTTTTTCAGTTTTTCTCTTTCTTCCTTCTTCTGCTGGTTACTTTTCGATTACCCCCCCCCTCTCGTTTAACGCATTTAAATACGACACAAGCAACAGATTCTGTTTAACTAATCTTGTCAAAGTTTTTATAAATATTGTTTAAAATTTTAACTAAAAGTAAAAGTCTAAGTTGTGCATAAGTGGTACTTCTACAGAACAGGGCCTAAATGTTTCCGATTGTGATTTATGGAATAGACTGGAAATGTCCGAGCCATCGCCGAACAGTCATCTAGTACCGACATTAAATGAAACAACTTTTTAAAAAACTTTTTTACCTGAATTAAGATTATAGTCAATTACTCCCCCCCCACTCCGTTTTAAGAATGGGTTTAATAATTTTCTTCAAATCAATAAGTGCATCAATTTTATTTCTTATTTATTTTTGTTGAAGTTTTTTGAAGTTTGATTTTTGATAGACTAAAAACTTTTTTTAACCATAACCTAACCCTTCGCATGATTAGTGTCATCTGCCTTTTAACATTGTTTCGCGGGTTTTAAATCGTAAACTGCTTCGGCCATTTCCGGTCTGTTCTGTAAATCGCAATCGGAAACATTCGTGTCTATATGGGTCCTGTTCTCTGGAAGAATCGAAAATCTTAACGAAAAATCTTAACCTGCGTCTAATGTAAATTTTTACCTAAGTTTATTTAAGTTTATTTAAGTTAATTTAAGTTTATTTAAGTTAATTTAAAAAAAAAATGCAAAACGAACTTAAATTCGTGACGGAAATTTTTATTTTTCGTTTCTCTTCAATCATCTGACCGTTTTGTCCAGTCGTCTCCCCTCGGCCGAAAGAACTCTTCGTCACCAACAGAAGATTGGTTTAATTGACAAACAAACATGATCTCATTACGCTTATTTACACCTTACACATTCCTACTGTGTGTGGTTATTGTTTATTTAGTCGGATTTAGATATTTTCGAAGTGAACATTATAAGAACAAACATGGATAACTCAAAAACAATCCTTTAGTTTTTAAAGCGGACGCATCGTTATTTAATAATAATAATGGATCACTTAATAAAGAAGAGAATTAATAATTATCTTTGACAACATTCTGTAGTTGTTACCGTTTGAAAATCGAACAAAATAATCGATTAAAAACAGGAGTTATTGATTTTATTCCTTAAAATCCTTTCAAACAAAGTAAGTAAAAATTTAAGTTTAATTTTTATGAATGTGTTCGAATTTTATCTTCAATTTTTTTCCTTTTTCATTCAGATACATTTTTTTTTTTTTACTTTGTGCGAATTGTAACCAGGGTTATATTAGAACATTCTGAAATGTTTTACCTTTTAGCTTGGATCAGAGTGTATTATCTGTTCTGATACTATACTTCATCTTTTCTGTCCTCGGTCAGGGAAGGAGAAATCCTTCTAAACTAAGCATTTTTTTATTATTTTATCCTAATCCAGAGTGTCCCTTTTTTGGGGGGGGGGGGTAGATTTTCCCCAGATTAAAAAAAATGACATTGTGCCTAACTCTGACCTCGTAGGGAGGCAAGTAAATGAGGGCACTTTAATAAGTTAATTATTACTTAAGTTAGGCTAAATAGAGTAAAAAAACTCAGCACTGTCAAAAATTAATCATAATCCATATATTTTTTTAACAAAAAATTGTTTGTTTTTGTTTTTTTTATTAAAGTCATTTATTAAAAATTGAGAAAAAATAACTTTTTAGTAAAATTAATTAACCAATTTCGTTAATGTTTTTTACTCATTGTCATGTTTTTTTTGTTATTTTTGTTTTTAATTTGTTTATTTTTGTTTTTTGTGGTAACAAAAAAGTTTAGAAAATAGAAAGCGCTCGGTGAGTTGCCCTCAGTTGAGGGTCTTCCATTTATTTGCTCCCCCCACGGGAATAAAGTCAGACAAAAAAAGCCTGTTTTAAGCCCCCCCCCCCCCCAATGGATGGGGCTCTGGATTGGGGGGGGGGATGCCCCGGTCTCAGAGGACATCTTCTCTAATCGAAAAACTGAACAGATACGGCACTTTGATCCCAGGCCGATGTCATTCTCTTTCAGTAATGAGTACGCGGCCCTTAATGCCTCATGCCTATTTATTTATTTTTTTGTCGATTTGTTTTGAATCTGTGAATGAATCACTATGGCACAAAAATGCGTCGTCTTTTGATTGTTGGTAAAAAACAAAACAAATTAACATTACCCCCCCCCCTTTCCTTTTCCGGTATTATTGATAAAAAGATCAAAATAAATAAATTAAAAACGAATCAACATGTTAAAGATACATTAATTATTATATTCTATTTGTTTTTCTTGGTAGATTATTTATAATTTTAAATATAGCCGTACTTTTTGTAATACAGGGGGGGGGGGTAACTCCGTTATAATTTGTTGTCGGTTTTCGGGTTCGGTTTACAGCTGTTGTCATGTTTTTAATTTATGCGACAAGGAAAAAGAAAGAACAAATCGAAATAAGTTCCCATTTAATTACCCCCCCCCCCATGAGCAAAGTTAGACACAAGGTCGGTTTTTCATGTGTGCATGGAGGGAGGGGGTTCATTTTTATAGAATCACCCCCGTTTCCTATTGGTTGTTTATTTTTTTAATGGTTTTGAGTTTTCAAGTACCTTAAGGGCGATTTCTGATACTAACCCTAACTCTAAAAAAAAAACCCGATTGGAGACGGGAGTGATTCTATAAAATTACCAGAAATCCCCCCCCCCCCCCGTGCACTCTGGATAGGAACATAAATACCTGTATAGTCTCGTCGGAACTCCCTCACTGATGAGGGAGCCTCAGCCGACAGGCGATAAACCCAACACCACCTCCGAAAGGAGCCTTGAGACCGAACGGATACTACACTTTGATCCTGATTTGTTTACCTGCCCCTTCCCTCAGCGGCAAGATTTATAGTGGGAATCTAGCTCCCAAAAAGAGAAGTTTTAGTCTGGTTGTAAAAATAGTTTGGTCGGTTCCGTCG
Organism: Sepiola atlantica; assembly: GCA_963556195.1. Lineage (NCBI taxonomy): Eukaryota > Metazoa > Mollusca > Cephalopoda > Sepiida > Sepiolidae > Sepiola > Sepiola atlantica. The sequence continues at coordinate 176,686,259 of OY744516.1, forward strand.
GCATTCCATTACGGATGAGGGCGCCTCAAGCGACAATCAATAAACCAATGCCGCCCTAAAGGCGCAGGAAGGGAGGGGGGGGGACTACTAAGACAGAAGAGGGTGAAGGTACAGAATAGATAACAAAGCCTCCCTCTCCATGTTAAGAATGGTTTTCTAAATAACATTATTTAAAACCTCATTCTGAACAGGGGGGGGGGGGCTTTGTTAACTATTATGTACCTTCATCCAAAACAGATACTATACTATTATTTATTTGCAAAAATATAAAAATGCATTTTAAGAAATTAGGCACAAGGCCATCAAAAGTGTGGGGTCAGTGGTCATTCTCTGTAGTGGACTACAGATACTACACTTCTATCCTAGCCAAAAGGCCCCCATAACAATCTAAGTCTCTTTGTCTGAAAGAATCTTTGATCGCGTGGCCGAACACGTTGTCGCACGTTTCTTCTTTGTTGAAAGCTTTGTTGAAATCACTTCATTGTTATTATTAGTACAATCGTAAGGCTTTGTTTGTGAGTTAACCTACCATTGTCACCTTTCTCTTTTTACTCGCATTTCTTAGATTTGAAATAAATTTAAAAAAATATTAAATAAAATTTGACGTTATGAAGATTTGTAAAAATATATATAGAATTCGTTTTCATAATTTTCTTTTTTTTGTCGTATTAAAAAAAAATGAAAAAAAATATCTTGAACAACAAAATTTGAGAGAGAGGGAAGTTTCTGGTTGATGGAACAAACACGTTCTCTCACGACCTTTTTATTTTCAATATTCTTTTATTGCACTTTCTACTACTTATCAAATCAAGTAATAACATTTTTTTTGCGTATTTCCAAATTAGCTGCCATTTTAGAAATAGAAAAAAATGGTTATTCGTTCTGTGATCAGTAAATGGGTGAGCATTTTACGTTAAATTTATAATGTTTTTTTTAAATATTTTTGGTGAAGATACAGAATAGTTAACAAAGACCCTACTCATGTAAAGAATGGGGTTCTAAATAATGTTATTATTTAGAAACCCATTCTTAACATGAGAAGTAGGGGGGATTTAACTATTCTATTCAGTTTTTTAACATACAATGTGTGAGCTAGTCTGTTCTCATCAGTTGCCAACCAGGAGTGGTAAGTTTTAGTGGCTAAGGCAGTATTAGCACTGCCGGCAGTTTTTGCCACCGGACAGAGTATTAAAAAAATGTATACATAATAAGTTTACAGTTTGGCAATTTGGATGAATTTAAGAAAGCTTGTTTGCTTTCAGCCATTAATGACATTACATGCTCATAGCAATCATCACTAATGAACCTTGATATCACATGATCACTTGCATTCTATGCAAAAAGTGATGATGTCTGCATTTTGTGTGATTCAGATTTCTTGATTTCAACCAAATCCAGCTTGATGCCTGTGGTAATGTAAAACACTTTTTAAGTATCTATTAGTGATGCTTATTTTTGAAAGAAAGGAAATGACTGGATGTCTCAGAAACCCACAACACCCAATCTTGGCAGGCATTACATGGCATGTTCATCTCTTTCTAACATAGTCAGCATGCAAAATTGTTAGGATGTCACTGATACCTTCCAGTCTCTGGCTCTATTCAGTAGCTTCATGTTGGGAGTTACTTTATCTTTTTTCCCCTTTAGAGGTCATTCACTTTCATTGTAAAACTGGATCTTACATTACCTGACTGTCACAGACTGCTGGTTTACTGAGTTACATTGTGTTTTATTAAATTCATGACTATTTCCAAAACATAATGTTGCTACATTTAAAGCAGTTGCGGACATGCAGAGAGAACATGATGTGGCCTTATGATCTCAGTGGTCACACTATGATGGAAACAACACAAAACAAGTTATAGGGATAACTTAGTTGTGATCGGGGTGTGTAGGGTATGTGATATCGTCATGGCTAATGACCTTTACGCTATCTGTTGATCCTTTTCCGGTCTTGTCGATTCTAGTGACAGCCTTCTTTATCCCTCGCCATGATTGTTATCTCCTAACAGCCGGTGTCTCTCGAATATATCTACTTTTCCTCCGGAAAATAGAGACGTCCATTTTTACTAGACATGCGTTTTTGTAATATATTTCCGAATTTTCTATCTTGACCCCCTCTGGTTGTTAACAACTAATTGTCATGGTGTCGCTTTGTCTGTGTAGTACAATAGACCTGTCGCTTTTAATGTCGTTCTTTGATGTTTTTTTTACTGTCATTCATTTTCTAGTTAATCTTTCCTGGTTGTGAAAGTAGGGGTGTATTCTATAGTATCACAATGATGCAAAGTGCATCTGTCTCATTTACATAAAAAAACGAACACAAATTGTATCTGTGTAATCCCATATTTTGAGGTGGGTTGCATTTGGTAGAAGATTACATGTAAATCGAAGAAAAAATAATATTGTTAGTGGTTCCAATGCAATCAACAAACTCTACGATAGTTTAAATGGTTCAATATTATTCCATGTTGTCCATGCTTTGGCTCAAGCAACAACAGTGGCTGTTCTTTCCTCCTCATCCTCATGGATCTAACTTCTTCAATCACCATGTTTTTCTTTTTGCAGTCCACTTTGGAAAAAAAAAATTGTTGGTTGTGCTGCCCAATCCAGTTGAATTGAGAGGTTCCTATGATGTCTTTCGTTTACAAGCTGGATGGTGTCCTCTGGCTTGACAACATTTTATATCTGGCTATGCATTTCGAATAAACTTGTTGGTTGTCGCTCATCGTTTGAAGACACACCTTTCCATCAGTGAAGATATAGGGAGTTGTAGATGTACAGCATTAATATATAAACCCACTTTGAAAACAAAAATGGGACTTCAAGTAGGTACTTATTGGTATGTTGCTAAGTTTGCTCAATGCGAGATAACACAATTTCATACATTTGCAAAGGCCACAAAAGACTGGGGGGAAAACCATATTGGTAGCACCAAGTGATGCTGATATCATGCCTGAAATGAAACGACGAATTGCGCTTGGATGAACAACCTTTTCCAAAGTAGAAACCATCATGAAGAGTAGAAAGTCTACTATGAACATTAAGCAGAAAGTTTTCAATGAATACATTATGCCTGTTATGACATATGGTAGCAAAAAATGGGCAATTAATAATGCAGCGATAGAAAAGCTAAGAGTGGCACAATGCAAAATAGAACGCATTGTGCTCGGCATCAGTTTATGTGAAAGAAAAAGAAACGCCTGGATCAGACAGCAAACTGGAGTAAATGACATCATCACCACCATACGAATGGCAAATCATAGATGGGCAGGTCACCTTTCGAGATATATAAACAACAGGTGGACATATAGAGGAACAGAATGGACCCTGAGGCAATGGAAAAGACCTAGAGGAAGGCCAAAAACTCTGTGGAGAGACGACCTTGACAGCCAACTGGGTCCTACTTGGCCATGTCAAGCCAGGGATAAAACAAGGTGGGAAAAAAACAGGGAGTGGGTCCTCCTCCAGGAGTGATAAAAAAATCATAATGATGATGATTATGTTAATTTGAATTGTTAAAAGTAAATTTAGTTAATACAGTGGTAGAATGTAAATCTAAAGGAATAAATGCGAAAGTTTTTTCATTTATCACTTATGCATTACCATCAAAACGGGTTACTGTTATTTAAGTCAATAATACAACAAATTTTTTGAAAAACTGTATATATAGTACAGACTAAAGACCCAAAGACCATTATTTGAATGCCTAATAAATTAATGTTTAGCATTATTCTTTTGTAATTTTACTGTCCTATCTTTCCCATATATATGCAATAGTGTTAACAGTGATTTAATAAAAAAAATAGATTAATTACTAAAAATTTTCTTACAATATTTGCTGATTAATTTTCAAGGGAGGCGATTTAAATCAAACTAGCTAGAAAGAAAGATATACCGACCAGGCATAAGCAAGAGTTCAGAGAGGGGAGAGGGTGACTGACTGCTCTCTCTCTCTCTGTCTCTCTCTCTGTCTCTCTCTCTCTCTGTCTCTCTCTCTGTCTCTCTCTGTCTCTCTCTCTCTCTGTCTCTCTCTCTCTCTGTCTCTCTCTCTCTCTGTCTTTCTCTCTCTGTCTCTCTCTCTCTCTCTGTCTCTCTCTCTCTCTCTCATTTAAAAAAATAAATAAAGTAGCGAACTTTGCAAAGCCTGCCAGTATATTGATAAAATGGAGAATGTTGCACTGCTAGAAACAGCCATGGAGGAAACTGTTGTGAGTGAGGAAGAAAGCAATGGATGAGTCAACTAAAGAAGAACTAGTTGTGGTCATTCGTTCTTCTTTTTCATCAATAATTGTAGGTGCGACATTCATTTGTTTTTATGTGGTTGTACGAATTGCTTTTTATTTATTTATTTTTTAAATTAGAGTTCGATAATATTAATTTATTAGTTACTAGGGAGGGTCACCCGGCATTGCCCGGGTCATGGAAAAAAATACAACAGTTAAAAAAAAGTGTGTATAAAATCTTTCTTTTGAAACTTCTCTTTATCTCTCTCTCTCTGTCAGTCATGTCACTTTTTGAACACACCATACTTCTGACTGCTTCTCTCGCTAATTCATGTGCAATTTTTTGCCACTGCTTAAATATAATAGAGAGAAATAAAAGGAAAATGTAATCAGCAGCCGACTGTTTCACTTAGTTTCAGTATTGTTTTTTGAACATTTACCAGTAATAATGAAAAAAAAAAGTGATGTTTTCTGACCCCCCCCCCCCGCGCCTCCCTCATGCATTAATTTGTTTCATCATGGCCCGGAACGAAGGTAGATTTGTATTTTTTACCATAAAAAACTTGAGGATTGAATCAGCGATCCTATGTCCTCCTATCCCTAGCCAATGATACCCGATTAACCGTTTCATTTTTTTACATTTTATATACAATTTTTATGACGCTGCAGCATTGCATCAATTGATGGCAAGATTAGGGAATTGCAGCTCAGATCGTTTGGACATGTGCCAAGGGCCAACAGCGACACTGTTGTGAAACTTTGCATTAGAAGTTGTTGGGAAGTGTTCGATAGGAAGGCCGATGAGATGGGCATACACCCATCACAAATACCTCTATAAAATCGGCCTACACCTGGACCAAGCCTGTGATCGTGTCAAGTGGAGACAAAAATCGATCATTACAAACCCCGCTGCCATAGTTCGGGGTTAACGCATAAGAAAAAACAGATGACATTTTTATGGTGAGGCCTAAGGATGTACTCAGCACTGATTGGATGAAGTTGGCTTTCAATATAGTGACTTTTGTTGAAATAATGTTTTAGTAAATTTATAGTCTTTAAGTTTACCTGGTGTTTACCGGAAATGAATGTGAATCTATGTGTAATTCTACTCCAAGCCCTGAACCCCATATTACTATATCTATTCTTATTTTTTCATTATTTCTATAATTTTAAAGTTATGAATCAAATAAAGTAAATAGTCGTTTTTCCTTTTTTATGGATGTCAGGTTTAAATGCAGACCCTACATTATTATTAAGCTCTCTTTAATGAAAATGAAATATATTCATCCA
>OY744516.1:176696774-176706774 GCA_963556195.1 Sepiola atlantica
GGCAACTTTCCTTTATATAATAGATTGTTTTTACTATAACTAACTCGATAATTGAATGAGAAACTTTGTCATTCTATCCCATGATGCCCAGTTAACATTTTTATTCTTACATTTATATCTTATAATAAGCCATTTTTGGAGTGAAGCTCGGGGATGTACTCAGCATTGATTGGATAAGGACGGGAGGGGGGTAAGTGCAGTGACATTCATTGAAATCAGTTTCAATAGATTTTAAAGTCTTTAAGCACATTTGATGTTACCCGGAAATCAATGACACCTATGTGTAATCCTGCTTCAGGCCCTGAACCAAATATTACAATTTCAATTATTTTTTTCATTTCTATAATTTTAAAGTTATTAATCAAATAGAATAAAAAGAGTCAACTTTTCTTTTTATGGATGTCAGGTGCAAATGCAGACCCCACAATATTATTATACATTGTTTGATCAAAATGAAATATATTTATCCAAGTATCCTGGGTAATGGAGTTTAAGAATATACTAGGTTATTGGGTGAGGGGTCTCCTCCTCTCTCTTCTTCCTCCGCCCTTTCTCTCCTCTCCCCATCTCTCTCTCTCTCCTCTCTTTTCTGAATTCCTATCTTTTTCTTTTATTCATCGGCAGACTTGCAAAAAGAAAGAAAGATGAAGCTTACATTTAAGCAAACATCATTGGTAAAGACAGATTGTGTTCCCTTGAATCTGAGTGACAACAAGTCTCCCCAGATTTCCAGCATGTAGTGAGGTAGAACGTAGAAAGCAACGGGAGACTTAAAAATCTGTTAACATAGGTTTTAATCACAAAACAAACACCAGCTCTGGTGGGAAGAATCGGGAACTATATCGTTATCCGCCTAGCGGCAGAGAAACTAACTCAAGGATTAATCCAAGGGGAGGTAATAATGTACAAACAGCACTATCTGCTTCTTTTGATCAGTTGTAAATCGTTACATATTCTAGGGACGATGTCAGTTTGCAGGATTTCTGGCACTTTCAGTTCCCTTAGGTTTGTCTGATATTCTTTGTCTTATTTCTATTTCAACTTACTTGTGGCTGGTTAGCTTTGATTAGTTATATGGATTGGTTTCTGCATTCGAGGATTTTCATTAATATTTTGACTGTTTTCATAATTACTGTGCGTTGTATTATCTCAATCTTCTCTTTGATTCCAATTTCTCATAGTCATTTTTCCAGGTTTTTCAGGACTGTTTCGAGTACTCCTGCAATTATTTGTATTATAGTGATTTTCTTCATGTTTCATATTCCTTTTAGTTCTCTGGCAAGTTCCATGTATTGGCTTCATTTTTTTACCTCCTTGATATTCACCCTGTGAACTACTGGGATGGCGAAATCTATGATTTGGCAGGCTTTTTTTTTCCTTGTTGACTATTATCACGTTCAGTCCCCTTGCTTGGATGAGTTTGTCTGTTTGTACTTTCGTGTCTCAGATAATTTTGTGCTTTTCATTTTCCAATACTATTTCTGATTTGTGTCTGTACAATTTGTCTGCATGTTCAAAGTGCAGACGTTTGCATAGTTCCCAGTGGACTACCTTTCCCAGGCAGTTATGTCTGTTTTGTATTCTTTTGGAGCTAGTTTGCTGCATTCACTTATGTGAATTAATGTTTTGTGCCTTTGTCCTTCTTGGGTTTTGTCTATTTTAGCTTTGTATAGTTTGTTCTGATCACGTTGTTCTCTGTGGTTGTAGCGATTCCATTTCTCTGTTCAAGTGTCCTTTTTGTAGCCATGTCCAGGTGTTTCTGTGCGTTTTTTCTCTGTTCAGTCTTATAAATCATCCATGTAGCTGTTTCTCTTTCCATTTTTCTTTTCTTGATTTTTTTGTTTCCAGTTTCACTGCTCACTGTGTTGTTCATTTTGACGTTGCCTCTTGCAGCGATGATCAACCTTTCTGTGTTTTTGGTTATGTATTTTTTTAGCTCTTTTTTTTTTCACGTTATCACAGTCTTTTATACTTACTAGTTTCCCCCCTTCCCTCCTTTTTACGTAGAGTTGGTCAGTATCATTCTTCAGGTATAGTGCATTGAGCATTAGTTTCCTAATCCTCTGGTCCAGGTGCCCGAGTTCTTCTTTTGTCCAGCTTCTGAAGGGTCCAGTATATCTTAGTGGTGATACTGTCCAAGTATGTATTTCCATTATCAGGTTTCTACTATGTAATTTGTTTTCTAAGAATTGTCCTTCTCAGGTATTCTCTTTTGATTTCTTTAATTTCTGTTGATTCGATAGCATCTGCTTCCAAAGCTCCCATATATTTATAGTTATGTTCACCTGCTGTCTTGAGTTTTCCCCTTTTCATCTCTAGTTGCGTATACTTTCCCATTCCGAATCTCATTTGAATGTTCTGGCTGAACATTCTGGTTGTATTTTTTCAGCTTTTCTAGTTTCTTTCTGTTTTTTGAAAATAGCGTCAGGTCGTTCATATACATGATGTGATTTATTCTCTTTTGCGTCAGTTAGCAAAAATATACTCCCTTTGGTCGCATATTTTTGCTAGCCTAGGGGCATGGTATCATGACGAACAACATATACTACACTACCCCCACAAAGGAGGAGGTAATGCCTGGAAGGATGGTCTCATGCCAACAGAACAGATACTACACTATCTCACCCCCGAATTAAGTATTAAAAGATAGTACAATTAATACAATTAATAGTATAGTTTCAGCTTCGGACAGATACCAGATCTCCATTAATAATAAATTATTATTATAACTCGTCATTTAAAAATTAAAAAATTGTTATGGGAAAACATAATATTGATTACATAAGTTTGTTTATCTGCCTCTCACCACGGCAAAGTTAGACACAAGGTCAGTTTATAGAGGACACTCTGGATGGGTTAAAAATATGCTATGATTGGCCCTGTTGGTATTTCCTGGCAATGAACCAGCTCCACCTCTCCTAAAGGTGAAGGTAATGCCTAGGAGAATGACCTCAGACCGATCAGAACAGATACTAACTTTGATCTGGACAGAAGTCCAAATGGCTTCCTGTTCAAGGTATTTATTTAAAATTTCTATCTCATATATATATATATGTCTGTATGTATGTGTGATGTTTGTGTGTTTCCTATAGAAAAAAAGGTTAGAGAATCTACATGAAATCTAAAAGTGTATTCTTATGTAAAGCTCAACCTTTTAGAAATTGCAGACCCGTTGACATTTTTTTTAACCGATACATGAGCATATAAAATTAAAAAATTTGCTAAATTCTGAATAAAAAGTATTTATGCAGGCATGTTGAAATTAGCTTTATTTAGTACAGAAATCTATTATCATTTTTTTTTTTACTTTTATCTTTTTGTTTTTGCTGGGGATGGGGCATCCTACCAAATGCCAGACATTCACCCACTATTTCAGACACTCCAGCCGAGAGATCTTTTTAAGATTCTAACCGTCCCTTTAAGTGCAATTGTTTGTATCTCTCTTCCACTTGGTTCACCGGGTATAAAAGTAACCCTCAGTGTTCAGTCAATAGGGTACAGTGAGACTGGTTCATCTTTGTTAATTTGTTAAGAGAGTGCCACTTGCAAGGGTTCTTGAATATCAAAATATTTCCTGTACTTCGATTTTATCAGACTCATTGTTGAAAAAGCATCCTCACTTAGATATGTTGATGGAAATGAGAGAAGCATATTGTTAGATCAAACAGATTTCATCTAGAAAATATAATTAAAAGGGAAAATAAATCTGAAACATTTTATATTTAAAAGAGAAGTCTTTGCCCTTGGTTATCTTCCTTGCCGTAAAGATATTTTCAGAGTGAGTTATATCCCTTGCAATTTCAGACCAGCTAACATTTTGTATTGGACGTGTCGCACAGCGACTTTCAATTAATAAGTCTAAATTAATAAGTAATTCTTCTTCAGGTGTAAATGTGTATAAACTATTATTTGTTGATCTATACAGAAGAGTTTTTATTCAATTCATTCTTTATATTTGTTCCATATCTCACAATAACCACTACTTTACTTCACATATTGAGAGCGATTTCAGCCAGTTCAGCTCCTGCTTTGATCCAGAAGTACACCAAAGATGCTGCAGCAGCAAGTTCCAGCATTTGATTTTTCAATTCATTTGATAAGTTGTGCTGTAATATAACAAAAGGATTTCTCGTCCATTCATTATCTTTTCATGGATCTTTCTCTGGTGGGCAGAGCCATCAAGTATTCAGTGTCAATGCCTAAAACTTTGATGAATGTCTCAAATCAGCAGTAAGCTTCCTAGACAGTCGTTGACAGGTGTGGAACATATTGGAACTTTTGTTAAACACTATTCTTCCACATTTCCAATTTACATTTCATTCCATCAATCTTGTCTGCCATTGTGAAGCATGATGCGCCTTTTTCCTCTGCATGGAAATATTATTTAGGGTGTTGAAGATATCAATAATATCTGCCAGATATGTCAGTTTTGCAGTCCGTTCGAAGTTCTGAAATTGTCTGGACCAATGCGTTGTTGCCACATCTGGGCTGGTGCTCCAACCACTAGTCTCTCCATCTTAGACAGGGTGCAAAAAAGAGTCTCTAACCTAGTAGGTATCGCACTGTCTACCATGCTCCAGCCTCTGTCTTATCACTGCAATGTTGCATCCCTGTTTTACAAGTACTTCCACGGAATGTGCCCCAATGAACTTATTGCATTTGTATCCCCTCAACATAAATACCCACGATCAACCCAGCTAGTAGCAAAATTCCACCCCTTCACTGTAGAGGTTTCCAGATGCCGGAAAATATTCTACTCTAATAGCTTCTTTCCTTTGACCGCTTGCCTTGAGAATTCCCTCCCTGCTATCTCTTTCCTCGGCTTTACCAACTTTATTTAAAAGTTATGTGAACACATATATTGCTGCACAACTCCCCATTTAAGATGTCCCTATAAATCTTGCCTCTAATCACAGTAGCTCCTTACATCTCAGTGGCAATATATCTTATCTGGGGTAGAAAAAAAAAACTTTATGGGACTGGGCGAGCTCCTTTCATAATTGTAATACTCTACAGAAAATCTTGTTCCTCGACAACCAGCGTGCACCAGCATGCAGTATGACCTAAGTCTGTTCAGAATTTGCGTCATCCCACAATGTCGCAAACAATCTCGTTGCTCTTCACAATTTTCATAACTTAGCTTTGTCATTTCAGATAAATAATTAAGGATATAAGAATTAATAAATAATTACAGAACTAAGTTTCTTTTTAAAGCTCAATATCCGTCTCAAAATACGTATAACTAGGGACGGGCAATCTTTCAAACATTTTTCAATTAAAACGACTTATGAAACAAAATCAATTATTTATTTAAGGTTCAATTTTAGTTTTAATTGAAAGATATTGGTGTAATTATCACCATTAAAAAAAAAGGCAAAATAATATTACACTTAATCCATTTTTAATTCATTTTAAACATTAATTTTATAAAACCTGTGATAACCTTGGTCTCTCATATTGTAAAATCAAAATTTAAAAAAACATTTTTTGATTAAAATTCTAAAAGCCTTTGATGATTTTTTTTTTATATTATTAAAAATAGTAAAAATGAAAAATAACGAACCCGTACATGTAACTATTTACATATGCTTGTAAATGGGTCATTGAAAAATACATTTTTTGTTTATTTTTTCTCCAGACACTTATCAACAACTTGTCATGCATTGTTTAACACTTTCCACATATATATATATATATATATATATATGTTTTTTTTTTTAGTGTAGAAAACTGTATCGGTGGTAGTAGTTTAAAAAAAAAATGTCATTATTAAAAAGGAAACTGTACAGTTTAATATAGTTTTTGAATGTAGAATTAATAAAGACATCTGGAAAATAAAAAGGAATAACAAAAAAGGGGTAATGGTCGAGTTTATAGTTTTCCAATAAAAAAGTATGTATAGGTGATGAAAAGGAGAGGGCTACTCGGACTTAGGGATAGTAGTAGAGTTAACGGAGGGTTTTTCATAAAACTAAAAAAAATACCCAATTGGAAACAGGAGTGATTCTATAAAATTACCAAATAAAAAAAATTAAGAAAGACCTGAAATTAAATTGGATTGGAACATGAAACTTCTTTTGGAAAAAAGCTAATTAAATTTATTACAACATTGATAGTTATTTTTATTAGTAATAAATTTACTAAAATGACTAAATTCCAAATAGAAATAACTTGCCCGAAGAATTTTTTTAATTTTTGGTGAAAAATCATTAATTGTAATGAGGAAAATTGGAATAAGTAACTTTTATTTATTTTTATTCGTCTATTTCACTTTGTGGATTAAAAAAAAATTACAAAACTTCTATTGGAAGAAATAAACAATTAAAATATTTATATATTTTATAAATATTTTAATTTTTTGTGACAAAATCAAACGTTTATATCTTTTTAATTCGAAGGGAACGCTGGGGCAGAGGGAATAACTTTTTTCCGTTTGTAAATTAGTTAATTTCTATATATTTGAATAAAACATTATTTTTCATAAAATAAATAAGATAGATGGTTGAAAATTAGTGACAAACATAACATTTTTTAAATAAATTATTTTTATGTAACTCACTAAAAGACTTTACTTTTTTCGCTTTGTCTTCACCAGTCCCTGTTCCAAGTTTTTAGATCAACTGATTTAAAAAAACACCCATGTTGGATTTATGCCAGTGTGTCGGCTAATTTACGAATTTTAAGTGTTTTTCCCCCTATTTCATATGTTAGGGACCTCCAAAACAAGACATAAAATTGCTGACGTCACCAGTTTTTGCGTTCTTTAAGAAATCCATACATTTGCGTTACTTTTATTGAGTTTTTAAATCTCAATAAAATAAAAATTATAATTATCGGAAGTAGTTTTAAAGTAAAATTGTTTATTTAAAGATTAAATTATCGATCTGAGAAAAAAACCTATTCTTGATCTTGAGATATAAGTACGAAATCCGATTTTTTTCTACGGCAGGGACTATTGTTTACACAAAAAATGAAATTAGTATGTGAAATGTTAAATATGTATGGATGAACAAAAGGGAAACGAATTACTTAAATTTAATACTACACTTATAATAACTAAAATATATATATAACTGAAGTGAACACTTTTAAGGAAAAAAAAGTTTTGAATTTCATCAAAATAAATATAAAAAATAGTTTAAAAGGACTAATGGAAGTAACGATTTTTGCTATTTTGTTTTGTTAGTGTTTGGCTTAAATTTTATATATAATAAAAATCAAACTAAAAATGAAAATTCAAAAAGTATTGTGGTTTGTTAATGATTTAACAATATTATTTGTCAAGATTCCTGTTATACGTAATACTTAAAAAAATTTTTAATATTTTAGCTACTGTATATCATTTTTCCGATAAAATTACATGGGTCGGGAAACTACATAATTAACGCTATCTGGTCTGGAAGTGGATTATCATTAATTCCCGGTGAATTTTACATTAGATTTATATGCTAAACTGATCCCCCACTCTAAATTCTAAACTTAATTGTTTTTCTTATCCAGTTTTGCAGATTGTTTACACTGTAATCGCCTAAAAAACTAGAATCTTTTTTTTTTTTTTTTTTCAAATATATTAATTTAAATAAATAATTATGCATTTTTATTTTATTTACCTTGTTTTCACATTCTAAAAAGATTTTTATAGAAGAAATAAATAATTTTATTTGAATGAATGAAACATAGAAGCTGAGGGACAAAAATAATCACTGAATTGAAAAGTAAAAGGCAAAAGGATTTCCATTTTGAAATTAAACTATTTTAAATATATTATATTTAATTATTATATTTAATTAGAGAATTAAAAACGAATTAATTCAAAATAGAAATAATTTATCTTTAATTTATCTAAGTTTCCCATGAAAATAATACAACAGACAGCAATTAATAGTTAAACTGCAATTAAAATCAACAACTCTGAAAAAAAAAAAGAGGGTGGGGCTAATTTCAGTCTTAGAAGAAGTTGCCCTAATTTGACTGGCAACTACGGTTCAACTAACCTTCTTTTTTAATCGACAAAAAAAATCGACAGCCATGTTGGAATATACTCATGTTTGGCTAAGTAAAAGTGACGATAACAAATTCATAGATAATAAAATTTACAATTAGTATCCACACTTGAAAATTATACAAATAAGTAGAAAAGTAAATCTTCTTGCGTTTTTTAAAAGTTATTTGTTTTTGTTTTGGTCCCCCCCCTTTTTTTTTCACTGTTAATTATACTACACTTTTGCCTAAATTTGATTTAATTAATTTATTTGAAATCTCATTTTAAACATAAACGTAAATATCCCATTTTTAAGCAGAATAAATATCCATATATTTCCCTGATAATATGAAAGAATAATGTATTCTATAAAATTATAGCATTGAAAATTCTCACATTTAATTTTTTTTAACATTTAAATTACCGTGTTTTTTTGTTTTTTTTAAATCTCATTTTCTACTAAGGTCTTTCCTTAAAAAATGTTGCTTTTTGTTCGCACCTTCAGGGTTTTATCCGTGGACGTTGGCCACGTTTTATCCCTTTGTAAAAGATGGACACTGAGTTCCTAATATGGAGATAAGTATTTCATCTTTGAAATGGGGTGGGGTGGGGTGCGTAAAGTAATTTAAGTGACTAAAAAAAAGATATAAGTTTGTTTTTGTTTTTTAAGAAAATAAATACTGTATATTAACGTTCATTTATTAATTGATACTGAAAAATTCATTAGGATCGAATAATTCCCTAATTTTTAAAGTGATTTTTCAATCCGGGGTATTCATTTTTGGGGTACCGATGGATACTGCACCCCATATTGTCTTGTCCCTCGGGGCTTGACTTACGCCGGTCAATGGGTCTGTCCTGTGCAGTTCTAGGAGGTCCACCCTCCCAGGCTTTGCCTCCCCTCTCTGGGGAGGAGTAAGTTTATTGCTTACTGTCTGAGGCGCCCCTACCGGGGAATGCTGACGGGGCTGCCCAGGCAATTTTTAAACCCCACTTTCCTGACCCGACCTTGAGTCACATCTTACTTGTGGGAGTAAGATAAAAACTGGCCTTGTGCCTAACAACTGGAGAGGAGTAAATCAATACTTTTCATTGTCTGTTTCGATGTATAACATTAATCTAAAATCCTAATTTTGGGAGAGTATTTAATATTATTTAACGTAGATACACTTAAATTGTAACGGATCTTTTCCGTTTAATGCCAGTTACTAATGGAAATTGGTTTACTACACTGCCTCTAACCCCTAATCCTAGATAACTCACACTCTACCCCCAAGTACTCAAGGAGGAGGTAATACCTGAAAGGATGGTATCATTATAAAACAACAGATACAACACTATTCCTCTCAAAGGAGGAAATAATGCCTGAGAGGATGGTATCATGACGAACAAAGATATACTACACTGCCACCTCCACGTAAAAGAGTAGGTACTACCTTGGAAGATGGTATCATGACAAACAAACGAACAGATACTACGGGAGAAATATCACGTAGCAGGCATTAAACTGAACAGATCACATGACAATATCTGGAACGACAACAAAAAATAGAATAAATAATTATGGGAGTACTTTAAACCATGGTCAATCAACGATTCCCCCCACTATCAAACCACGATGATGTTGTTTGCACGACAACTGATAAAGCTGAACTACTTGCACAGCATTTCGCCTCAAACTCTACTTTTGACTCAGAAAACAACCCCCTCCCTAAATTCCTATTGCGGACCGAAGCCACACTTGAAAACCTGGTCATCACCCCATCCCAGGTCAGAGACATCATAAAAAACCTTGACATCTCCAAAGCTTGTGGGCCTGATCTTATACCTGTAATAGTAATATAAAGAAATGCTCTGCTGAACTGGCCCCTATCCTCTCCAAACTTTACAACAAATGCCTAGCTGAATCTTGCTTCCCTGATAGCTGGAAAATTGCCTCTGTGGTACCAGTCTTCAAGAATTCTGGAGATAGAACTAACGCCCAATCAGTCTACTCCCGATCCAGTCTAAAATCTTTGA
>OY744516.1:176716774-176769274 GCA_963556195.1 Sepiola atlantica
GACTCCAATGTTATGAATTGGACTTTTTTTTTTCAACTAGTCATCTGTGTTAGTAATAACTTATTGTTTGTTAACACTGTCCATTTCGAAGAATGTGATTTGTATTCTTCCTTGTATTATTTCGTTTTCATATGTTCATATCTTTTAGGTTATACTGGTTCCAAATCTCAGTCGTATTCGGTGGTGAAAAAGGCCAAACAGCAGGATGATGGCGTTGCAGAGATCAGCTGTGAAAACGAAAACATTGCGAGGGTTTGAACTCTCCACTGTAATCGGAAAAGGTAGCTATGGAGAAGTGTGGCTGGCTAGACACATGAAAGACAGAAAGCAGGTTAGTAACATTATAAACACAAGTGGACACCACCTCCCCTCGGTTCACCCTTTGTTGTGAGTTGTGCATCTTTTTAGGAAATCCCCCCCCCCAAAAAAAAAGAATCTCTAGAAATAACAAAATTTAAAGGTAGTATGTAGTCTGTTTTGATAAATGGCATCATCATTTTGTGACATCATCCACTGTGCACTGTTATTCCTACCTCTGTCATAATGGATGATACTACAAAACATTAACGTCATCCAGTTTGCATGGAGACATAAATAAAAAATGTAGGAACATTTTTTTTTTTATCTTTCAACTGAGAGAAGGTATTACTCGTAGAGGCTATTTTTTGCCCCTCAAGAAAATAAAGTTGAAAAAATTTCCTCACAAAAAAAAAAAACAATAAAATAAATGAAATAAAGTTGATTCACTTACAAATTGAAGAAAATTATTAAACCCATTCTTAACACTGAAGAGGGGGAGGGGGGATAATTGAGCCTAACCTTCAGTCAGAGAAAAAAGGAAAACATTGTTTCATTTAATGTCTGTATTATTTGGATGTTCAGCTATTTCCGGTCTGTTCTATAAATCACAATCAGAAAAATTTGGGTCGATATGGATTCCCAACTGGAGAAGTACCCCAAATTTGACAGATTTGGATCACAGCAGTTTCACTTTCACTTTCAAGGTAAATTCCATTTAATAGCCGATTTCACAAAATTATGAAAAAATAGTATTCTGGTAATATCACAGTACCAAATTGCTGCTCTGAAAAACGTTAGATCACATGATATTTTTTTATCCGGTGTTAAGGGAAAAAATATTCTCTCATTTCATCAATCGTGTGCTTTTTCGATAAGCTTTTCCTGGCAGAAAAAAAGCATATCTTCTGAAATTAACCGTGCGCTCTTTTGATATGGTAAAAAGTGAAACGAATACAGTTGGAGCACCCCCCCCCCACACACACACACACACAGACTGATCATATTTTTTAAATTAAAAAAATATATATTTAATGCCATTTTTTTTTTAATGGTTCTTTTTATATTTTGAACATTTTTATTTTATTTATCTGAAAAGTCCAAGTAAAATAAAATTCAGTTAAAACAAAAAAAATCTTCTCAACTACCTGTATCGGGGGAAAAATAAACAGGGATACATATTGAATTAGTAATTCTGAATCACCAAACATGCATATTATAATCGTGACTAAAAATTGGGGAACATAGTGATGTGAAGGTCAAAAATTAAGTGAAATTCCTCAGCATTCTATTTGCCAAAGACAAATAACAGAGGTAATATTTTATGTGAGTGAGGGGGGGGGGGGGTACTAATCTTGGTCAATAAAGTGATAAATAAAAATTTAAAAAAGATAAACACGAAAATCTACAGAAAAGCTAATCAAAAGAGCGCACGGTTAACTGCTTTTTTTATGATACACAAGAAAAAAATATGTGAATTAGCATTTTTTGGCCAGCAATTTTGTACCGTGATATTACCAGAGTACCGAAAACATATCAATTCATTAACAACTATATAGAATTTCTTGGATACTTAAAGAACATAGCAGTGTATGTAGTTGATCTTTTCATTCAGCGGTTTTCAAGATAATTGATTTCATCACTAGTCAGCAGTATTTTACCAGAATTCTAGATAGATATGTAAGAGGGACTATTTTTTATTTTTTTTATTGCAGAATTGTAAATCTGAAAGTATATATATATATATATATATAATTTAATTCAAACTCCAACTGCACATAAAATTGTTTACATGAATGTTCCTTTGTGAAACTTGATTTAAATGTATTTTAAATCCATATATATATATATATATATATATATATATATATATATATATATATATATATATATATATACACACACATATATGTGTATGCTTTCCATTTGAAGGATTAATGGCTTTATCTTGTCAGACATGAGGAAGACATAGTCGAATTTTTTATTGTCAGCTCATTTCTACCAAATTTCTGGGCTTTTAAAATTTCGACGGTTTGGAGAATTTTTAAAGACTTGCACAAGCTTATTTCATGTTTACACTAAAAGATTGGCTTTTTTTTCTGCTTTTATGGAAAATTGGAATTTTTACTATAAGAAATCAATAATTTTCTATGGAGGAAAAAATATTTTTTTGTGAAAGGTAACAAATCAGAGACTTTGTTTGTCTATTTTTTATTTAAACAACTTTTTGAACAAGACATACTTTATGGTAAATTACAAGAATTGTTTTGTTTTTCTTCTTCTCTGAAGAATTTAATAATCTGAAATTTCCTGAAATAAATGAATCTGTCAGACGGGACCTCTGAAATAAACAGATATCTGTTCATTATTCGTTGTTTTATATGTTTAATTAATACATATATATAAGTTACGTATTTGTTATCGTTTTTACTGCCGCTAGTAACGGTGTTAGTATTTTTTCCACTTCCTAAGCGGCAAAGAGTAATGCAGAAGATTGCATTTTTAGTCGCTCTTAATTTAATAGGACATATTTTTATTTATATAAATATATATATTTTTATTGATTTTTTTTTTTTACGTACATAAAAGTAATCCATTGACACATGTTTCTGTCTATCAGCCATCATCAGCATGGCTAACTTGAAGAATGGTCGAATCTTAATAATATATCTATAAAATGCATATTAACAAATACTTGTAGAAAATAAAACAACAAAGACAAATCAATCTTTGTAACTCACCATTTTGTTTAATATTTGCCCAGTATTTTTTACTTTTTTTTTTTTTTTTTTTTTTTTTTTTAGAAGCCTGGTTAATATATTGTTAAATATATATATTTTATTTCTTTTCCCATTGAGGAGTTGGAAACTTTTGTCATATATATAATTTCAGTATGTTCTCAAAAAGATCAACTTGAAAAGTGCCTCTGAGAAGGAACGGCGTGCAGCAGAGCAAGAAGCCCTTCTTCTGTCAAAGCTGAAGCATCCGAATATTGTGACATACAAAGATTCATTCCAAGCCGGTGAGCGCCATTTGTATATTGCTATGCAATACTGCGAAGGAGGAGATTTATATACATGGTTGAAAGAACTAAAAGGTAAAGTTCTTGAAGAAAGACAAATTGTTGAATGGTTCATTCAAATTGCCATGGCACTTCAGGTAAGAACAGGTTGGTTTTTTTTTAATTGTTTTTTATTTTCATGTGGATATTTGGAATGAGGAGTTATTATCTGATAGAATAAATCGATACATTTTTCTAGACTGAATAGAATGAGAAACATAAGATATCCTTATTTACATAGATAACCTTATTTACATAAGATATCCTTATTTACATAGATAACCTTATTTACATAAGATATCCTTATTTACATAGATAACCTTATTTACATAAGATATCCTTATTTACATAAGATATCCTTATTTACATAAGATATCCTTATTTACATAGATAACCTTATTTACATAAGATATCCTTATTTACATAGATATCCTTATTTACATAGATAACCTTATTTACATAGATAACCTTATTTACATAGATAACCTTATTTACATAAGATATCCTTATTTACATAGATAACCTTATTTACATAAGATATCCTTATTTACATAGATAACCTTATTTACATAAGATATCCTTATTTACATAGATATCCTTATTTACATAGATATCCTTATTTACATAGATAACCTTATTTACATAGATAACCTTATTTACATAGATAACCTTATTTACATAAGATATCCTTATTTACATAAGATATCCTTATTTACATAGATAACCTTATTTACATAAGATATCCTTATTTACATAGATAACCTTATTTACATAAGATATCCTTATTTACATAGATATCCTTATTTACATAGATAACCTTATTTACATAGATAACCTTATTTACATAGATATCCTTATTTACATAGATAACCTTATTTACATAGATATCCTTATTTACATAGATAACCTTATTTACATAGATAACCTTATTTACATAAGATAACCTTATTTACATAAGATATCCTTATTTACATAGATAACCTTAGACTAATATCCTTCTCAACTTTGATATTGTTTATTCTTTGTGAATAATTATTTTTAAAAAGGTAACTAAGCAAAACATTTAAAATTATTAAAAAGTTAATTTTATTACTAACATACAATGCACATTAAATACATTTACTCTGACGTCAATTGATATATGACTTTGATACTCCTGTAACACATAAGAAAAAAAGTTAATAATCGTCGCTATTTTTTTGTGACTTTGTTATTAATTTTTTGGTGCAATTATAAAATAACATTAATATTAATTAAATGCAAAAAAATATGTACAATTGTTTAAAACATTTATTAAAAAATTATTAAACTTATATAAAACAGAGGGTAATGTTGCTATTTCATACTTTTCTATTGCTTTGTAAAATGTATTTAGTTCAACTACTTAACTAAATAAGTAGATAAAATTACAGTTATTTTTTTACTTTTTTATTTCCTTTAAGATTTATCCATGAAATAATTTGTAATATAAGAAGTTTAATTTGTTTAAGGTGGTGCTAATGCAATTTGGTTGCTAACACTGTTTGATATGAGACAACAGTAAATAGATCAAATGACAATATTGAAGAATTCAATAATTTTCAATTAGATATTTATTTACCAACGTAGTGCATCGAATCATGATGGTATAGTGTCATATTTTTAAATTTTTGAGGTATACCTCCTTTTCAAAAAGAAATATCCACTCGATCTGGGAAATGTTTTCACCTGGAATTTGGAAAGAATTGTGGGATGCATTTTGTAGCAGTCTCGCAGAAATTGACATATTTATTATTTAATTATTATTTGTTGTGTTTATTGATATTTTTTAGTTGTTTATTATTAACATTATTATTGTCAGAGACAGCCTTCGTCTGGACCACGGCAGCGTGCATGTGAAAATAATAAATAAATAAAAATATAAGTCTGGAATACTCGTAGGTCCCTGGGGCCCAATATTGATAACAGAACACCGGGGGGGGGGGGGGTATTCTCTAGTTCAAGACATCACATAGAAATAAGGAATGAAATGAAATGAACGGGCAAGAGATAACTCGAAACCACCAAGTTAAGTTTTAAAACAGATATTTATTTACATGAGGATTAAAAAGGAGTAAACATACATAGAACAAGATAACAAAAAAACAGAGTAATATTATAAGGGAATGGGATTATACTTATAGTTATCTAACAACGGGCAATCCAAGAGAGAAAATTAGTTACAACTTACATACATTGATGAGTGGCACAAGATGTGCTCCCCACAGGAGTAGAAAGGTTCAAGAATCAAAGATTCACACTATTCTTGCAATGAGAAAGTCAAAGCAGTCCAGCAGATATCATACACATGGGTGGGGGTTGGAGTTCTGAGTCACGGTTGGTGCTACACAATCCTTACATAGGATATCAGAATCGTATTTCTCAGTGAGAATTTAAAATGTTCTTGACAGCGACAGATTGGTAGTAGATGAATTTTGTCTTAAAAGCTTTTTCGAATTCCATTTCTCGCAACAGCAGTAGGATACTTTGATTTAACTTTCGGATTCATATCGACACAAGATATTCCTAGGCAACTCACCTGATAACGAAGTCAAAAGAGCATGAGCTATGTTTAAAAATTCATAATGATCAGTTAATTAGTTTTGGAGTGAATCCTGTAGATACAAATATATAAACATATGCACATACCTAATTTTATATAGATAATGATATATATGTACATATAATTGTTTTTATTTTTTATTTTTTGTTTTTTCATTATCAGTTGATATAAAAAAATAACTAAATAAATAATTTGTTTTTACTTTTCTTTTGTTTCAGTATCTTCATGAGAGAGACATTCTTCATCGGGACTTAAAGACACAAAATATTTTCTTGACCAAGAATAAGATTATCAAGGTTGGAGATTTAGGAATTGCAAGGTAAATTATTTAGAATTTTTTTGATTTTATCATTATCCTCATTAACATTGATATTTTTATATTTTGAGTGTTTCTTAATTAAAAAATAAACATGAAATAATTAATTCATCAGATTTAAGTAATCAAGAAACATCAACAGACACAAAAAATAATATTAACTATATTTAAATGCAACAAAATAATCATAAATGAATCATTCACTCGAAGAAGATCAGAGAGCATATTGCACAGTGTGCCCATAATAGTTAATAATCTGAAACTGTGGTTGTCTGCTCACTGGCCATGTACCTCTGGTCGTGGTCTTTATCTGAATTCAGGTTACTTGATTTTGACAGTGGCCGTAGTGTCAACTATGTGGTCTTGATCAGTGTTTTCAGAGGTTTTCCTTCTAAATCACAACTGAGTTTGCAACAAGTAACAATAGTGGGGCAGCATAGCTAACCTATTGTGCATTTTGTGATACAAGCACCAAATTTGGCACAAATGTACATTGATATATGGCAAACATTTTCAGATATTGAGTCACTCGGAATTCTCTCTTCATGTCCGCCATATTGGAATTCAAAATGGCCGCCATTTGAAATCTACATTTGTGCTTATCTGTGGATCTAAAATTGCTATTGACTCTATTCTGGTGCCTAAATGTAGGTTTTCGGGGGGCAAGGAATCCAATGATAACAATCTGCATTTTGTATCTTTTAGCAATGAGCCGTCATGTTGGATTTCAAAATGGCCTCTATTTAAAATCTACATTTGCGATTACCTTTGGGTTTAATAGCGCTATTGACTTGATTCTTGTATCTAAATGTATGATTGGGGGAGGGGGCAAGGAATCCAATGGTAACAAACTGCATTACGCATCTTTATTAATTTTGCTGCCATATTGAATGACCCGGAAAAGGACCAGTTGGGGCCAAACTTCATTTCGGGTAAAAATGACACAGGATAAGGTATAATAAATATGACCATTTCTGGGTCAGATCTGACCTTTTCTGTATAAAATCTAACTCTATTCCGAGTCATTTTTGATCCAGAAGAGAGTTTGGCTCCAACTGATCCTTTTCCGGGTCTGTCACAGAATTTTTAAGAGTGTAGTTGTAGTAGCAGTTTTCATAGCATTTATGAGTACAGAAATGCTACATTGTGTCTTTTTAGGTTCGATCGTGACGCATGCATTCCTGTAGACTGACGGTGCTGGTTGTTCTTCTGAAGACAGTTCGATCACTATGTCCAAGAGGTTCACACTAGCTCATGCTGAGCGAACTTCGTCAACATCACAACACCTCACCACTACTGACTGGAGGTTATGCATCATATGTCAAGAGGACAAGATGGAGACATTGACCAAACCTGAACAATTTAAGAGAAAAGACATTGGTAGTGGATACAGTTCATTCGCAGAGAACTTGATATAATTCAATGAACTTGGAGAGCTTCCAGGATCACCCCAATTGGAAAGACTTGATGATGGCCATGGCATTGAAGCTGCGATGGTTGCTCATGGCACACAATATGACCATATGTGCAAGCTCTAGTACAACAACACCAAACTACAGAGAGCACAGAAGAGAGCACTTAAGAAAGAACATCAGAGCGATGAGGAACAATCTTTATGCAAACGCACCAGGGCGCATTCACGTTCGAGTACAGAGAAGGTTCCAGAAACTTGTTTCTTCTGTGGACAACCTGCGGGGACTAATAGTCTTCGGAAAATTGTAACATTCGAAATTGGCAGACGGGTCCATGCCTGTGCAAACCTTCTTGGTGATACAGAACTGCTTGACCATCTCAGTTCCCTGATATGCAAGCACACACTATGGGGAGAGACATATTGATGGCATTTGAAGAAGATCTCGGTGCTGCTCTTGACAAAGCCTGCGAACTGGACAGTGATAGTGATACAGTCCATCTTGCACGTGCTGCACACATTGTTCGCCGCCATATGTTTGGAGAAACCAAGCCCTTCACAGGATTCCCTGAAGGATGTCAAGAATAATCTGTGCCACCGTTGCTGCTTGCACTAGTAAGCATGATTCTCGAGGGACCCAGCATCAAGGACTAGATGGAAGACACTAACCCTGCAGCAATTACTGCAGCCCAAATACTGAAGTTCAACAGCGTCAAACACAAGCGAACTCGTGGCACCACATCGTCCACCTGTGTCAGGCACAGTGTTGCACAAGAGACCCCACTTCGAGTGGACAGCAACAAGACTGAGCTGTTTAAGTTTCTCTCAACAGCTTTCGTGGAAGGGTTTGATCAGGAGGAAAAGCAACTCATCATTATTGATGGAGAGGCAGTGCTCAGCAAGCCACTACTACCAGATATGACTTCACTCAACCCATGAAACCATGAAGAGGCTGACAGTCGGATGTTACTGCATGCATCTCACGCAGCTAAGGACGGACACCATTCAATAGTCATCCGAACTGTAGACACTGATGTTGTGGTGCTGGCAGTGTCCGGGGTAAAGGAATTGCAACCAGAAGACAAACTATGGCTGGCATTCGAAACAGGCCCAAGTTTCCGATACCTAGCAACACATGAAATAGCAGCTGGACTGGGACTAGAGAAGGCTTGTGCACTGCCAATGTTCCATGCTCTAACTGGATGCGATACTGTGTCAAGCTTTACTAGACATGGCTAGAAGACCGCATGGGCAATCTGGACAGTACTGCCAGAGTTAACTGAGGTGCTGATGCAGCTGTCTTTCGTACCAAGTGACATACCAAATGATGCAATGTGCATCATCGAGAGGTTCGTGATCCTGTTGTATGATCGAACCAGCAAATGCACGGACATCGACAAGGCCATAAGGAAACTCTTTGCAAGGAAGAACAATGTGCAGCTGATTCCTCCAACAAAGGCAGCTTTAGAGGAACATGTTAAGAGGGCAGTATATCAAGGTGGACATGTGGCGTCAGATACTGCTGCCAGCACCAGAACTCCCACCACCGACCAACTTGGGTTGGTCAATGACTGGAGGACAATACACACCATACTGGACCAGGCTACCTGAGGCAGCTCACACCTGCATTGAGCTGGTTTCTTGCAAGTGCCAGAAAGGGTGTGTGAGACGCTGCAAGTGCAAGAAGGCTTCCCTTAAGTGCACAGCCCTGTGTGTGTGTGTGAAGGGGACTGCACATGAAGATGAGTCCACAACATTCATTTACTTGTGGCAGTGCTGAACTGGTTAACATGACACTCTTTATGTACACATATCTTTAGTACCGATGTATACCTAGCCTCAAATACCAGACACTTGTAGAATGTCAGTACACACCCAACCATATATATTACACCATAGCCTGTTAGAATTTTAACTTACATATCTTAAGTCATTAAATATCTATCAAAAGTATAAAACTCAAAATTAGTAGTTGAAGTAAATTGATATTTTTATTCAGAGTTAATGTTCACACTTTTTTTGTGGATATTCAGACGTAACCTCGAATTGATCATTTTGTGATATTGATTGAAGGAATGCAGAAGACTAATCAACCAAATCTCTTATGAAAGGTTCCATATCAAACCTAGAACAACACAGAATCTAATCAATAACTCAAACTTGTCAAAACAATTTTTACTTTACAGACTTTGAGTAAAATGTTGTCTTGTCAAAAATACATGATGATGAATATTCATCTCTCATGAATTAAGTGGAGTACTGTAATAAAGTATGTCATTTTGAAAAATGGATTTTTTATTTGTCATGTACTATAGAAATATTTCACCCAGAGGTAATCGCACATGTAGAATTCAAGTGGCGGCCATTTTGAAATCCAATATGTTGGCTACTTTATAAAGATACACAATGCAGATTGTAACCATCGAATTCCTTTCCTCCAAAAAACATACATTTGGACACAAGAATCGAGTCAATAACAGCATTAGACCCAAAGATAATCGAAAATGTAGGTTTCAAACAACGGCTATTTTGAAATCCAATATGGCGGCTCATTGGTACAAAATATGCGATGCAGATTGTTACCATTATATTCCTTGCCCCCCAAAACATACATTTAGACACCAGAATCTAGTCAATAGCAGCATTAGACCCAAAGATAATTGAAAATGTAGATTTCAAATGGTGGCCATTTTGAATTCCAATATGGCGAACATGAAGAGAAAATTCCGATTAGCTCAATATCTGAAAATGTTAGCTATATATCAATGTACATTTGTGCCAAATTTGATGCTTGTATCACAAAATGTACAATCCTTTTGAAATGTCGAGCTAAACTACCCCACTACAATGGTTTATTTAGTGAAGTCAAAATACTTACTGATTTATTGATCGACGACTGACATGTCATGAGACAACAGAATCTTTTCAACGGACCAAAGACAACAGCCTGTCAGCCTGGGTTCAAACCCCAATTTCTCCATTCTCTCATTATGCTTTGAAATATATAAACATCATCTGTAAGTGGATTGATCACCCAGTGAACTCCACTTGAATTTCATCATGTTAATTTCTGGGAGATCCAATAACTGAGGTGAACATAAATACCCCGGAATCTTAAGTGGGTTGCTTTCTCAGCATGCAGCCTCTTTTTCTGAGAAACAATAACATTTTCAAAATGGAATTTTTGGGTGTTTTCTCCTCTTATCCAAATATTTTCTCAACACAAGCCCGTCAGTCAGTTACATGCATTCATGAACTATTGCAAAACATGCATCATGCTGCATGCATCAATGGAAAAACATTCCATATCTTGGCTAAAAATTATTGCCTGAGAGTAGTTAAGAGCTCTGAGAATCATCATTTAATTCTCTATATAATAAAAAAATTCTCAAAAGCTTAATTTTCAAGGGTTTGGGGGCTGAATTTTCTTATTTGGGCATATTCGGCAAAATCACTCTTTTGGCCATATCTCAGCTAAAAATGATCAACTGAGTGTGTGGGTACACGTAAGAATTATCATTTAATTCTCCACATAATGAAAAAAAAAATTCCTCAAAATCTTTTGTAAATATTTTGTAAAAATTATTTTTTTTCCTTGAAATTTGGCATCGATGGTGGATTTTATCAGAAATCTGCAAACTCTTTGCCAAATTCAAGCAAATGTTTGTAGATTTTAGGATCAATTTACCCCCAGCTTGAAACTCTTTGTTGGTTTTGAGGTTTGACTACTATTTCTTTGAAAAATCTTAAGTTCTTAGGATTTTTACATAGCAAAATAATTTTTATTGTTGGGGAATAAATTTTTTGTCCCTATGCTGGAAAAATATGTTTAAAATGTTATGTATATAGATTTAAGAAAACTGCATATTGTGTTCTACATCTACAGAAATGGTTATTTGTTTGAAAATCATTGATTTTTACTCTATTGTCCTGAAAAAATGCCCTTTAAAATTTTAAGGTATTATTTCCAGATGTATTACTGAACTTCAAACAGCCATAAAATCATAAAAAATTTGGACCTAACTTCTTTTTTTTTCTGATTTAGTTAGAACTTAAATTTTGGAAAAATAATAGCTTTAGAGACATCAGCTGACCTTCAAACATTAATTTTCTTCACACTGGACACACTGTGTATCAGCCAAAATAGGATATGAATATTTACGTTGATAAGGACAATAGTCGGAAGAAAAATGATGTTACTATTTTGAATGTGTATTTTTTCTCTCTTTTTTTTTTCATAAATTACAAACAGTTTGGTACTAGGTCATATTTTGACGTCACTTTTTATATCTATGCTATATTCATTTTTATATTATTATCCAACACAGAATTCCCTTTTGGATTGATAAATTAACTGTTTTCGTGTAAGAGTTTCATTAATATTGCGTAAATATTTAGCAGTACATTGGTTTATTTAGTGCTGAGGAGGTCCTCTTTCTAGACATTTAGATTTACAGATGATTCTGTTGAAATGCTGAAGAAGTTAAATATATTTTCAACTTTTCCAACTGTATTGATTGCTATATCATGGTGTTCTATGTTACAAGTCATCATGGAACTGGTTGCTGAGATTGGAGACCTATTTCAAAATCTCTTCTTTTCACTTTTGGTTCAGTTTTACTGCTTTGCTGCTCCACTCAGTTTTACTGCTTTGCTGCTCCACTCAGTTTTACTGCTTTGCTGCCCCACTCAGTTTTATAAATTCAAAGAATGCTTTGCTTTTGCAGTTGGAGTAACGTTAGCATTTTTACTCAAAGTAAGTAAAAGAATGATTTTTATTTTCATCAGAAAATGGTGCCAAATTCACTAAATATAATTTAGCAAAACTAGTCTTGTCACTTGGATGGTTTTAACATTCATCTCTGAAGTTAGTTTAACGTTCTTCTCTATTGAAGAATCTTGCTTGAATAAATCAATATTTCTATGGATTTTCAACAAATCAGAACTCGGAGAGTAGACTTGTCGATTTCAGCATAATGGAGCATCCCAGCCTGCTTATAAACCAACTCTCTGGCTTCTGATCTCAGTTTATTTATTTCTAGTTTAACTGGTCGGACAGTTAAGCACTGACTACTAAATTCAATATCTATGAAATTGAACTTTCTTCTCTATGGAATTTTTATTCATAAAATTAAATGCAACACAAATGATGAGTTTTCATGTTTCTGCACTGCATTTCTGTTTTTAACAAGTAAAACAAAGTATGTTGAATTTTTACCATAGTTCTTAGTGTAACGTAAATTTTTACTCCACAAAATTAAAGACAAAAATAATTTATTAAGAATGTTGTCACAAGTAAATAATTTTAAAAAAATTCTTAATGAGACATAATCCACAAGAGAGTGGGTGGGTGAAGATGTTAAATGCAAATGATGAATGTTATGTTCACAGTGCTGCACACCAATCCCTATATACATATGTTCAAACGCAAGCATTTTCTAATGAAAACAAAGTAACAACTTGGAATCAATGAAGTATGCAAAAAAAAAAAATTATTCTTCACAAACCTGACTGGGCTCGTATTGAAATTGTGTCCATGAGAATGTGTACAACAAAGTCTGCAAATGATATATGTGGGTAAGTTGAAAGAAATAGTCTTACATACCATGTAAAGTGTTTGTAAGCGAGGTGTTGTCAGTAGCCAGTCCGAATGGAGAAAGGAGCTGAGTTTGCTGTTCGATGCTTTTTATATCACAGATGGTAACGTCCTCTACAATCGCCGTAGAGGAGATAATTCGGGTCTGGTGAGTGTCTGTGTAAATGTGTTGAAAAGAATAGATAATGCTACAGACACATTGAAGAAAAATGAGAAGACTGTTTATGCCCCTGGCTAATGTAGACACAAATATTTCCTAGACATCTTTTCAGTTTGTTTGATATGTCTTTAAATGTTCGACAGGTAATTAACGGTCAGTTATATAGTTTGTTTTTCTTTCAGAGTCCTTGAGAACTCTAGTGACATGGCTACAACATTAATCGGTACTCCATATTACATGAGTCCAGAACTATTTTCTAGTCAACCTTATAATCAAAAGGTAAGAAAACCAGAAATACTTGATTAAAATTATGCTTCGATTTTAAATGATATAAATTTAAAAAATGGGGGGGGGGGGGGGGGGGTAAATCCCTCTTTAGTTATCATTACTTTTTTTTTTCTGAAAGGGATGAAATTTATTCAACAACAAATAATAGTTAATTAATAAAATTTCCTTTTTTTTCAAAACCAATATGCAAATATTAGAAAGTTTCAACATATATCTTGCTGCTGGCTTGGCAGGCCGAGAGCAGACTGAAGGTGTTTCCTCGAATAATTGCGATCGAGAGGCGCTCGTAAAATGAAGTCAGTTTACGATGATCCCCGGTGTGGCGCATCATTAATAGACTAGACCAAGACTGTTGAAGAAATTTTGCGAGACAGGTGCCTATCTCTCCACTCATCCCCATTAAAATTCATTCTTGCGCACATTTATTTCACTTTTGATATTAATAATTCCAAAATTTTAAAATACCAAGAGAAAAAGTGAATGCATTTTAGTAAAACTTTTTCCCCAGAAAATCATCTTTCAACTGAAATTCATCAAAGAAGAGTTGGCAGAATAATAATGATAATAATGCACAATGCACTACATCCAAAAGATGATACAGACTCTATGTGAAGAGAAACGAAGGGGTAAGAGGACTGGTAAGTATAAAAGACTGTGTGGACAACACTAAAAAAGAGCTGGAAAAATACATAAACCAGAACACAGAAATGCTGATCACCGCAGCAAGAGACACCGTCCCAACGAACAACTCAGGAAACACCAAAACCAGAAACAAAAAGACAAGAAAAGAAAAGTGGGAAGAAAAACAACTACATGGATGTTTACTAAGAATGAAAAAAGAAGAGACGCACGAAAATAGTTGGGCATGGCTGAGAAAAGGACACCTGAACAGAGAAACGGAATCCCTACCGACTGCTCCACAAAACAATGCGATTATGACCAAGTACATTAAAGCTAAAATAGATCAAACACAGGAAAACAGTAAATACAGATTGTGCAGACAAAGAGACGGAACAGTAAATCACATAAGTGAATGCCTAAAATTGGCCCCCCAAAAATACAAAAATAGGTATGACTGCGTGGGGAAAGCAGTACACTGAGAGCTATGCAAACAAATGCATTTTGAACACTCTGACAAATGGTACAAACAAACCACAGAGACAGTACTCGAAAACGAAAAACACAAAATCCTTTGGGACATGGAGGTACAAACAAATAAACTCAAGGAGACCGGATGTCATAATAGTCAACAAAGAAAAATCCTGCCAAATCGTAGATTTTGTCGTCCCAGCCGACCACAGAGTGAAGACCAAGGAGACAGAAAAACAAAGCAAATACACGGAACTTGCCAGAAAATTTAAAGGGATATGGAGTACAAAGAAAGTAAATATAATACCAATAATCGTAGGAGCACTAGGAACAGTTCACACGAACCTGGAAAAAAGACTGGGAGAAATTGGAATCAAAGGGAAGACTGAGACCATACAACAGACGGCAATGATAAAAACAGCTGACATCTTAAAGAAAATCCTTGAATGCAGAAACCTTTCCACAAAAGCTACGAAGACTAACCAATCACATGCAAGGAGCAGTAGTGAACGCACCTCTATCGTATCAAAGAACTGCCGAGTGATAAAATGATGCCAAATTGTTCCTTCATTCCTTGAAAATACTGTTCTTTTCTTTCCTTTCCTCTCTATTGACACGCATGTGAACAATGCGATGTTCACCACAACTAACTCCGGCGATCAAAAAAAACCCTCCTTTTATTTACCCTTCTTCACCGCTAACTGCACCTAATTTGCATAATGCAACCCTCTCGCTTCACATAATTTAATGGGCGTGGGTTCGCGCCTGTGTATGACGACTGTTTCCTTCAGCGCTGTCACTACACCCCCCACCCCCCCTGATCCTATAATCACAAAGATGACACGCCGGCGATCGTCTTTGCTGGGTGCTCCTTCGCAAAAGTTGGGTTTCTTCGGGGCGTGGGCCTCTTCAGGGGTACAGGCCTCTTCGGGGGCGCAAACTTCTACTTCCATCTCAGGTGAATCATCCGACTCTGTGTCATCGATAGTTATCAGACTCTCTAAAGATGCTGCGCTGTCAGAACTTCCTCCAACGAGAGGACACTGTAGCGGGGGCACAGGTCCTTCATATGTCTCGGCATTCTATTCACGACACTGATTAGATAATCAATATACAGATTAGGAACATTGGTCCATGATGGAATGAAAAAATGGGAAGTTAAAAATTGTTTTGCCAAAATTGAGACTATAAATAGTTTAACTAAATATTAATTGTTACAAAATATTAAAATAACTAATCAAAGTTTGTTAGTTTAAAAAAAAAAAAAATTCATGTTGGAATCTTTGTAAAAAAAAAAATTTAAAAAATTTTTTTTTTTTGTAAGGTTGGTTGACAATTAATCCTAATGTCAAATTTGGTAATTTATAAAAAGGGATGCTCTTCCACTCAATGATTCTTTGAGGGATTGTAGACTCCATGTTGGGAAAATTTTAAATTGACATGTGGTAGAGAGGGAGGGTCCACATCAAAATTTCAAAGGGGACCCCCAAGACCATATCACTGTTAATGATAAATAGATTGATGAGAAAAAACATTATGACTGACATCTACTGCCTTGCATATACGATTAGGGATATACAAGTAGGCTAGCAGATCCTACAATTACTTCATTTAGATAACTTGAATACTGCAGTCAAGGGAAATAATAAAGATTTAAAGTTGTTTCTTTTTCATAACTTTTAATTGTTTTTTCTTTTCTAGTCTGACGTGTGGGCACTCGGGTGCTGTGTATATGAGATGACTACACTACGACATGCATTTAATGCCCGAGATATGAACTCTTTAGCATTTAAAATTCTCAGTGGAAAGGTAAATGCTTTTTTTTATAATGATTTTTATATATATATATATATTACAAAAGACTATAACAACATTAGTACCATCAGTTTCAAATCAACACGTTGTTATAATCTTTTGTAATACATATATAAAAAAATGGTGCTTGTCCAAAAAAAGGTACAGGTGAAATACGGCAGTTTCAAATAAATGAACTGGAAAACTCTTAGATATACTTACGTATCAAGTAAAAATAGGTATCCACACCAAAAATTAGGGAAAATTATCGAGTAAAATTTTAATTAAAAATATAAATCAGTTTTATCCTATTTTTCCGATTCACCATGCATTATGACTTGGTGACTTATCTCCCTTGTTTTACGTGTATTTGTGCCTTTACCAATGGCGAATTGGAAAAATACAATAAAACTGGCTTTTACTTTTTATTGAAATTCTATTCAATAATTTTTCCTAATTTTTTGTGTAGATACCTATTTTTGCCTGATACGTAAGTATATGAAAGAGTTTTCCTGTTAAATTATTTGGAACTGCCGTATTACACCTGTACATTTTTATGGACAAGCACCAAAAAATATTAGGCTCTTATTTTAAAATTTTTCTTAACCCCAGCAGAATGCTCGATTATTTTCTCCCACTAATCTTACAAATAATATATATATATATATATATATTAGACGAACTGTGACCCGACGGCTCACAACCATTTCCATTATTTATTCTACTTTGATTTTATTCCAAATTCATAAACTATGACATATCTGTTGAGACATTCTTCTTGCATAACAAAAAATAATAAGTCTATTTACTTCTATATTCTTCTTCTTATTCTTATACAGAAATAAAGAGACATAAGTTTTTCATCTAATTTCGATACATGTTTGTGGTGTGTAAATTTAATGACCACATTGAAAAAAGAGTCACCCTGTGGAGTGGTAGTACCTTCCAGGATTCTATCTGTGGGTTAGAGTATATAATTTGTAGACTATTTATTTACTAAAACTACAAAACTAATCAATCTATAACCCATTTGTATACAAAATAGAATCAATTAAATATTTGACAATATTCAGAATTTGAAACATAGTAACTTTTCTAAAATAACTGGATTCATCATTAAATAACCCGAAACGGGTTGATAAGCCGTAAAGCAAAACAACAACCAAAATCTTTCCATGCTGTTTAGATATCTTGTATCAGTTTATTTTAGGGGGGGGGGGGCACAACAAACAAGATTTATATTATTTGGACTACAGTTCCGTAAATAATGTTCTATTTTGTTTTTGTCTTTTATTGATTTTTAGCAAAATGCTTCCACTAAAATGTATAAGAAGTCTGAAAATCACGTTCTTGTTTCTCTTCTACAGCTGCCGCCAATGCCAAAGTTATATACAAATGACTTGGTCAGCATCATACAAAGTATGTTGCACCAGGATCCATCCAAACGGCCATCTGTTAACAAACTCCTCAGGTTACCATATGTCAAAAAAAGTATTGTTCTTTTCCTTGAAGAAACGAGACAAAAGTAAGTCGTATGATGTTGTGTAAATCCACAAGATTTGCTCTTATTTTTCACTGCTGTATTTCGTTATTATTTCTCTTTTAGGTTCCTAAGCAGTAAAAGAATGGTAATTGGTATGGCACTTTTAAAAGAACAAAACAAGAAAAGAAATGGTACCAGTCTGTGAATGGCACCAATATTATTAAAGCTTCATTACTATTCATATTTGTTTTCTTGAATGCTTATTTGTTATTCTTACCCTGGCCAAAACTGCTTTGGTTCTCAATATACTATCCTATGAATAATAATAATACGCTAAGGCATTTCATCTTTGTATCTACCTTTCACACACAATTAAAAACAAAGAGGTCATCTGATCAGCAAAGATGATGATTAGTGATTAATCTGATGTCGCTAAGGTAAACATTTTCGACTTTACCTATTTGAAAATGAATTGTTCCAAAATCAAATTACGTCAACTAAAACAGTAAAATTTTAAATATATACATTTCAAAAAAATGACATTCGTTTTATTGATTTGAAGAATATTTAGCTGACAATTATTTTTATGGTAAGAAGACAGAATATGTATCTTTCATCAGCCTTAAGCTGACCCCCAAGCTCATCCCCCATCATTCATATCTTTTTTGAACCTGTTCCACCTGGAAAATCATATCTACACTTAACTTGAAAAGTAATATTCAACGCTTGAGCTCATGACCACTGTATTCTCTCTCTCGTAAGGTTAGTTTTAAATACAATTTCGTTCGTTTTTACATAGACCACTAAATTAGTGATGCCTATAATATTTGGATCACTACATTGATTGATGTAATTGTCAAAATACTTATTTGTGTAAACTGTGTGGTTGGCAACAAGATTCCAAGTTCTATTGAAGTTTTAAGATTCACTTGCATTAAATTACAAATAAATTAGTAAAAAAATTCAATAATAATAATAAAATATAAAATTAAATTTTTTTAATAAATTATCAAAATAATTTGAATTATAATAATAAAATTAAACATAAATTACTATTTTATGAAATGTACGAATTCATCTCTCCTCACTTACCCAGTAACATAGACTAGACACTCAAGGGTTGGTATAGAACCCGAAATGGAGAAAATCTCTGATGTAACACAAATGCTTTAGACAAGAAAAACCTGAAGCCAGCTTCCTGTGGATGGTTGAAAACCCTGCTGAAACTATGACAGCCTAAGAAAGTTAACAGAAAAGTCTGTTCAAGTTTTAAAAAAGGGGTAAAAAAACTAAAATTTATTATTCATTTAATGAATTTTATCCTTGTTTTCTTTAAAACAAAGTAAAACCTTTAATTTGCTTAAAATAAAATATTCAAGTTTTACTGATTTGTCTTAAATTTTAAATATTACAATTTTAACAAAACTAATTTACAAAAATTTGGTGTTTGTGCAGAATAGCGCATCATGAATTTAACAGTTTCTTGAGTTTTGATGACAAATTCCAGACTTTGCCAAGATAGACAGACAATAAATTGGTCGATACAAATAAAAAAAGACACTACTGTTATAAGAAAACACTTGTCTTTTAAATTTATGTGCTCTGGCATTACTTTTGTCCCCCATGTTCAAGCACCACAAGAAATAATGCCCAAATTCCAAGTGCACTATTTTATCTATGTGATAGAAACTGGAGAGCTTGTTCCCATCCCCACCTTATTTGTATCTTACTCTATGGGCAATGCCATCTTTTGCAAAAAAAAAAAGAAAAGACACAATAAATAAGAACAAATATAAATATTGCAAAGAAAATTCATTAACCTAAACAAAAAATAATAATGAACAATTAAAAACATTGCCCTCTTCTTGGCAATCAAGAAAAAATAAAATTTTCCTTAAATAAATTGTTTGCAAAGAAAAAAAGTTTCTTCTGTTCAGTGAGCATTAAAGTATCTATGTCAAAGCTTAGGAATCTTTGTAAGTACTGAAATTCTTTGGTGCGCTATTCTGCACAAGTACCAAATTTTAAAACTTTTTAAGAGAATAGGGTATTTTCCGAAATTTAGAAAAAAAAATCGACAAAGCTTATTTTCAGCACCTCATTGTATTAGCAGTTGAAAAGAACTAGTTTAACATGACACATCATGACACATATCTGATATCAGTCAATGAACATACACAAAACATGTATTTTAAAACTGACCTGGTCTCAGAAAAACATTTTTTCCATTTTTTTAATGAATTTGAAGAAAGCTTTTGACAGAGTGCCAAGAGATATCTGGTGGGCTTTGCATAAATTAGAGGCAAGCGAAATCTGCAGAAAGTTGTTAGAATTAACAGCACATTTAGAGTACATCAGGGTTCTATACTATACTTTTCGTTTGTGTCTTAGAAACGTCTAGGGAGTTTTGTCCAAGTTTTCCAGAAGATATTATTTTTGCTGATGATTTAGTGTTTGTCTGTGAAACAATGGTAGGTCTACATGTTAAGTTAAAGATTTGGGGGGAATACTATGGAAAATAAAGGTCTGAAAGTGAATGTTACCAAGACTAAAGTGATGATCAGTGGTTGTAGTGTTGGAAAGCCTCCAGAAAGAGGAGAGTTCCGCTCAGTTTGTGGAAAGGGAGTTGGTAGCAACACAACCTTTTGTGGTACTTGTAAACATTAGGTACACAAAAAGTGCAGTGGAATTACAGGTAGGTTGAGAGATGATAGCCAGTCTGTTTGCAAGAAGTGTATAACAATGGAGACGGGTGTGGAGAAAGTATATTTGGATGGTGAGGCAAATAAGATTGTCCAGAAGTTTTGTTAGCTTGGTGATACCAATTGAGAACAGGGAGAAGCCGGTGCTAGTGTGATAGCAAGAGTTAGGAGTGGGTGAAGTAAATCCAGGGAAAAGGGAAGAGTTTATAAGGCATACGTATGCAGTGTGCTGATGTATGGAAGTGAAATCTGGCCAGTGAGAGTTGAGGATATGTGTTGCATGGAAAGAAATGATATAAGAATGATATGATGCATGTGTATGTGAGTCTTAATAACCCCAGAGAAAGATTAAATCTGGACAGTATAGGGAGATTTGTGCAGAACAGGAGACTTTCTTGGTATGGTCACGTTGAAAGAATGGATGAGAATTCTTGGGTTAGTAGATGTAGAACAGTTAAGGTAGCAGGGTCAGTTGGCAGAGGTAAGCCAAGGAAAACATGGGATAGAAGTGATACGGATGGAAGAGGGATAAATAAAAACCTGGCTAGAGCTAAGTTAGTTTCTAAATGCTGTCCAACACATGTGAACATGTTAAACGGACGTTAAACCGCATATTAAATAGCGGTATGACTGGAAATAAAGTTTGTTTAAGTATTAAGTTTTTATTGCTTAATTGTTTAAAGCTTTTTTAATATAGGACACGCCCCTGTGATTGGGTCTCTTAAGTCTCCTCGTCCAGATGAACTTCTTTATTTCAATTTCTTACTGCTTATTTTAATGGTTAAGGAATATTCAAAACTCCGACATTCACCATTCCACATTGCTAGTGTGGCTAGGCACATGAAGAGAAATTTCCATTTAATGTACCATGCATTTTCTTGTTTTGTTATTTTTCTAGTCGCCGTCCACTTCCTCCATCGCCAGGTAAAGCTCTGAAATCTCTACCATCATCGTCTTCCTCCTCATCGTCATCATCAGTTCCTCCTTCTAATGATGGTGTCTGCAACAACATAAGCAACCGAGAAAGACGGAGAAAGAAACTAATTTCCGATGCTGACCAACTCGACAGTGGAAGCGTCAAAGAAATCTTGGATAAAAAAACGACGGGCGACGATAACGCAAGGGAGTCGAGTGGTGATAACTCTGTCCACTCAGAAGAGGAAGCTAAGGTTTCACAACCAATAGCTACATCCCCCTCTAATGTGCCTCCTGAGGAAGTATTTGAATCCCCCAGATCGAGTGCCTCATCATCTTCCACAGAATCCAGTTTAACTGATTCTTCGTCCACTTTAGCCAACAGCAGTCAGAGCCACACGCAAGATACGGTCATTGCAAACACAGTTGTACAGGTCAGCAAAATTACTTGTTTTTTTAAACCATGGACACAATTACTTTGGAAAAGCAGAGATGTTTTAGTTTAGCTCTTCCCTTAGCAGTTGTTCGTTAGGACAGGTGTGTTCGTTAGGACAGGTGTGTTCGTTAGGACAGGTGTGTTCTAAATGAATAAATACGAAAGTTGGGTCCATTTCTCACGGTGAAGTCAAAACGCTCTATTTCAAGTTAATTCAATTTTACACAAATAGTAAGACTCTATCTTTTTTTATATACTGATTATATATATGCAATCTAAGTTGTAAGGTTAACTAATTTGCATATTGCTTTACAAAAGGGCAGTTTATTAATTAACTATGCTTTGTTATTTTTTAATTCAATAATTGTTTTGATTTATATATAACAAATAGTTCTCTTTAGAAATATTGTTTTATTTTGTGGACTAATATTTAGCAATTGTATTCAAATGCTCCTTTCCAGCGTTTTCTAACCTAATTTTCAACAAGATATATTCTATTTCTAAATTGCAAGATAACCATCTGTCTCCTAACACACACACACACACACACACACGCACCATCGCCACGGCAAATTGATTTCTTTCTTTTCCTTTCTTTATGGTCATATTTAAAAGATAAATAAATTAATATCCAAATTATCAAAATGTTAAGTTTATCTATCTATATGAATAAATGTAAAAATATGTTTACAACAAAGTTATGAATGAAATATTTATTATTTAAAATTTTTCTTTTAAGTATTCTAAGCAGCAAACTCTGCGACACAGTAGCGAGTTGACAAAGCCAACTAGTTTTTTATATAAGCAGAGATGTGAGGGTACTCTTATAGATGACGCACCATGTTTCCGTGACTTTGTGTCGTCAACGTTCGGGCAGGTCTTGGAAGCGCCCGACAGTTGACAAAACTATTAACCAATCAGGTTGCAGCAGGCATTAGACAATCAGGCTATAGCAAGCAGCCGATAACTTTTGGAAGAAATTAATCACGTTCAATAACAAAAAAATGGATTTCTATAATCGCTGTCAGCTCATTGAATCTCCCGAAAGGACTAATTGATTTCTGCCAGCAACAGAACCAGTACACAAGAAAACTTTTGGACCAGCTGCAACCCTAACCCAGAAACTGTCATAAAAGGAAAAAAAGAACATAGAAAAAAGATTGGAAAAAAATAAACCATTTGCTTTAAAACAGTTCGTTCGTTAAGAAAAAAAAAATTTGCTTAGAAACAGTTGTTTTGGTGTTTATGTTTACAAGAAAAAAAACACATTGGCAAAAAATGTAAAAAAAACATTTTCAATGTTTTTTTTACATTTTTTGCCAATGTGAAAAATAAAAAATTAAAAAAACATTGAGAAAAACAAAAAAACGTTTGCTTAAAATAGCAAACAAAGTCATCTTATATATTTAAAAACATTTCATTAACAATTTTTCCTTTGACAAAAAAATAAATAAATGAATAAACATCTAATTAATAACAGTTGTTTAGCTATGGTTTATTATAATCGTCTGCCAGTCTTCAATTTAGCGCTTGACAGTTTTCGCCTCGTCAACTCTGACGCTTCCGAGACCTGCCCGAACGTTGACGACGCAAAGTCACGGAAATATGGTGCGTCATCTATAAGAGTACCAATGTGAAACCTCCGCTTTTTTTGTAAATGACTGTACCAGTGCAAAATATTGTAATTAATTTTTTAAATCAAGTATTTGTATAACTTAGTCGAAGATTTTGAATGTAAAATTGAATATACGAAGGCAATGTTATTTTCAAGTTTAGTGATAGTGTAAACAATTCCAGCAGGAGATAAATCAACATATTAAAAAGTAAACAGAATAATAATGAGCAGTAGAATGTTGAAAATAGCACAAAAAAAAAAACAGTGTAGGTGGACCTTAGGTTTACTTTCAGCAGCCTTATAACTCGCCTGCCCCCCCCCTCCCTCCATTTTGTTTTATAGTCCTCACATTCCATGAATGATGTTTCTAACAAAGGGGGAAGAATTGTGCTGTTTTCTGGATGGCTGTTTTGAACTGGTGGTGTGTGGAGATTTTCAATCCTCTCATAGTATTCATCATCATTCAACTGTCAATCTATCCATCTGATTAACTCTTATCCTCGAGTGGTTTGTGGCCTTGATAAGTGGTGACTCATTAGTGAAAAGAAATTTTCATTTGCACTTGTTGCAACCAGACACTTTGATTCCACCATACATTATCACGGACAGTGCACAAGCATAGTACATTCTCATGTTCACCTGCAACCTGACACTTTGATTCCACCAAACGTTCGACAATCTTATGAAAGCAGAAGATGCAGGTGTAATTCTAATTATTCCGACGTCTACTTCATCTGATCAACTTGATGGTCCTTCCCAGGTACACAAACTCGTTGGCGTCTTCTAGATGATGTTGCCATCTCAGATTGAACCGTTTTAAAAGGAAGAAAAGAAACCACTTATGACAAAATGTTTATTTTTGTTTTTAACAAGAAAATGAAACTTATTTTTTTAATGCAATTAAGACCAGGTGTTATTTTTAGTTTAGTTTTTACTTTATTTACCCCCCAGTTTTTTTCTATTTTTTCGCTAATTTGTTGATACCTCAGTGTAGTATTGTATTCCACTCCCTTGTTTTGTCCCGCACATCTATTACCTCCATTTTAGATATTGTTGTTAGATATCCTTACATTTTCTATTACCTCCATTTTAGATATTGTTGTTAGATATCCTTACATTTTCTATTACCTCCATTTTAGATATTGTTGTTAGATATCTTTACATTTTCTATTACTTCTATTTTGCATGCTATTAGATGTTTCAGTGGTGAATTAATCCCCTTATTTTGTGTAGTTCAAGGCGAATTAATCCCCTTATTTTATGTAGTTCAAGGTGAATTTGTCTACAACAATTCATCTACAATTTTACTATGCCAACATATATGCTTATTTATCTACAACCATTTTTTTTGTAGTTTTAAATGTTTTTAAATATCAAAAAAATATTTCATTCACAAAGAAGGATACTTCATTTTCAATTCAGAAGAAAGTCTTCACTCTCAAAAGGAATTTATATTTTATATATTAATTATTAAATTAATTTTTAGATAATGAATAATAATATAAGTAGTAATTACACTTAATAAATAATTATTAAAATTAATTAATCAAATTGTTGGGTACTTGTCCATAAAAATGTACAGATGTAATGCGACAGTTCCAAATAAATTAACAGGAAAACTTTTTGATATACTTACATATCAGGCAAAAGTAGGTATTTACACAAAAAATTTGGAAAAACTATTGAGTAGAATTTTAATTAAAAATAAAAATTAGTGTTATCGTATTTTTCCAATTCGCCATTGGTAAAGGCACAAATACACGTAAAACAGGGGAGATAAGTCAGTCTGTCATTTCACCAAGTCATGGTGAATCAGAAAAATATGATAAAACTGATTTATATTTTTAATTAAAATTTTACTCAATAATTTTCCCTAATTTTTACCCGATACGTAGGTATATCAAAGAGTTTTCCTGTTAATTTATTTGAAACTGCCATATTTTACCTGTACATTTTTAAGGACACGCACCAAGTATATTTATATAAAATATGTTGAACCAAAAGTATGAACTCATTTTGCACAGAGCAAATGTCGTAAATGTTTTTGTTCATTTCATACTTAAAATGGAAATAAACCCATGTTTGAAAAATGTCAAATACAGATTTTTTTTACGGGAAATTGCTTGTAACTTAAAAAAAAATTTTTTTTCTTCTGTTTTTTTGATTCATTGTAAAAAAACTGTTTTCAATCATTTAAAAAAATCTTTTTCTTTAATATATAAAATTATAATTATTCTTATAGGTAAATTGCATTTGTAGATGAACTATTGTTGATAAAATCGCCGGACACCATTTTGTATAACTGGTATTTAGTTTGTCCAATTATTTTGCATATGAGTAGAGATGTCTTCTCCTTAGTTTGTATAATGCGACTCAGAAAATATATTGACCCCCCCCCCATATAGTTGGTAGATATTTCAGTAGTATAGTTTAAGCTATTTTGTGTATTGCTCTCAATCATGTATTTATAAATGAAGCCCTCATTTGCATATCATGCCTGCTAATATGTAGTGCAATGTTGTGTTTAAAATAACTCTGCCATGAAAAAAGTGTCTTATTACTTTTTAAATAGTCCAATTTTTCATGTGGGGACTTGTAAACTCTGTGCAGTTTGATTACCACCAAGTATTTTTTTTTAATTTTAATTTAAAATTATACTTAATATATGATACCATTACAGTGTATTAGATTATAATAGCATATAATATTCATCTATTTGACATTTAACTGCTTTAGCAAACCTATTTTTAACATTTGGGTGATTTGTGAACCTATTTTTCACACTTAGTTGATTTGTGAACCTATTTTTCACATTTGGTTGATTTATTAACCTATTTTTCACTGCTTCAAAACATAATTTTTGAAACTTCACAAATTTTGTAAATTACAAAGTTAAAGAAATAAAAAAATAAAAAATGTTTATCAAAACAAAATTTTAAAGAATTTGTTAAAATAAATGAGAAATTGGTCATGAAACCAAATGAGAAAAGTTAAAATTTATTTTTTATGATCATTTTCTCATTTCTAAGATGACGTAATTTCCCAAATTCGAGTAGGCTCGAAAATAATATTCTCACGATGGCAAAAATAAAGTTCCCAAGATGCCCAAACATTTTGTGCTGCTAGGCAAACAACATAGGTTACATCGATAATTCTATCATGTATGAAATCAAATTTTAAAATGAAAAAAAAAAATACTTGTTATCAAAATGCATAAAAGATTTGATTATTAGAGTAATAATGAGACAATTTAAAAAACAAAATAAATTTTTGATGTCGATAGAATTGGAGATGAGACTTTGTATTAAGATAAAAAAAATTGTATTTTGTATTTATCTGAAGAATTTGTATACCGAAAATCCGCTGAGTTTGCATTTGATCGATTGCTTTTGTTTCAGTTTCCCACACAACATAAATAAATGTCTTTCTTCATTCGCTGTATTTGTTCCCATACAAGTTCTTTTGTATATATTATTAACATCTTTGTCAACAGATCTATCCAAGTTGAAGCCGAATAAGTTAAGGAGGGAGTTAACGTCACAGATTGGTATAGGCTGGTTTGTGTATCACACTGAAGTTGTCCTCTCACATCTAACTTCTGGTGTTCTGCCTATCGTGCCTTTATTCTTAATTTTATGCGCTGATCATGTCCACGCCTAACATAATTAAAGTTGTTTCAGAATCAGTTGTTCGTTTCTCAACTCAGAGGAGTAAAAAATGTTATCTTCTTTAAAACACCCGACATTCAAATCAGCCATGTCTGGCATGAGGCCATTCAATATTTTATATTAGCAACCTGTGTCATTGCAATGGGTATTGTTTGAACATTCAATCAACAAAAAGTGTTTTGTATAATGTCAAAACAGACAAACCTAATTCATTCATTAAAAAAAATGTAAAAAAAAGTTATTGTTTTTCCTTAGATTAAATTAATTTATAGAACTTTCACAGTTACCATGGTTACACATGAATTAGTTTTATTATTTTGTACTTCTTTACAATAACATCACGATGAAAAGAATGCCGTATTTTTAAGCAAGCCATTTTGTTATGGGATGCTGTACTCCAATCATTGTAAACTCTTGGAATCTTGGTGCATTTTGATAAAAAAAACAAGTTTTCAGTTATTTTCATTATTTTGTTTGAAAGACAATGAATTTAATATTAATCATATTTCAAGTAATCAATTCTACATGAAATTACATATAATCATAATTATTCTGATAGTTGAATTGTATTTGTGGATAAACTGTTAGTTGAATTTCTCACTTATTTACATCCGCAATAGCAAACATTGAACAAAAGTGGTTTTTTTTTTGGTTTTTTTTTTCAATTTTATAATCATGTTGATACACCGTTTTCGTTAGCTCACCGAAGTTAAGCGGCATCGAGTCTGGCCAGTATCAGATGAGTGACTATTTGTGAATAACGGGCACTATATGTGGAAGGACGGCGAAACGTCCCTGCAAAAAAAAAATACAGCCCTGAAAATACCTTTAGCAAAGTATTTCAGTATAACCTGCTGATCCACACATGCATTGGCACAATTGAATAACTGCCCCCCCCTCCCCTTTGAGCAGACGTTCTGTACTCAATCATGTGGCGAAGCTCTCTTTAAAAAGAGTATGCAATTTGTTTTGTTATTTTCTTTATTTTTTTTCTTGGAATAAAACAGTTCTTTTGAATCAATTGACATTGCATCTTTGGCATAACCAATGGCGTTATGTCTTGGAATACATTATCAATACCAATCCCTACATTTTCATTAAATTCCAGCTTAGAGAGCTGGTATTCAGTTAGCCTTAATTTCCTTTAGAAAGGCATTGACTCTAAACCCACCCTTCCATGCTCTTCACTATCGAGTAAAATACAGGAGAGTTGATGGAAACCGCCTACAAATGAAAAGGAAAAAATATGTCTGAAGGATTGTAGCCCGTTTTTGATCTATTCAAGCTGTCCGAAAATGTCTGATGTTGAAAAACCTGAAACACTTCATGACGTTAGGATCATTGAAGATTCATCTTTATGCAAATATTTTACAAGTAAGGAAGGTTTTAGTTTAACTGCTTATGTTGTTACTAAAGCTCCTGTCACCATCTTTTGCGATATTCTGGAGAAATCTATCAAACCAATTTTAATTAGTTTAACCTTATCAGCCATCGAGAGATTTCAAGTGGAATCAGTGTTTAAGCACATCAGATAGACGGTTCCTCAAGTTTCATCATGTGATGAATATTTACACTGTGTGTATTGAATGACCATGCTGCCCAGTTTTGGGTGCATATCTTTGCACTGTAAGTGTATATAAAAAAAGAAACTAATTGTGCACCCGTCTCTTAAAAGAAGGGAAACAACTCTTTTCTCACTTTATCTGTACCTTTTAATAAATTTCTAACCCTATTTTCAAATAAGTCATCCTTCCCACATTCACATTCTATGAT
The DNA here is from genome assembly GCA_963556195.1 of Sepiola atlantica. NCBI lineage: Eukaryota > Metazoa > Mollusca > Cephalopoda > Sepiida > Sepiolidae > Sepiola > Sepiola atlantica. The sequence continues at coordinate 176,745,960 of OY744516.1, forward strand.
TCCCAACTTATTCTCTGCCACAGAATTGAAAAAGAGAGAAAAATAACCAACATTCTGTGGCACATCAGTTGCTCCCATCCTTTAAATGGTTCGAGTAAAAACAAATACAGCAGAAACTTTTGCATTTGTTCAATATGATTCAAATGAATTTCTTTATCTTGTTGGGTACTTTGTGTTAGTCTTTGATAAAATTCTATTTCTTTGGGGAATATTCTTATTCAATCTGACCATTTTATTTTTGTCTTTCAGCAATCAAAATCAAAGAAACCAGTGAAAGCTGGCAAAAAGAAGCCAAAATCAAAATCATTGTCTTGTGGAGATGCACAACAACCAGTCAGTGAAAATCATTCGGTGTTAAATGTAAAAGAATTATTTTTATTTCATTTTGAAATCAAAAAGAATTATTTTTATTTCATTTTAAAATCAAAAAGAATTATTTTTATTTCATTTTTGAAATCAAAAAGAATTATTTGTATTTCATTTTTGAAATCAAAAAGAATTATTTGTATTTCATTTTTGAAATCAAAAAGAATTATTTGTATTTCATTTTTGAAATCAAAAAGAATTATTTGTATTTCATTTTTGAAATCAAAAAGAATTATTTGTATTTCATTTTTGAAATCAAAAAGAATTATTTGTATTTCATTTTTGAAATCAAAAAGAATTATTTGTATTTCATTTTTGAAATCAAAAAGAATTATTTGTATTTCATTTTTGAAATCAAAAAGAATTATTTGTATTTCATTTTTGAAATCAAAAAGAATTATTTGTATTTCATTTTTGAAATTCTTGTTTATTTATATCAATGCAAGTGTACATGTTCTGTTATTGCATATATATATATATATATATATAACAATAAAATAACAAATGAATAACACCAAACATTAATTATAAACTGTTAAAAAATAGTTGTTCAAATTAGTCATACAAATAACTGTTTGTCTTTGCTCTCTACTATATCTACAGTATTTCAAAAGAATATGTTGTACTATTGATTTAAATAACAGTGAGCCATTTTGATGGTAATATAGATGTGATAAATGAAAAAAACCTTTTTCATTTATTCATTTAGATAGGATACTGGCACTGTCTACGTAGAGGACCCACATGACCCAAAGGGTCACAGGTCATTTTTGTTCTCTGTTTTGATGGATGATGTCATCCTTTTGTTACTTCATCATTTATGATGTTGTAAAGGATATTCCTGGTGTCTTCCACCCATTTTATTCAATGACGTCATCCATTATACACAGTTTTACTAGTAGATAGATAACTAGTGTTCAATCATACACTAATACCAATGGGAAAGGTATTAACCCTCAATTTCCCCTCAGTTATGAATAAAATAGCATCTTGTGATGTAACTAATTTTTGTAGGTAGATAAATTGTATGTGTGTGTGTGATACTTTAAAGTATCCTTTATTTCATTTAATTTGAACAAATTTGTTTTTTCTTATTTTTTAAAGCCAAAGAATTTTGTCGAGCGGTCACGTCCATTACCTCCTCCTCCAAAAATGGACAAAAGCAGTCGAGAGCCACAGCAAGGAATTAGTCTGATGCCTTTCTCTTCATCGAGCTCTTCTAGTTCTAAAGAATGCAGTGCTAATCTTGGTGAAGGTGAAGCCCCAAAGGTAAAATACATAAGTAATCATATTAGACGAATTGGATTACTCGCCTACACTGGGTTTTGCTAATTTTTTCTCAGCTAATTGTAACGAGTTTGGGCGTATCACGTTTTGATGGCAATATTAAAGCACACAATAATTTGTTAATTTTGTCTGTGGACAAAAACATCAATAATCGATCATGTGATGAAAGTCTTTCAGTCATTCCGGGGAAGGTTTAGAAAAGCTGTTTTTTTTAATGTTTTGTTTTCATCATCATCATCTGGTTTTAGTATTTAGGGTACTGCAAGTGTCCCTTATTCTGGGGTAGGCAACGTCTTCAAAGGGTTAATACCAGGCATGTTGCAAATAGTCAAGTCACTTCATAAGTACTCCAGCCAGGTCTTCCTTGGTCTACCATGCATATTCGTACCTGGGGTATCCATGCGTGTTAATGCAGGAGGTGGCATGCTGTACATGGTCAAACCACCCGAGATGCCGAGCGAGCGCGTAAGGCCTCCAAAATTCCACCAATACCAAAAAGCTTCTGATAGAGCACACTTGAAGGCATTCTTTCCTCTAGTTTGCTTCTTCACATCCACTTGATCGTGGCATGGTCATTACGCCGAAGCCACTGCAAAGCAGAAGCATTTGGGGCCCATGTCTCTCTCTGCCATACAACATGATGGAGCGAACACAGACTGAAAAGACCTTGCCCCGAGTCCTGTAAGAAATGTGCCTAGATGAAAGGATTGGCAGCAGCTTCCCCAACCTTCCCCAAGCAACACAACAGCGAGCAGTAATAGCATGTTCGCAATCACCACCGACATTCAACATGTCGCCCAGGTAGCAGAAGGTAGTTTCAACATCAAGTGGGGTGCCATCTACATCCACACGTGCCACCATTCAACGATCGATTAGGCAGGCAGCACCCAGACATCTGCGGTAAACATGATTCGGGTCAACTACCAGCCTCCCGGCAAGACCACTACACTTCTTGTAGACCCATAGTTTGTACTGGGAGCATTCAATGGAGATTACACCTATACATCTGCGACAGACAACACAGGGAAACACTAACAAAATGAACCATAGAGCCAGATTTACAAAATTTAACTTGAAAAATCTGGTATTTGTTAAATAATAAAAAAGAGAAGAAATTTTATTTCATGTGTATTGTTTAAAAGAGAATTATCTACTTTGCTCTTGATTGGCCTTAAAGTCAAAGCTAGTCTTTATAATGCCACAATATTAGTCCAAATCATTGTTGTTTTTTGTTGCTATGAATAACTCTCAAGATATGTTGAGTTATAATTTGAATGTGTTTTAGGTTTGCATTGGATGGCAAAAAGCAGGTAGACAGCCAATTTTGTCTTTATATATATATATGAGAGAGAGAGACCTTTGTCATCGTGAAAGTTTGTTTCAAGGAACAAATATCTGACAGAATGTGTAGGTCTGGATAGAAATAAGTTAATAAGCAAAAACCAGTAAATAGAAGAGGAAAAACTAACACACAGTCTGCTTTTTATTTGATATTGCGTTTCAGTTACAAAACTTTGTCAAGAATAAGCATTTATCGAACAGTCAGATTAAATATACAAAAAGTTGGTGGTGGGAGAGAGCCTATGAGGTGGGTGGGTAAAGTGAAAGAAATGTGTTAGAGTTGGAGGAAAGTGAAGTTGGTAGTAGGTAGGACGTTGCATGTGTGAAAGATGATTGATGGAAGATTAAGTAGTGAGTGTGTAGAGTAAAAGAAGGGTGTGTATAGGTGGGTGGGTAAAAAAAATGAAGTAAGGAAGAATGTTATTGTAGTAGGGGAAGCGAAAAAAAGGGAAGAGGAAAAAAACAACAAAGGAAAGGCAAGTTGTTTTTGTATTTTGTCTGGTTTTTGGTATTTGAGGTGCTGCGAGTGTCTCAGACTTTGGGGTGGGCAACACCAAACAAGGTCTTGCGCGTGCTATCCATGCGGTCCAATCCATAGGGTTGATCGCAAGATAATTGCCACTTTTAGCATTATGTTATTATGTTATAGTACAGGGTGGTTCGAAATTCTTGTTACCAAAAAGTAACAACAGTGGAGCAAGTAATGCAGCAATACAAAACCCTTGCCCTGGATTCAGTTTATTCACTTTTATTGACATTGTGACACATTGAGAAAGTCTGTAGGAACACCATCATTTTCATGGCATAAAATGATGTGGCGCTATGACCTGTGATATTTTATGAAGCTGTGCTTTTTGTGATTATTCTTCTATTGTTGTCACTTTTTTGGGAGTGGTAATAAAACTTTCAGACTTCCTTTTTGGTGAGGATTACAAGACTTTCGAACCCCACTTTTTGGAAGGGGTTACAAGACTCACAAACCATCAAATCAGACTTTTGGATCATCATTTTTGGTTGAGGTTACAAAACTTTCAGAGCATCTTTATTAGTTACAAGACTTTGAAACCATCGTTTCTGGTAAGAGTAACACTACTTTCTGGCCATCTTTTTAGGTAGGGGTAACAAAACTTTCGGATTATCCCTTTTGGTAAAGATAACAATACTTTCAAACTACTCTGTAGGTAAAATTTAAAAACAAAAATTACTTGTTTTTTATTTAAATGCTTCGATATTCGAAAAGTCTCTGACTATTTTGACAAAATTGGCCTTTTAAAAAAATACTAATGTAACCTTTTTTTTTCATGATGTGATTGTAAAAATCAGCAAAAGAATTCCCTTTTTTGAGATATGGATGTTAAAATATTGCCGCTACATGATAAAGTTTATTCTGATAATGCGATTTGCATACAATTGTGTTCTAACAAGAAAGATGTGAACATTATCAATCTGAATTTTTTTTTAAATGTAAAAAATGGGACTTTTAAAAACAATGAAAGTGTGGCGTCAGTGTTGAGTTAACAACTTTGGAGATGTCTGGGGGGTTGTTTAAAATCAACTTCAGGTTCAAATTTATTTCAGCCAATTCTCCCACCTAAAAATTCCTAATGCCATTTAAGGAAATTGTTAGATTTGAGAAACATAAATTATGAAAGTTTTACTGACAAGGAAAATTATTTATGATTAAATATATATACATGTAAGTGAAATGTTTTTTTAGATTTTCTTATGGTTCAGTTTTGAAGAGGTTTATTTTGCATGCACTCATATTCTGATTTGTTATTTTCAGAGCCTTCCAAATGAGTTAGCTCGACAGAAAAGGCGAGCAAAGAAACAATCTGCTTATTGCTGTAAGTTGTTTTGTGTGTTAATATGTAATTTACTTTTTCGAGTTGAATCCTATAAGTGTTTGTCGTGTTTTAGTCTTAGCAGTGATGTTTGTAGTTGTAATAGTGGTAGTAGCACTTCATTTCCCTCCATGATACTGGTGCTACCAGATCAGGCTGTCTGAAGATATTGGCTTCCTGACCCAAAATGCACCAAACATTGATGTTTTATTGTTTTTTTTCTCTTTGCAAAACTCAATCATGTCCTGCAAAATCAACAACAAAAAAACAACCCCCCCCCTTTTCACTTGAATAAATACTTGAACATATAAAGAACTTGAAGCATGAAACCTTTTACCAAAATAACTAGATTCAACATTAAATAATCCAAAAAGGGGTGATATACCGTAAAACAAAACAACCAAACCCTCCATGACAAATCTGGCGACTCAAAGAGGCTCCATGCCGAATTTGCTATGTCAAATAATAAATATTTTTAGAAACAGTATTTTGAATAAATAGTTTCTATATTAAGATTTTTTCTTGATGGAAGGGAGTTTTCTGCGGGATTGACATTCAACTCGTCGTGTGTTTATTTCGAAGGGTAATAAATCAACAATTGAAATAAGACTCTTTGAACTCGGACGAACATTTGTGTTGACTTTTCTTTGTGAGAAGTTGGATTTAAAATTCCCATACTATCATTGGATTGGAATGGTAACTTGTGAGCGGTATCTTGAATGATTTAGTTCTTTTGTTTTATTGTGGGGGGGGGGGGATTTATTCATCATTGTACCGGCTAGCGTGAAAGTGTATTATCGCACATTGTTCCGGTTTTGTGGTTTTATTGAATGTATTTGGGACCGACTACTTGCTTGTTGGCTTGGTGGAAGAAATAATGCACAAGCTACTTTTTTAAGACTTTTCTAGGACTTTCTTTTCTTACCGTTGTTCTTCCTTGCTTTTTAAGTTTGACTTTTATTTTTATTTTTATTTTTATTATATTTTTTTTCCTCTTCTTTTCTTAAGTGACCTCAACTATTACAACGCCACATTGTGTTTTGTCGGCAGTTGAAACCAGTATTCCAGACATTTAATTTCCCTGATGATCTGCCAAGCAAGTAACTGCTTGGTAGTGAAACACGTGTAGGAAAAAACATTTAATTTGAATAAATAGTATTTGTAAGAAAAAATATCTTTAATGGTGATCATTGGTGTCTTGAAAGGAATGCTTTGGTAAGCCTTCATAAAATCACATATAAATGCTCTGTACTCTGTAATCGAGTATCATCGAGCTTGTTTTTTATTGGAACAACCCCGGTCTTCACTGAATGATCTATTTTATAAGTGAAAAATCTAAATCTAAATCTATATATATATATATATATATATATATGTGACGATATAAAAAAACAATTCTTTTATATAGTTCAGATCAATTCTGATGAGAATCAATTTCCAAAGCAAAATAAAGCTCAATACCCAATATTCAAACCTTTAAAAAAATTTTTAAATTTCAATAAAGCTATAAATAAATAAATATAACTGTATGATATAACTGATCTGTAATTTTATTTATTTATATATATATATCTCCTTACATACTTCACGCACCACTCTCCCCACACATAACTTCCACTGACATTTTCCCCCCACTCTCTCTTCGTCTTACATCCTCTCCTCTCCCTGGATTACCTTCCGTGCTTTGCTGTATAAATGCTTCGTTTACTGTTCAATGAAGCCTATTTACACCAAATTATTAAGTTTGGATGAATCGACTGAAATATCTCGGTTCTGTTTTAGTAATATGTTTGTATCTTTATATTTACTAGTCTATTGCCATGCTTATCCACAATTCCATATATATATATATATATATATATATATATATATATACAAGGCCTGTCTAAAATGTATCCGACCTTAGGGCAGAAAAAAATATTTCAAATATGTGACGGAGTTTGGACCTTAATCTCCTTCAAAGTAGGCCCCTTGTGCTTGTACACACTTAACCCACCGATCCATCCACTGCCTGAAAACACCTCTGGAAGTCTTCTTTTGGAATGGAGTTCATCTCCGCTGTCGCGTTTTCACATTATTTCTTTTTTCGCACCCTCTCAACAACAGCTGCACTCCGAGCAGTTTGGGACCTGCCAGAACGCTGGTCACTCTCTGCTGATGTGCACCCATTTTTGAATTGGTTGAACCACTCGTTAATTTGTGTTATACATTGCATCTTCTCAAAACACCTGCTAAATCTAATGCGATGGCGGAGATGAACATGATTCCAAAAGAAGACTTCCAGAGGTGTTTCCGGTAGTGGATGGATCGGTGTGCAAGCACGACGGGCCTACTTTGAAGGTGATTAGAGTCCCAACTCCGTCATGTATTTGAACTATTTTTCTGGCCTAAGGTCGGATTCTTTTTAGACAGGCATCGTATATATATATATATATATATATATATATATATATATATATGCTTATATCTCTTATTTTTTTAATTTCTATAATTTTCAAGTCATAAATAAAGTGGATGTCTGTCGCAAACACTAACTCCATGGTATTATTGCAAAAAAACCCTAATACAACATTAATACAACCATTGGATCCCTCGTAAAATTTTTTTGTTTTTTATTGGGAATCTCCAGTTTTTATGAAACTTTTTTTTTTTTCTATTTAGCAATGGAAAGACCTGACTCTGCAAGAATTGAATTAAAACGTCCGGCTGTCATCCTCGCTCCACTTGTTGTAAATAATGAAAAACCAGATCAGTCTGTAAGTATGATTTCATGAAAAGATAAAACTGCAAAAATTGCATTTACAAGTTTCCTCATCGGTTTCTCGTATTGTATTCCACTAGAAGAATGCCCGTTCCTAGATGGGCTCATGGTTTGAGAACATGTGTTGCATGGATAGAAATGATATGAGAATGGATGTGTAATGTGTGTTTTAAAGACAGGCTTGGACCTGATGACATTAGAGGAAGATTAAATCCGGACAGTATAAGGAGATGTGTGCAGAACAGGAAACTTTGATGGTATGTTCACGTTGAAAGATTGGATGAGGGTTCTTGGGTAAGTAGATGTAGAACAGTTGAGGTAGCAGGGGTCACCAAGGAAAACATGGGAGGAAGTGATAAGGATAGATTTGAGGAAAATAGGAATAAATAAAGACCTAGCCAGATAGGTTAGTTTGGAAGTCAATTTCTAAAAGTCGTCCAACACATGCCAGCATGTAAAACTGAATATGATGATGAATGATGAAGTGTTTTATATGTGGTCAATCTCTTCAAAAGAATTCATTATATCCTTTTTATTATGTATTTTATATTTGTATTTTTTTTTTAATGTATTTTATATTTGTATTGGCAGGAGGAAGTTTCAGAAATCAGAAGACCCGCTGTCTTGCACCATAGGCAACCATCCATGTCTATTGAAGATTATGACGACAATGCTTCTCTAGAAGAATCATCTAAGGAAACTCAAGACAAGTGAGTGTTACGTTCAAATGATCAGATTTCTTTCGTTACATTCTCATTTAGTCTTTTCTCATAACTGCTGATATATATACATTGACATCTATGTACGTTGATATGTGTTTATACGTGTGTGTGTGTGTTGTTGTTGTTTAGAAAAGCAGCAGTAGCTGACTATGTGCAATGTATTAAGATATCAGCAGCAGTTGTTTGACATGAATATGTATATTGATGTGATCGTATCATGTGTGTGTATGTATGGGTGTGTGTGTATATATATATATATATATATATATAATATAGTAATCCAGGTAAAGTAAACATCCACAGGATAGGTGTCCAAAGAATTTCAACCGGGCCTATAAAAAGTGCTCAATATCAAATAGAGCTTTTATATATATGATTATTTTTATTTATACAGACATGTACTAAATTTGTGAGACTGGCATGTCAATGCTATCAATCAACAGCTGTTATAAACTGAGATCTCATTAGGCAGAGTTAGAATCCGATCTTTACCTCAGATCATATTTAGGAAGTATGAAATGGGAGAGAAAAGAAAGGAAAAGGAAATTGAAAATTTGGAAAGTCACGTGGTTAGATTCAAGACCGTTGAAAATCAAATATAATATAAGATAAAATAAAATAGAATACACTCGTTGGGGATAAAGAAAAGAAAGGAGAGAAGGAGGGGTGGATGAGAGGGGGGGAGAAAAGGGGGGAAAACGGAAGTAAAAAAAAAACACATAGCTAATGTTTGTGTCTCAGTTGCTGGCAATATCGACTTGATGTTTCGATGTGTATGGAGACAACATCATCACCAGTCTGGTTCAAATCTGGGTTGGCTGTGGTGTTAACCCAGATTTGAACCAGACTGATGATGTTGTCTTCATACACATCGAAACATCAAGCTGATATTGCCAGCCACTGAGACAAAAACACAACACCCGAAACCGTTAAAAATTTACACAATGGAACAATATTAGTAGAGGTGGGAAAAAAAGATATGCTGATAATCTACTAAAAATGGAAAAAATTTCCATAATAAAAAAAATTAAAAAATCTTATCCACATGGAAAAATGAATATGTCAAAGGGTGTAATTCGAAGTAAAGAACTCTCCAGCTGCACAATAGATGAAATAAAAACAGAATTGAAATCTCAGGGTCTAATAGATATCAAAAGGGTGTCCATAAAAAGGAACAGAAACATCATACAAACACTTATATCATGACCTTCAACACGCCAAAGTCTCCAAAAGAAATAAGAATTGGATACTCAATAGAAAAAGTTGAACTATTCATACCAAACCCTTTTCGGTGCCATAAATGCCAAAAGTTCAGACATCATGAAGATACATGTTATAACTGGCCAGTATGCGGTAGATGTTCTCAGAAAATCCCCGACCATACTACAAACGAATGTATAAACAGGTGTAATTGTGCAAACTGTGAAGAAGATCATCCAATCTACACATGGATCTGCGATGTATGGAAGAAAGAAAAAGAAATAATAACTGAAAAACAAAACATCAAGGAGAATCGTAGACACATACAGGGGGGTGGGGTGAAGCTATGAACAAATTACCAAAAACAAGAAACTACCGAAAAAAAATGATAAATATGATACGCTCGTTATAAAATTACTGAACCGGAGTCCAAATGACTGGCCAAAATTTATAAGCGAAATCAAACCCACAATCATGAATATCACAGATACGAACACCCACCCCCGAGATAAACAAAAACAAAAAACAATCGACACATCAGAAAAACAAAAATAGAACCACCAAACAATCAGTGGCTCAAGAGAGAACAAATAAAAAAGATAATGAAGCAATCCTCACAAAATAAAAACAAAATCCCACATGACAAAATCCAACATCATGATCAAGATCTAAAACTAAAACAAAAAATAAACAAGAAAATACTTAATCCATGGATGTTGACAGAAACACCAACAATCCAAATCTAGAAAAAGAAACATAAACCATGAGAAACAAAATATTACAATTAGAACATAAGAGGCACAAAATGTAATCTGGGAGAAATAATACACTTCATCAAAATTTTCTGCCCTGCTATAATGGATGAGACAGAACTAAATAATTTAATTCAACAACTACCAAAGCCTTTCATACTAATGGGAGATTTTAACAGCCATAATGAGTTATGGGGTAGTAAAAAAAACAAGAGGCAGAATTATTGAAACAATACTAAACCAAAACCAATTATGTTTGCTCAATAATAAAGAGAACACATACCTACATCCAGCAACAGATACTCTCTCAGCAATAGACTTAACAATATGCGACCCAACTGTATACATGAACTATAGCTGAAGAACCATGTGGAAGCAACCACTACGCTATTACACTGGAAAACGAGAATTCAAAACTAGATGACAAAATACCATATTGGAACTTACAAAATGCAAACTGGGAAAAATTCCAAAAACTCATGCCAATATCGACTAATACCAGAAGCTGACACTGGAGAACATATTTCAGCAATACACTCCTTTGAATTGCATCATACCAAAAAGCTCCACTTCCTCAAAATTCAACAAACCATGGTTCAACAAAGAATGCCAAAAAGCCGTAAGAACACGACGTGCTAACCTAAGAAAATTTTTAAATAACCTAACATAGGAAAATTTGGACCTATTCAAAAACAGAAGAGTAAAAGCACAAAAAACTATCAAGGAATCGAATCGGAACACGTTGAAAAACTATCTATCAAAAATTCATATGAACACCAAAAGCAAAAAAGTATGGGAGATGGTCAGGAAAATATCAAGGAAGAACAACAAGGGCTCAATCAAACATCTTATTTGCAATAACATGAAGATCACCAACAAGGAAAACATTTCAAACAAACTAGCCGAACAATTTTCAATAAATTCCTCATCAAAAAAAAACAAAACAAAAAATTTCAAATCATAAAGCAGAATGAAGAAAAGAAAAAATTGACTTCAAGTCAAAAATTGAAGAAAAATACAACTAACCGTTCAACAGAACAGAATTAGGAGAAGCAATACATAAATCTCATGATACAGCAGTTGACCCTGATGAAATCCGTTATCAATTTCTTAAAACCTACCAAAACCATCCCTAAACTACCTACTACAAATATATAATGAAATATGGATGAATAACAGCATTCCAAAAACTGGAAACCAGCTATAGTGATCCCAGTACTCAAACCCCCAAAAAGACCATACAGATCCAATAAATTATCGACCCATTACCCTCACTAGTTGCCTGTGTAAGACCTTCGAAAGAATGGTTAATGAGAGACTAATATGGTATTTGGAAACAAAAAACCTGATTACAGAATATCGGTCAGGCTTCAGGAAAAGAAGAAGCCCTATTGACCACCTAATTAGACTTGAAACACTCATAAGAGAAGCATTCACAAAGGAGCACCTGATAATAATCTTGTTTGACATTGAAAAGGTTTACGACACTAGTTGGAAATATGGCATTAAAAGAGACCTACATGAATTTGGACTTAAAGACAGAATGCCAGAGTTGATCTGCAACTTTTTAAATGATAGATACTTCCAAGTGCGGATTAGCAACATACTTTCAGTTCAAGAAGAACAAGAAATGGGTATACCTCAAGGAAGCATTCTGTCTGTCACCCTGTTCAATATAAAAATAAATAACATCATTAAAAACATGAATACTGGGATCGACTGCGCTCTATATGTGGATGATTTACTTATATGCTATTGATCAAAATACATACCCACAGCCGAACGCAAACTCCAACTCTGTCTAAATAAAATAAACAAATGGGCCATAGAAAACGGATTTAAATTCTCAAAGGACAAAACAAAATGTATACATTTCTGCAAACTCCGAAGAATCCATCATGACCCCATACTGAAACTGGACCACAATAATACCCCAGTTGTTGATCAACACAAGTACTTGGGCATCATATTTGATAGAAAATTGACCTTTATAACCCACATAAAATATCTAAAAACAAAATGGCACAAGGCGATGCAATTAATCAAAGTTCTGGCACACACTGACTGGGGTGTTGACAAAACTACATTACTTAAACTCTACCGATCTTTAGTTAGATCCTAGCTCGACTATGGATGTTATATATATATATATATATATATATATATATATATTTAGATTTTTCACTTATAAAATAGATCATTCAGTGAAGACCGGGGTTGTTCCAATAAAAAAACAAGCTCGATGATACTCGATTACAGAGTACAGAGCATTTATATGTGATTTTATGAAGGCTTACCAAAGCATTCCTTTCAAGACACCAATGATCACCATTAAAGATATTTTTTCTTACAAATACTATTTATTCAAATTAAATGTTTTTTCCTACACGTGTTTCACTACCAAGCAGTTACTTGCTTGGCAGATCATCAGGGAAATTAAATGTCTGGAATACTGGTTTCAACTGCCGACAAAACACAATGTGGCGTTGTAATAGTTGAGGTCACTTAAGAAAAGAAGAGGAAAAAAATAATAAAAAAATAAAAATAAAAATAAAAGTCAAACTTAAAAAGCAAGGAAGAACAACGATAAGAAAAGAAAGTCCTAGAAAAGTCTTAGAAAAGTAGCTTGTGCATTATTTCTTCCACCAAGCCAACAAGCTGGTAGTCGGTCCCAAATACATTCAATAAAACCACAAAACCGGAACAATGTGCGATAATACACTTTCACGTTAGCCGGTACAATGATGAACAAACCCCCCCCCCCCCCACAATAAAACAAAAGAACTAAATCATTCAAGATACCGCTCACAAGTTACCATTCCAATCCAATGATAGTATGGGAATTCTAAATCCAACTTCTCACAAAGAAAAGTCAACACAAATGTTCGTCCGAGTTCAAAGAGTCTTATTTCAACTGTTGATTTATTACCCTTCGAAATAAACACACGACGAGTTGAATGTCAATCCCGCAGAAAACTCCCTTCCATCAAGAAAAAATCTTAATATAGAAACTATTTATTCAAAATACTGTTTCTAAAAATATTTATTATTAAACCTATTCCTTATAGAAATTAATCATCTAGTGTCTGGGACGTCATTTTACATTTTGGGAAAATATCCTTCATTTAATTAACTGCCGAATTATTATCGTTTTGTTGTTTAACGAAGCGAAAAAAGCCTATCCCGCAGAATTTGTTTTTTAAAAAAATTATTCATATATCAAAAATAAACTGTTATTATAAAAAGGCCTTCTACAAAAATCTAGTTATTATTTTAAATCATTTAAAATATTTCCTTAACGGCTGTGTCTGTTTGTAACTCTCTGTGGAGAATATTATTCTATATTCCATAAATAAATGTTACAACGGAATATCGTTATCAGAAATCTATTTTCTATTTTAAAAAAACAAACTTTTTTTTAATGGACCGGTTTATTTTTTTGTCAACTTTACGGGAAAATATCACTCTTACTCGTTAAATGACAGGAGACTTTATTATTACTAATTTAAAATCCCGTACAAAATACTTTTTTTATAAAATTCAATTGTTTCTATTTTTAGAAATTAAGTCCGTGTCGGCATGCATGTTTTTAAAATTATTTTTTCCTTAATTACTTTTCCCCATTCCTGCCACCAAATTGTTTTATTTATTTTAATCTAATTAAAAACTAATTTAATTTAACCTAATTTAATTAAATAGTGATAGCATCCAGGTTGTTATTTCTTATTTTTCACTTAAAATTACTTGAAATCCCCAATGCATTTCGTATAATATATCTATTTCTGAGAATAAATTGTGATTTATTATTTATTATTCCACTATCTTTTTATATGTAACACAATTTCCCCCCTCTATTCCGCTGAATAAGTATTTACTATAGTTGACTATCACTGGGCCTTATTCCGATAGAATATTCCTACCTTATCACCCCCAACCTAAGTCTCGAGTATCCGCTAATAATTGAATTAAGGCATATCTTAGCATAAGTACGTGTTACTAATTCTCATCCTCCCTATTATACACTAATTATTGCCCCAGATTGCCTCAGGAAGTGTCCATCTTGCCTATCTCTGCTGTAAGTTTATACTTCCCCCAATTCCCCTCCTATCCAGGTTTTAGGCTTGATAACAGGTAACGGTTTCTATGCAGACAGCATTGTAGTATTTCCTGCCTAGCGTTCAGTAAATTATCTCTAGATGTCATGATGTGGTACGACTCCAAAGCACATAGGTTGCATCTCTTCTTTTTGTTCGGTTTATATTTGTTAGCCCTCCCCAAAATTGACCATTTCAGTTCGAAAGGGTCTTGCCTAGCAATGAGGTTTCTCACAAAACGGCCAACAGAAGTGTTAGGCCTATCTATGTCTTCCCTTTGGCCTCCCCTGAAGGAACTCATGTGGTTTCTGAATCTATCTTTGAACTCACCCCCGGTTGAACCGATATATGATTTCCTACTACTCTCTGTTATCACATCGCATTTGTAGACAATGCTTGAAACTCTACAGTTCCCCCCCAGTGGACAGATGTTAGAAGCTCTGCAGTTACAGTTGTGTGCTGGGCCGTTGCTGGATGTTCTACTACTATGGTTATTTATAATGGAGGTTCTCACTGAACCGGTGTTACTGGGATCAACACCAGAAGAGAACATGGCTTCCCTTGTTTTAGTTATCTTAGAATTGTTATATCCTATGATGGATGTGGCTATATTTCTACAGGTTGAATAAGAGAGTTTTACAGTATTTTTGTTAATGATTCCCCCCAATCTGCTATCCCTTGGAAAGTTTTTTTCCACTATGCTATAAAAAATCTTTGGGATATTAGTCTTAATATGCTGGCTATAGGGGGGGTTGAACCATGTAGTGGTCCTTCTCCTATTTTTCTTCCTACCTTCCCCCCCGGTTTGGGTAGCATGTGAGTTCAATTCGTTACTTCCAACTTCACGAATATTATCATCAAACGGTTCCCACCCTACCTGGTTTACATTACCGTGGGATACACCAGGTCTCCTATATCTAGCCTTGCCCATTGCCCTATTATATGAAACCATTGATCGAGAGGCCATCGGTCTCCCGTTTAGTCCCCCATTCCCAACCGAAGGAGGCACAAGGTAATTAATTTTTTCCTTGTATCCTGATCTGTTTAAAGCCTCATTGTAGAATTGCTTACTGCTGTCGAATATTTGTTGATTCTTGGACAGCTTAGATATCCTACTCGATATTGCAGGAATAATGGCTCTTTTCACCATCGGTGGGTGATTCGATTTAGCGTCGATATAGTAGAGTGTGTGGTTGGGCTTGTGATAAGGTTCATATGTGTTGTTGCATAGATCAAGCGTAATATCCAAAAAATTGACCCTCCGGTAGTTTATATCCATAGTTACGCTAAGTTGTATTGAGCTGAAGAATATATTGAGTTTTTTCTTCTTAGTTTCAAGATTCCTTATACTTGTGTTGACAAAGAATAAAGCGTCGTCCCTATATAGACCGCCCGCCAGTTCAGGTATTTTCATACAAATTTCTCTGAGGATATATATCCCTACCAGGTCAGTAACCTGCGCTGAGTCCGGTGCCCCCATAGTAATATCGAAATTGTTTTCCCTATCCTTTCTAGTCCATAACTTATCATTGTAGGATATTAGCGTCCTTCTGGCTAGTCTAATTATATCCATTTCTAAGTTTGTGATGTTTGATTCATTTCTAGCCATGGTAAGCGCCTTTTCAAGTAAAGTAGAGGATATGGAGGGATAGTATGAATCTATATCAAACATTATAAATTTACTTTGATTAGTAATGTGTAATTCTTTATACCAACTTAGCACTTCCTCTGATGAGGTCCACAGATTCAATTGAGTTCTGCGTTTAATTCCTGGCAGTATTCTGTCTAGTATTTTTTTGCTGATTACACCCATGTCTGAAATACACGGCGAGATCAGTCTAATGGATGGGTTATTACTAAAATCTGGCTTATGATCCTTAAGAGTGAAACGAGGGCATTTAGGGGTATATATCTCAACATTACCTTCCATACCAATCTCAGAGCAGATCTTAAGAGCGGCCAAGTTAATATCCTGTAACACCCCGTTCCCTACGGTCTTGTAGTTTTTATTCAGTTCCTTCAGGATTAGGTTGTTGTATGTTTCCATATTCATGGAGTATGTGTTTAAAGTTTTATCCGCCGGAACTGTGATGTTAGAGTTATTCCTAATCCGTGTCTGTGTCCTATGGATATGTTCAATGGTAGGATTCCAATATTGTGATCTGTTTTTGGTTTTGATGTTTTTAACCATATTATGCATATCCGCTTCGAAGCTTTCTAATGCAGGGATGTGAGGTGGGTTCTTGTGAGTTCCTATTTTATAGAATTTTCTATAGGAGGCTGTTGGTAAATTATCCTCAGTGTCAGATGCATACTCAGGGGGTTCAGAGACGCCAGAAGGTGGATTCACGTTGCTCAACTCCCTAGTCGATCCCAGGTTGTGGTGAATTACCCGCCATCGGACTCTCTTCAAGAATGCATGGACCGCCTGTACCATGTCCATTATGTATGCCTTGTGGTTTGGTATGGAAATGTTTTTGGGTGAGAAAGTTATCTCCTCTTTGGCAAACATCCTGGTCACTCCGGTATTGAATAGCAGCTCACTTTGGGGAGCAGAATATAGATTTAGATTTTTCACTTATAAAATAGATCATTCAGTGAAGACCGGGGTTGTTCCAATAAAAAAACAAGCTCGATGATACTCGATTACAGAGTACAGAGCATTTATATGTGATTTTATGAAGGCTTACCAAAGCATTCCTTTCAAGACACCAATGATCACCATTAAAGATATTTTTTCTTACAAATACTATTTATTCAAATTAAATGTTTTTTCCTACACTTTTCTTAAGTGACCTCAACTATTACAACGCCACATTGTGTTTTGTCGGCAGTTGAAACCAGTATTCCAGACATTTAATTTCCCTGATGATCTGCCAAGCAAGTAACTGCTTGGTAGTGAAACACGTGTAGGAAAAAACATTTAATTTGAATAAATAGTATTTGTAAGAAAAAATATCTTTAATGGTGATCATTGGTGTCTTGAAAGGAATGCTTTGGTAAGCCTTCATAAAATCACATATATATATATATATATATATATATATATGGAGCAGCCAGAAAGTCATACCTGAAGCAATTGGAAACTATTCATCACCAGGGACTAACATTCGCATTAGGGGCATTTCGCACATTCCCAGTAGAAAGCTTACATATTGAAGCGAATGAAGGTCTTTTACATCTAAGGAGAGAAAAATTGACACTTCAATATGGCTGCATGCTTAATCCACAATATAAAACTCTGTTTGAGAGAAAAATCGATGCCATTAAACCCCTTGGTTACCATATCCAGGAACTTAGAAACAAACTGGAATCAATAATTTCCAAAATTCCACCATGGTAAATTGAATAACCATCTTGTATCTTTGATTTGACAATAACTCCAAAGAACAAAATCAATCCAATTATATTTCAGGATGAATTTGAAAACATAAAAAACCCATTATCCTAACTATAAGTACATCTACACAGATGGATCAAAAGAATCAGACAAAGTTGAATGCGCTGCTATCTTAAATGAGATAAAAATGCAGTACAGACTACCTGACAAAGCATCCATTTTCAGAGCAGAAGCTACAGCCATATTCTTGGCTTTAAAAATAATAGAAGATAGTAGAACTGATAAATTCATCATCTTCTCTGACTCCCTATCGGTGCTCACAGTACTGAAGAACAAAAAAATGGATAACCTTTTTATCGTAAAAACCTAAATTGGGATTTGCGCAGCGAGATGTCTGTTTACATTAGTTTTAAATTTCTGCATGTCAGTACTGTCGGGGAAACAGGGGGCAGGGAGGGAGTTCCAGAGGCCAGCAGCACGAGGAAAGAAGCTATTTGAGTAGAAAGCTCTCCGGCATCTGGGGACCTCCACAGTGAATGGATGGGATTTAGTTGATTGTCGAGTTGGTCTAGTGAATTTCCGTCGAGGGGGCACCAGAGTAGGCAATTCATCGGAGCATAATCCATTTGGGTATTTGTAAAACAAGCACAAGGATGCTACATTGCGGCGATGGGACAGGGACTGGAGCTTGGTTGACAGTGAGGGACCTATCAGGTTGTCGACTCTTTTTTGGATCTTGTCAAGGAGGGAGAGACTAGTAGATGATGCACCAGCCCAGATGTGGCAACAATACTCCATGCATGGGCGGATGGTGGCTTTGTAGAGATACAGGATAATGTCAGGTGTGAGGAGTTTACTAGCACGGTAGAGGGAGCCCACCTTCTTTGCGGCAGCCTTGGCAATGTCTTCAATGTATTTGTTCCAATGATGTAAATAACATAAGACTTTATTTCTTGATGATTAAAATTTTAAAATGAAATTATCTTGAGCAGTGTTGCACTTTCGGTGAATGACACACATAATCTTCATTACAATAATACTAATAATAATAATAGTGTATATATATATATGTGTGTTGAGTTCCTATCATTCTCAACAACACCATTGTTGAGAAGTCGAGCAGTTCAAATATCTTGGCTCGACCTTTACAGGGCAGGGTAAGGATGAGGTTGCAATCTATTAATCGCGCTTGCGCAGCCTTCTTTTGCCTCCAAGGTAGATTGTGGTCTTGACAAGAGATAAAACTCAACAAAATTGAAAATATACCGAGATCTGATACGCACAATACAACTGAGAAAACTGGTGCCTGCGCAAAGATCTTCATGCACCTGAAGTCTTTGGTATGGTCTGCCTTTGATGCATCCATATATATGCATGTGTGTGTGTTTGTTTTTTATTTTATGTGTTTATTTATTTATTTCAGGGAAGACAAAGAAATGAAAACGCTTGCAAAGTTTCTAAACACGACTCTTCAAAATAATGCCAGCAAAACTTACGATGATAAATCTGATGATGAATCTCGGGTTTTGCCAGACTTGACCCCACGTCAGCAACAGCATCCGCCAACCTCTGCTTCTCAACTTCATCAGAAAGAAAGAAAATCAGAAGATTCTGATATACAAGCATTTGCAAGTATGTATATTTATCAGTTGGAAATTATTTCTTCCTGAAATTGAGGCACATTTAGAAAGAACCTCTACCGCTCTCTTAAAATGTGATGCAATGATGGAGGCCCTAATTTGGGAGAGAATGGAGTTGTCCCTTAGTTGCCATAACACTGAGGATCACTATGAGCAGGAGGGGTCGTACCTGTTAGGGTCTAATCTTTGGGTTTAATAGAATCAGTCTTAACTACACATAAATTTACTCAGCAATGACAACAAGTACAGGTTCTGCCACACAAGCAGAGTGTGAGCCACCTGACATCCAGTTTTAAGGTTCTGCTGGGGGACGGCTACTATACAATGGGAAACAATGGAGTGTGTAAATATCTCAACTGGACCCTCTGTAAAAGATTTAATATCCAATGTAGCAGCAAGTCCTGGGAACATATACCAGAAAAAAACTGTTTCAAATACACCATCCACTATGACTATGCAACAGCTACATACTTAGAAAACGGAGCTGTTAAATCTGACATAGTGATATGAGAAAAACTGGAGAAAGTAGCAACCCTAGTTCAAGTCAGCATCTCTAATAATTCTGGCATAAACAGAGCTGAGAGGGAGAAGATAACTAAATACTAAGGTCTTATGTATGACATGAAAAGAAACTGAAATATTAGGAAGATCTCCATCATTCCAGTAATCATAGGAGCCACTGGGCTCATGAAAAAGAATTTCATAAACTACCTGACGAATATACCCGGTCAACCAATTGCAAGAGACATACAGACAATTTCGCTTAATGGGATGGTTAGAATCCTAAAAAGATAGGTTGGAGTCTCTGAAATAGCAGGTGAATGTCTGGCATCCAGTAGGACGCCCATTTGCAGCAAAAACGAAAAGATAAGAAAATTGAAAAAAAAGAGAGTATAACTAGTTAAATCGAACACCATAAATAAATATTGAAAAATATTAAGAATTTTAAACTGTAAAACTTTTACCAAAATGACATCATTCAGCATCAAATTACCCTAAAAACGATTTGCACTTTTAAAACGCACACCATAACGAAATGGGAGAAAAATGCAAATCCAGAAGGGACTGTTCTAATAGGCAGAATGCGTTTTTGACCAGTTGACAATTTGACAGTTGAAATGTTTCTACTGATTAAAAGTAAGTTTTGGCTATAAATGGGATCTACATTTTTTTTATCAACTCTTTTCGCGCTATTACATTAAATAGCGTCATTAAATGCTGTCATTTTGGTAAATAACTCTGAAAAATAGTCCTGCTAGATTTATCTCCCTTGTCTGTATTGTGCAGAGTTTTACTTCAACTTATGACTTTATTTCTTTTTAGTCTATGACGTCTTGTACATTCTTCTCTTATACTATAATCCCATCGCCGTTTTTAAATCAATTCACATGTTTGTCTTCAATTCAAATTAGTTCGAATGTCTATTTCCATTTTTTATTAAAATAAAAATTTTAAAAAACAACATTGTATATCTTTTCCAAAATGTCTAAATTATTAACCCTACCTTTTTTATCTTTATTTTTAAAAATTTTCTCTCCTTTTTTTTCTTCGGATACCGATTTTAAAGATCCTTTTTTTCCTTCTTTTTCTTCTTTCAGGTCCGGAAACGTTGGTGCATACAAAACGGCTCTCAGACCGCATCATCATACTTGAAAAGTAATGAATATTAGTTAAATCTTTTGTCTGTTCACTTCTTCTTTAAAAAAATACTTATTTAAAAACAAAAACAAAAACGCACCTTTTTTTTTAATAATCCAATTTAGTGTGTTGATATTCCAATTGTCATAAACTGTTAAAATACATGAGAACAGCTATCTTGTTTTTCTCTTTATGAAACGACGACAACAACACAAAAAAAACGGTGATTAATTTGACCTTTGGATAAAAAATTATTTTGACCTTTGGATAAAATCTGTGAACTAATTTTTTGCGTTTTCTGTTAACATTAAATGACTACATTTCAATACCAATAGTATGCCATTTCTAAAATTGTAGAAACAAAATTTTGGTTCACCAAACTTTAATATTTTGATCAGTTTTGTGCTGCAGTTTTGTCTCGGGCAGAGGCATACAACATGTCTGAAACACGTATATGACGTTAATTTAAAATGAAGATAAAAACTACTTGCTTGTTATCGAAATGGAGCGAGGTTCTAAATGTCTATAACTAATGAAGTCTTTGGACCAAAATTTGGACGAATCCAAAAATCATAAATCGCTTTTATCATGGTGGGGTGACTGTAAAGAATCCCCTTCTTTTCACTTATTTTGCATAAAAGATGTAATTTTAAGAAATGTCATTTTTCTGATTCAAATTGGTTTTCATTTCATGGTACCGCCAGTCCCTTCCTCATCCCCAACGAAAACATGAAAAATAATCTACTGCATTTTATTATAACTACCTTTTTCTTTTTTTTTTTTTTTTTTTTTTTCTTTTTTTACTTCCATCAGTTATAATGAAAAATTGCATTGCATGTTAAATGGAGAAGAATTTGATTGAAAGGAGAAAAACGAAATTATGGACGGTTGATTCATGAAAATCTCACTTTTATAAGAATGGATGATGCAAATAACCTATAATGTTTCTCCATCTTTCCAGTCTGTAAATAGAAAAAGACAGCATATTTACTTTAATTACATTTATTATCAATTCTCTTTTTTTAAATCTGCATTGTCTTCAGCCTTCTTAATACCTATTACTTACTATTTTTTAAATTTGTTTTTTGCTTTTACAGGGATTGTGAATCTGGTATTGGTAAAGAAATTCTTCAACAGGCTGTTGAAATTCTTGATAAATTTGAAGACGAGGAAGTGGAGGTGAGTCTAACGCATACGATTTACTAAGAATGAGGTAAACACATTTAGAAGTTATGGAATGATGTGGAAACTATAATTTTACTTAAAACAAAGTTCTGTTCAGAATACCCTGAATGCAGTAGAAGTGTGCAAAATATACTCTTTTCATATAATTAAAATTTCAAAATAAAATTCAAAAAACTATTATCAATGCACAGAGATTCTAAGAGTTTATGAATATTATAAACAATCAGCTAAAAATGTCGGAATCTTTGATCTGTACTTTGTTTCCCCTAAATTTTCAAATGAATTTCAAATACTCATTTTTTAAAATTTTTTATTTTCTCTTCCAGCCTCATCTGCAAGAATTGTTAGGCGAAGAGAAGTTTGCTCGATATGCTGGTAAAATCTGGCAGTTAAAATTCTGCAAGCAGATGTCTGTCTGACAGACAGATTAGAATCCAGTTGCTCTGATGATCTAGCAATTGATAAACAGACCCACCATCAGGATACAAAGGTTGCCGACTTTTAAAAACTGCTATAAAATTTTAACATTGGCATTGCATATCTGGGATATTTTCATATTTTTTCATTTTTTTCTTATCTCTTTTCCTCATTTTCTTTTTCACTCATTTTTTTTTTCACTCATTTTCTTTTTCATTTTCTCTCTCATTCATTTATATTTTACAAACTTTTTATTTCTTCCCCATTTCTTTTCAACTGTTTTTTTTTTTTCATTCATTTTTTTTTTCGATCAATACTTTATTCCATTCATTCAATTTTTCGTAAGTTATTTTTAATTTAATTTTTTACTTTTTTTTTTCATTCAATTTTCTGTTTTTTCTATTTTTTTCACATTCACATTTTTATTTTTTCAAAGTTTCAATCATTCAAATTAAACAGACGATTTTGTTATTTTATATTGAATTGTTTACAATTTATTTAATGATTCACATTGTGGAAACAACTCATTTAAATTTTTTGACAACATAAACATCTGAGCAAAACATACACATTTTTATTAAAATAAATGAAAACTATTGTAAATGTTCCTGCCTCTTGCAACTATCGCTTCCTAAAATGCTCCCCACGTTACCCAAAAAAAGTATGAGATCCCTCATTAACAAAGAGGACATCCGAGGGTCCAATGATTTTTTTTTTTTTGTATAATT